>CM033641.1:119342504-119719215 GCA_019512145.1 Engystomops pustulosus | reverse complement strand
ACATTCTTTTTCAATTAATTAACACATTTTATTCCCGAACCATGGTCCCTTTGAAAAATGCTCGAGTCTCCCATTGACTTCAATGGGGCTCGTTATTCGAGACGAGCACTCGAGCATCTGGAAAAGTTCGTCTCGAATAACGAGCACTCGAGCATTTTAGTGCTCGCTCATCTCTAATGTCAACTCTATATTTCGAACATGTGCATAGTTCACATACAGCAATAGATTCAATAGGTCCATTAGAAGTGGTGACCAGGCAGCCGAACAACACATCATTTACTTAAAAGCTGACAGAAGTGAAATGGAGTCTCAGTTATTATGTAGACATAAAGCAGAATGTAAAATCTTTCAACTGTTAACTTTTTTTGAAGTCTTCTTTTCTTTACCTTAAGTCAGTCCATTGCAATGCTATGAGCTGCAGGAGACTGAATCGGCTATTATTTATGGTACTATTTCTTTTGATGTGCTTATGTTTGTGATGTGTGATTGAAAATCACCAGCAGCATTATAAGAACATAATGGGGCAGATTTATCAGGTGTCTGAAAGTCAGAATATTTCCAATTGCCCATGGCAACCAATCACAGCTCCCCTTTAAAATATTCATAAGCACTAGTGAAATGAAAGCTGAGCTGTGATTGGTTGCCATGGGCAACTGGAAATATTCTGACTTTCAGACTGCTTGATAAATCTGCCCCAATGTTTGTTTTTTTGTTAGCTAAATACCTTATATGTACAATATAATGTATCACTTCACTGGTGCGTTAGTTTTGCTATCCCTGCCCGTACCAATAAAAACAAAGAACATTGAGTCTTTTTTTCAGCCCCTTCATCCACAAAGAAAAAGAAAAAAACCAAACGGGGGACACGAGGAGGACGAAAGAAATGTAGAAAGAAAGAACCAACAGTCTCCGAGAAAACTACAGTAAAAATTTTTAATTTAACAAATTATATACTTAATCCTGATGAGATGTCTTTACTATCGAAAGGTTTATCCTTTTGTCCGAATCAAGCACCAAACGATTTTGAGTTATTTTTAGACATAAATGCCTTTATAAGAAAATTGACCATTAAGCGACATTTTGCGCTTACAGATAAACTATCTGATCGAAACCCTACCAATCCTGTGAGTTCGGACTCTGTAAATCATGATCTCCCCGAGAAAAATAAACGTGAAGTTAAAGTGCAGAACAAATCCAAGTTTTACCCATTACATAACCAGGGGCACTATTTAAGAATGTTCCATGATCTAATCCAGGAAGAGTGCCTATCCCTTATAAAAGATAATAGTAAAAAACAAAATATAAAGGCAACCTGTAGACCACGGGGAAACCTTACAATAAGAGAGACTCAGGCTCTCAAAAACCTTTCATCAAATAGGGACCTAGTATTCCGCCCTGCGGACAAAGGAGGTGGCCTTGTAATTCTCTCATATTCATATTATGAGGAAGAATCCCTCCATATCCTATCAGACCAGGACTATTATGCAATAGTAAGAGACGATCCAATTCCTCTACTTAAGAAAAATATAAAATCGATATTAGATCAAGCCGAAAAATCCAATATTATTTCTAAAAATGAAGCAAATTTTCTCTTTATACCATTTCCATCCATGTCCCATTTTTATTTTCTCCCCAAGATCCACAAAAATGAGAACAAACCTCCCGGACGTCCAATTATATCGGGGATTGGGTCTATTACCAGCAATATTTCCCACTTTGTTGACCTCTATCTCCAGCCGTATGTAACCCAACTTCCGAGCTTCCTTAAAGATTCCGATCAGCTCATCAACGAGATAAGCAAACTACATCTGCCAAATAGTTTCTCTTTTGTCACATTAGATGTGACTTCATTATATTCCAACATTCAACACAAGAAAGGGATCCATAGTGTAAAACAATTTTTAAATAACGACAAATCTCTTCCAGAGGATTTTAGGAACTTTCTTATTGTACTGCTATCTTTAGTGCTAGAAAATAATTACTTTATGTACAACACCACCCTGTACCATCAGAAGTGCGGAACTGCTATGGGGACTAAACTAGCACTGGCATATGCTAATTTGTTTATGGGTGAGTTCGAAACCCAATACCTTCTATCGGATCACCCCTTCAAACAGTATATTTACTATTACCGGCGTTACATCGACGATCTGTTTATAATTTGGACGGGCACTTCAGATGATGTAAAATTATTTACTGACTATCTTAATTCTAACAGTTGGGGAACACCAGGAAACCTCGATTACCTTTTTGGACCTCACACTGTACAGCAAGAATAATTCGATCTCCACCTCCACATTTTTTAAAAAGGTAGACACTAATAGCTATCTGAACTATGAAAGCGCCCACTATGAAAAGTGGAAAAACAATATTCCCTATAGTCAGTACAAAAGAATCAGAAAAAATTGCACAGACCCTGACGTTTTTAGAGAGCAAGCCGCTGTCTTGAAAAAAAGATTTTTAGAGAAAGGCTACCCACTAAGAATTTTAAAACAAGCTTATCAGAAAACAAGTGGTTTAACCCAGCAAGAATGCTTATCAAAAAATCCTTCAGCTGCGACAGTTCCTACTCCCAGTGCCAAAAAGGACACTAGGAAAAAAGAATACTCATTAAATTTCATAACCAGATACAATGATAATTTCAGAGAAATATCTAATATACTGAAGAAACATTGGCATATCCTACAAAAAGACCAGATTCTCAGAACCATTATTCCCACCCAGCCCATAATGACATATCGACGAGCCTCCACTCTAAAAAACGTTCTGGCCCCCAGCCAGATCAAACAACACAAGAACACAAAGGTAACAAATACCGCAAGGACTGTGCCGATGATAAAAAGATGCGGCCACAAACTATGTCTCTGCTGCCCAAATATCAATCATGGTGCTACCTATTTTACATCGAATACCACCCAAGAGAGGTTTCAGATTAAAACAGATATGACATGCCAAACAAGTTATGTAATTTATATGATTGAATGCCCTTGTGGCTTACAATACATAGGCAGGACAGTACAAAAACTTCATGATCGTATAACTGGGCATCGAGGTAATATTAAAAAAGGTTTCCTTAAACATGGCCTATCAAAACACTTCTTATGTAAACACCAAAAAAATGAAAAATTAATGAAAATTTGTCCAATTGACTTTGTTCCAGACAATATCCATAATCGATACCAGACTCTCTGTAGAAGAGAAATCTACTGGATATACAAAATGCATACCTTAAGTCCAGATGGCCTCAACGAAATCAATGAGGCGGTTATATAAAAACAGCCTCCCTTCAAGACGATCAACTTACAATGAGGTCCTCCACTATCCATATGACGCTCCATCTAAACGGAACCTTTTTATTCCATTACGGCCATCAGATCTGTCAGGAATGGTGAACACAAGTCAATGATCGCTATCTTGCGTACCACTGTGCCCATTCTCTTCCGGTATTTTGCGTTCCATCTATCTTCTCCTATCACGATCCTGCACTTCCGGATCCATCTATATCTCTGTCTTCATTTGATACACCCGTAAATTTGATACTTTCAAGATACACAATATGATGTTTGTATATATGCAATGTGTTGTTTATTTATATATTTGTATTTTATGATGAATTATTGTTTTTAAAAATGTACCTTTTGATATGTTCTATTGATGAGAGACGCATCAATTGATTGGATATGTCATTAAGTCCGATGACATCACTTCCTTTAAGACATACTTATAAGAACCCTTAACCTCTATAACATCATTTAGACCTGAAGAAGCGTCCAGTGAGGACGCGAAACGCGTTGTCTTTTATACCTTTTTATTCTAATGTTTTAAACATTAACCTTTTGTTCAAATAAACGGCATCACAGATGCTTTAAACCATCATTGGGTTGCGCCAGAAGAAAGTCCGTTTTTTTTCCTGCATCCAACGGTCTGGAGAGAGCGGAACTCCAATCCTCTTTACCTTGGATCTTCTACATTCTCCTGACTTAGGCCGGCCTCTAATTTTTTTTGGTTTCTGGGCCCTACACACATTACCTTTGGAGACCATAGTAGTCTAGCTTACTCCAAGAGATAGCGACTTGGGGGTTTCTCCTGTACCAGGGTTAGATGGTCAAAATCAGATCCTTTTTGCTCAGGGGTCAAAAATTAAAAACCAAGGGGATCACCATTGAAAGTAGCTCTGTCACATGTCACAACCCATTTCATATCACAATAAGTCCTTATTTTACAGTCATATCTATTATCAACTTTCTTATGTAGATGATACATAATTGGAGATCACTTAGAATTTCTATGATTTTAGTAGGCAGAGGGCAATGCTTGCATCCTGTTAAAAATAAATATCAATAGATAGATTGATATATTTCTCTAGGAATCACTTGGGATGTTTGAAATAAACATTATAAGATGGAAATTGTACTTTTCTATAGCAATAAACTTCAAAGCCTTGAATATTATCGTTGTATGTTTGGCTTCAGGAATTCTCTGTGCATCAAATTATGTTACTGCTGCTGTGATGAACTTATCTCGCAGAAACATGCATTTGGCTTTTGTGGTTGTTCTAAGAATATACCATATACAAGAAAACTAGAAGCTGCACATTAGAACAAAATTATTTCCCAACCCACAGAAGAAGCATTAATATGGTGGTGGCATTTGGATGTTGATTTATAAATTAAATGCAATTTCTGACCCTTGAAAAATACCAGATATCAGAATCTAAGTCAACATTTTGTGGCGTGATTCATTATTATTCATTACTGATGACCTAGTTTGAATACATTTTCTGTATTGAATACAGAAAAAGAACATACATATTTAATGAGAGAAATAATACAGTGCACTTTAAAAAAAATAATAATTTCATAAAATAGTAGTCCATAGTAAACTTTGTAATACCTATTATTTAAAAAAGATGCCTTTTTGATTTATTCTCTCCTTACTCCCTGTGTTCATCACTGCGCTCATCAATGCCTTCTCACAGAGAACAGACATACAGCTGAGGGAGGGTTGCTACCATTTCTACTAACTTAATTGCAGATCTGGTTAATATTTAACTTTTTCAATATTTTTCTTTAAATGTGAACTCTAATCCAGGTCTGTATTAGGACACCCTTATAAGATTTATTCACCTCTATCCTCACCTGTCTGCTCTCTGTGTACCAACTTCATAACTGCTTTCAGAAGCTCTGATCAAAATTATATTCATTTCTAAATCATTTTAAAGATTGGAATTTCATCTCCCACATCGCATCAGGGTTCAGGTTTTGTGAGCTACAGAAAAGGAGATACAGATGTCAATATAGGAGATACAGATCTCCTTGCCAACTTGCCAGTCCTGCACTAAACCACAGACAGCAGAGCTTACCTTGAATAACAATATGGCAGCGAGGTACAAAATCCTAAGTCAGAAGAATTGTCAAGCTTCAGGCACAAGGTCAGAATCGCAACAAATAATAGAAGAATAATTCAGAATATCACCAAGGAGTTAAAAAGATATAGTCAATAACAGGCACAGGTATTTTAAACTAGTAACTTTAAATGGAGAGATCAGATGATTACTCATAAGGCTATCACTTTAATTGGCACCTGAGACACACCCCAAGTCAGAGTTGCTGTTGATCTGTCAATCAACAGCATTTGACTGAACCATACACACCGGTGTGGAGCTCAGCCAGGAGAACTAAACTGATCTGCAGAATCTTGCTCCAGAATAAAACAAGTAGAAAGGAAGATGCATCATTTTCAGCAGCTTCCTGATGGTGCAGTCACATGTGGCGCTTAACACATGCATTTCAAAATGAATTGCAACAGCTGAAAAGAGATTTTCCTAATTAAATAGCTGTTAACATTTTCATTTACAAAACCGCTAACACATACAGTAACGCAAATGTAAACATTGTGTTAACAAATGTATGTGGTGATGAAACTTTAAAGCATATGTTAACATTGTGTTAACTTTTTATTATGTAAATGAAAATGTTAACAACTATTAAATTAGGAAAATCTCTCTTCGGCTGTTGAAACACATGCGTTAAACTCCATGTGTGACTGCTCCCTCAAATGTCTGTAATTGCCTGTAAATCCAGTTCTGTAGCTCACAGAACCACAAACCTGAAAAAAGAGATTCTTATCTTTACTAGCGCACCAAAAGCAAGTTTTATAGCTACTATAACTGAAGATAGGAGTGTCTGAAGTGACACTTATTTTACTAATTTCTAAGCTCATTTTCACAGGACATTTCTTACCCTAACTGAGAATGCTAGTAGTTTAATGGGGTAAAATCTGGTGACAGTGTACCTTTAATTCACATGTGATCATCCATGAATTATGTAGGGGCAATACAATATGTTACAGGATATCAACAATTTTGTCTTCTTGGGTACCCTACCAGATCTTTATAATATATAATAGCAAGTACTATTGTTGTACTGACCCTCCTACACCTTGAGCCCCATGGCAGCTGCTATGACTGTTGCAGTGTTAGCCATGCCATACATGAGCAGACTTGGATCTTGAAGTAGCTTGGGGAAAAACTCTCAAAATGGCCCTGTGTTGTAGACGGGGTCAGTATGAGTAGATGTGGACAGCTGCAGTAGTCAGAGTTTATTACTTTCTCTCTGTGCCGCACATGTATATATAGTACAGCATAGAATAGCATAGTATAGCATAACTACTAATATAGTGTAACTACTATTATATTTTCTCCTATATAATAGGATACAAACACAAAAATACTGCCTATAAATGTTCAAGAATATAACTACTATAATACGGCTCCTATGTAACACAGCATAGCTTCTATAACCCAGCTGTCTATTTACAAACATATGATTACTATAACCAATGAGACAACCAATTAAACACATGTTGTCTCACATGCGAGAATATTAGTCAGTGACTATAGTACTGATCAGATACAGGCAGGAGTGGTAACTGGCAACTGTAGATAAATGCAGTGCTAGTTGTGGTAGACAGATTTGATAACTAGTGCCATAGGTTAGCCATCACTGGCCCAGGGGATTTACTTGCTGAACTCTCAGTGGATAAGCTGCTGAGCTCATTCATGACAGAAGGTATCAAGTGAGGGCAGCATATATTAGCCTCAAGTCAAGGGCAAAGATAGCAAGAAGTTAGATACCGATTTCTTCTGTGCTGCTCAGGAAAAATTATGACAAATAGCATTAGATTAGAAATTTATATCTGGAGAGAGAAATATCAGTTTAAAGAAATAGGTATTATTTTATTTGTTTTGCAGATGTGAACCTAAGCTACTATTTTTCAAGAAAAAAATGATCACATTATTATTGAAAATATATTTTTCATATACTAAGCACAAACATGAAACCAAGTCAGAGATGAAATTCTTTCAAGATTCCTTAAAATATCATACATGAATTAATAATTTAGCTGTATGTAAATTGTATACACACAATTTAAACATTTCTAAGAGACTGGAATAAGGTCTTTTTGAATCATACAAATCAATAGAGGGTGCAATTGCAAAAGTGTTTATACTGGGTTGGTTTTGCCTAGTTATTGAGAAAAGCGCAGCTTTAATAAGCCTGGGGATGATACTGTATACTGTTAAGCTGTGTTCTTTTATCTTTTAGTCTTGACTGTAGATTGTTGTCTATAGAGCAGCTAGTATTAGAGCCTCAGACATGCAGCCAAAGCAGGTACAAGGGAGAGAAATTAAGTTACTAGTGTTAAGCTGACACGAACTGCAAAGTTCAGATTTGTACTAAGCTTTGCCGTTTTGGATCCACCGAACCTAACCCCGAACCTCATCAACAAAGTCATAAGTGGCATTTAAATCACAGTAGCCTTACGTGACAGCACTAATTTGCCGGTGCGAGGGCGACAACCCTCTCCAAAATGGCAGCACAACACCCTGGTGGCAACTTAGTGCTGCCGTGAGCCCAGCCGCAGTCGTTTAAATGCTGCTGCGGATTTTACCAGCAGCATTTAGACTGTTAAGTGGTTGGGGTCGGGTTTAGGTACGTACCTGTAACCAAACAGGTTTAAAAAATTCGGTTGTGGCCATACTCACCTGTATGTTTATTACAAATAGTTACCATTTCCAACATAATTGGTATGAGTTTATTAAATGTTTCCATGTGTACAGTGTTATCATGGCAGCTTATGAAGATTCACATCCCCATTAACAAAAATATCTAGTTCCTAAGTGATTTGATTGATGGAAGGAATTTGAGAATGGGATGCATCAGCCTACCCTCCTGCAACTTAAGACTACAAATCTTTACTCCTTAGTGCAACATGACATGGAGTGTTATGGTGACTATACTTAAGACTCCAGCTTACAAAACCGTTAATGACAGTCCGGCTCACTTTAAATGAAGTAAACTTACCTAAATTAATAATAATAATTACATTATTTATATAGCACACACAGATTACGCAGTGCTTCACAGAGCTTTCCAGATGATTTCATTTTTGCACTTTTTTAATGGGTATATTTAGGAAAATGTAGAAATAAATTTAGACATACAGAAACATTCCATTTATGGTGCCCATTATTTCTTTTAAGTCACAAGGAAACTTAATCTGTGTTACTGTCTCTAAGTGTCTTCCATAATCTCAAAACATCAATTTTCTATCAATATTTAGCTTCAAATTATTAGTTATTATTTCATTATTAATTGTCCTTTTATTTATCAAAAGTTCAGTTAAAGGATAACTCTGCTTCCATTCATAAATGTTTTATTTGTTGACTTCTACTGACACCATTTTAAGTGAAATTATTTAGTAATTTTTGGCATTCACAGAAAACCTCACAATTCCGTTGAGAGTCTGTTACCAGAGAGCAGTGGTGGCTAACATATGCCCCAGGTGCTAGAGGTGGCACTCAGAGCCATGCATGTGGGCACCCAGGCTGTTGACCCAGAACAGAGTTCGCCAGACAGGACTCAAAGCCTCCTCCTGCAGTTCCAGCCATCCCAGGATGCGCCATGTGTAATGGCCTGGCCATTACAAAATAGTGCTCCCATTAGATGTTATGTGTCTCATAGAGTCTGATTACATCTCTGTGCCCTCTGTTTTTTATTGGTGGTAATTGCAGCTAATATCTGCCTGGGAGAAAACATTTATGTTCACCAATCGAATGTGATGTTTATCTCTTGTTAATTACCTCTATTACAAAGGACCTGGTTAGATAACCCCTGAACTGACCACTCCCAAAGGAGAATTATATAAACCCTTGGAGTGGAAAGTTGGAGGGCATTCTAGAGAGCAAGTCTTCCCTAGGAGTCTTCTCTCCTGAGCTTTATAAAAAGCACTCCTCACCACATGGCCTGCAGCCATCAGGCCTCTGCCCTGGCCTCAAGCCCTGCTGCTAAAGCAGCCACTCATCTCCAACCTGTAGCTACCTACACCAGGCTGTGAGCAACCTTTGTCACACACCATCCGACCAGTTAATTCTCCTCCCATTTAACATAAAGGGTAGATTCACAACCTTTCCAGGGTTACAAATAAATCCAAAAAAAACAAGAAAGGGTACCAGGTCTAGAAGCAATACACCACTATCAACTACTGTCACTATTATTATCAACTCCACTGCAGTGTATGATAATTTTATACCCATGGGGATAAGTGACTTTAAGAAGGAAAATACCTGTTGAATTCTAAAAGATTCAGATGGTGGTGGTTAAAACTTTAATCTCTTCCCCACCAAGAAATTGTGTGCCCGTAAAAGCTCGTTGTCCATCCACCATTTAAAGGAGGTTACCAAAAGTCCCAGGGTGAACATTGGACTGGCCCATATAGGTAGGGCCGGGGAGCAAGGGGATTTAAATTTAAACTTAAGTAGCACCGCCCGCTTCAATACATAGATTGTAATTAGTGCAGATTTGGGTAGCAGAGCAATGACCGGGACACTTGGCCACATCAGTGATTTTAGCAAGTAAGGCGCAACCAGAGCCAACTTCAGTGCAGCCCATAGTGTGTGGTCAGAGGAGAAATGTATGGACAAGAGCTACGAGATCCTAGCTGTCCTATAATACTTAATAAAACAGGGCACCAACAAACCCCCATGGGACTTGTGTATATACATAATATTTTTGGCTATTCTTGGCCTCTTTGCCCTCCAAGTACATCTCAACACATCACGTTGAAGGGCTGACAGGGTCGAGGTTTTCATGGGAATGGGGAAAGAACGAAAAAGGTACAGCATATAATTATAGGGCATATAAATTATCTAAATTGTCTGGAATGCAAACCCCTTAATAGGAGAGAGGATCAGGCGTATCTGGAAAGCCAAAATTTAGGGCTATCAGCTGTCTTGTATGCTTCCGCATGTTGCAGTGCAAGACCTCTGACTTTGCTCTTTTGAGCCCAAGTCTGTACGCTGTAGAGAACTCTTCCCCTCCTCAGTATTGTATGCAGCGTCGGACTGGCCCACAGGTGGACCGGTGAATCCCCCGATGGACCCCGACACCTGCCATCATGTCCAGGGCCTCCGTTCCTATCTATAGGATGCCCCTGCCGGCGATCGTAATAGAACTCAATGCAGCCGGGAACCACCGTCTGTGAGTCAACGTCTGTGAGTGAGATGTGGCCGGGAGAAGCTGGAAAAAAATTCCAAATGTGGTGAAATTGGCAAAAAAATGCATTTGCGTCACTTTCTTGTGGGCTCAATTTTTACGACTTTAACAGTGCGCTCCAAATAACACATCTGCTTTATTCTTTGGTTTGGTACGATCACGGTGATACCAAGTAAATATAGGATTTATTTTGTTTAAATACATTTTCAATAATTCAAACAATGGTGGTCATTTACTAAGGGCCCGATTCGTGTTTTCCCGACGCGTTACCCGAATATTTCCGATTTGTGCAGATTTTTCCTGAATTGCCCCGGGATTTTGGAGCAACCCGATCGGATTGTGGCGCACCGGGGCCGGCATACACGCAACGGAAATGGGGGGGGCGTGGCCGTACGAAAACCCGATGGATTCGGAAAAACCGCCGCATTTTTAAAAAAAAAAGTGTCGCTCAACACGCGCTTACCTTCACCCACGATAGGACGGTGAACTTCAGTGCATTCCGATGGTCTTCAGCGCAACAGCGACACCTGGTGGACGTCGGAGGAACTGCCTTAGTGAATCCCGGCCGGACCCTGATGCTATTAACGTTTTCTTACTTTGGTGTACAGAGCTGTTTTAGGCGTCTTTTTTGTGAGATGATCAGCTCATTTGATTTTCATTGAGGATTGTACGACCTTTTGATCACTTGTTTTTACTTTTTTATGTCATGTAAAATCCATACAGCCTGTGCAATCGATCACCGCTCCCTTATTACATCAGGGGGATCGGAAATCTCAACCAAGATGGTAGCGCCCATGCAAAGATGCTGGCAGCAATCAAGGGGTTAATGTTGATAGCGATGGTTGTTTGCTGCAATATGCAGCAAATCCCATGTCTTTATGAAGAAAGCTCATCCTGTGAGCCTTCATAAATCCTTAACAGCTTGCTGTCTGAAATTGCTGATCGCAATATAATTTTTGATATATGCAGGCGGCACAGAGTGGTTTTATTATGGGAGTACATTTGATAATGGAGGGGGCAGTGTGGTAAATTTGATTATGGGGATAAATATTATCTAGGAGCACAGTGTGGGACATTTCTGTTAGCCAGGTGACATTATATATACTGTAAGTGACTGTGGTATTCTTAGTTTCACAGTGTGGAGATGTGCTGCCAGAATCTGAAAAAATCTATCGTGAGAGCATAACGGTTGACCGGATTGCTGGGCTCCAACTTTCACATGATCCAAGCCCAGGATCTAAGGGCCGTTGGCTTCCTAATGGATTGTAGAGGGCCCTTTGATTGTGTCGCTCTCCTCGAGCGATGACGAAGGCTGGGCATTCCCGACACCGGCTTCGATGTGTCGGATTCATGTTGACCGAGTAGAAGGCGTCGGAGGTTGGCTCAGTTTCTGAGCGCCAAAGTGTTTGTCCGGATGGTCATGGTACAATCCGTAGTACGATCTGCGTCCCTCTGGGAATCACAATCGGTACAGACGGTCATAAGTGATAGGGTCCAGAGTTGCTTCTCGTTTAACAGACCACCTGATGCAATGTTTCAGTTCAGAGTATTTTCTCTGCGCCACAATTGAGACAGTCTCATCAGCTCTTCCGCGGGGATTCGTTCGGCACTCGCCCACAGAGAGATAGTCCATTACTTCTCCTATGGCGCGGCTATCAGCATGAAGACTTACAGAGGTCCTTTTCCGCCAGGGGGCTCTGACTCTTCTGAGGAGTAGCTGGCGCTGCTCTGACGGTAAGGAGTAAACTCTCTGGGCATCTTGAACGCACAAAACCGGGCATAGAACGTGGCATCTCCACATTTCCCACTGAGCATATGTGGAGGGTCCCTCCCACTGGTCAGGAGACGGGACAAGAGCATCGGCGTTGTCATTGGTCTTACCAGCCCGGTATTGATGTAAGTTGAGTGGCAAGTCTGGAGGGCCACCGTTGTTCCAGGCTCCAAGACGCGCAGTGTTCAGATGCGCCAAGGATTATGTCTGTGAAGGACAGCGAGAGAAGGATGCAGCCAGGGTGTCCTTGAAACTTTTCGCGTCACAGCCCGACTACGCCAGAAAATATGAACTGAAGGAACTGTAGTTCTGGTCGTTTGCTCGGTTCTCGGATGGGAACGGCTGGCGTAGGCTATCGACCCTTTCAGTTCCGTTTTGGAGCTGGGGGATAGTACAGCCCCTAGGCCTTGCTTGATGGCATCAGTGTATAGGGTGAAAGGCAGACTTAGGCTGGATATCCCAAACACGGAGGCTCAAGTCAACCGTTGCTTGAGCATCTGGAAGCAGTTCTCGTTCGGCTGTCCACTCAATGGATACTCAGGAACGTGGCTCTCTTTGGCAGGCCCCTTAGAAGATTCTGCAGGTGGAGCCGCAGCTGGGCAAACGGTGGAGAGGAAAGGCCTGAATAATTGGCAAATCCCAGGAAGCTTTTGAGTCCGTATGGTTTGATGGGGGTAGGGCAGTCGTGGACAGCGCATCTTTCTGGACCGGCTCAATTCCATGAGCCGCTCACCACAGTCCCAGGTACGTGACGTTAGGTTGTAGCAGGTGGCACTGATGGCTGACCTTTCAACCCTGTTGGGTCAGGGATTTGGAAGACTTCAGCCAGATGGTGGAGGTGGTCTCAATAAGTCTTGGAGTAGATTGATGATGTCGTCCACGTATAGCAGGACGGTCTCGAAGTTCGATGAGCCCAAAACATTCTCCATCAGCCGTTGAAAGTGCCGGGGGCGTTTGCATACCGAACGGCATGTTGTGGAACTCGAACAGGCCCATTGGGGTGGTTGAATGTGAATGGAATGTTGAAGATGCTTCCTCTGTCTTTCCGGCGCCATGGCCATTGCCAGTAGCCAATGGTCAGCCAGGGAGAGAAGTAGGCAGCTGACCCTAGGGCTGGAGGGATTTTCCTCGATTCGAGGAAGAGGATAGGCATCCTTGTGGGTGATATTGTTTGATTTCCATGAGTCAACACAGAATCAAAGGGTTCATCCTTCTTTTTCACAAGGACCAGCGGGGCAGCCAGGGCTGTGACTCTCCCGGATAAGTTGGCTGTCTTCATCTATCTGTTCCAGCTTTTTCACCTTTGGTTAGCGGGTGGAGGTATGGGCTGGATCGTTTTGTTTTTCCTTGATAGGAGGATGGAGAGCCAGTAGGGATGGGATGTTGGAATTCTGGTAGTCTGCCCAAAATCCAGTGGGTGTTTGCTGAAGGGCACTGGTGGATGCTTCATAACGGAACATACAGGACACCTGGTACTTGGTCTGCAGGAGTCAAATCGTCGTCTCCATATTGAGCTCAAGCCACCAGGGGATTGCTCGGCAGGCAAACACTTGGGAGGCAGACAGAGAGGTTTCCCAAGTCTTAAGGAGGAAGTGAAGAGAGTGGCTACGGCTTTGGACTTTCTCAGATCCACTGGGGAGTCTCCAACATTTAGATAGTCGAATGGGTAATTGTCTCGGGATACAGTGGACTAGGCTCCTGGCAGGTCTGCATCGCTGGTAGAGGTTCTACATATCGCCTGGTAGTTCTTGACCTTGGACACAATGCAGGCTCGACCACCATTAAACGTCTCAGTCCAGGTGAAGGCGGAAGGTGGGGATCCTTGATCGGGCTCTGCAGATTTCCACATTAGGCCCAGCAAACTTCTGTTGCGCCGATAGAACCTGCCATAGTCTCCTGGAATTCCCTTCCGGAAACGTTGGGCACTGTGGCAGGGAGTCGTGGAGAGCTTCAGCACTTAGGGTAGCAGTTGCGGGAGGACATTGTACCAGTACCAGGGAGGAAGTTACCGTTTTCGGGAGCACTCGTGTCACCACCTACGCCCGGTTTTTGGTTAAACTAGTGTTCTCCCAATGAGTTAGGTGGGCTCCAGTAGCCACGGAGGGGTACGGGTTTTCCGTTCGTAGCAATAATGTTCAAGTAAGGCCTTGGAGTGGACAGGATGTCCTCCTCGTGCATTTCTCAAAGGCAAGCACTTCCGGAGGGTGGTCACTTGAGAGCCGGTATCAATTAAGGCTGGTAGGGTAATCCGTAGGATGGTTACATGACCCATGGGGCGAGGTCCCCAAGGAAACCTGGGCATCCAGGTTGGCATCTCGGGGGACTGACGGTCCTTCCCTTGGAGGTCGTCCCGTAGCTCCAAGGGTTGTCGTTTTTTTAAATGACGACATCCATCTTCTTCATGCCCATATTTATGGAGTAGCATGCACGCTGGCAGGGTTCCTTCTGATACACGGTGCTTAATGACTTCGATTCTTGGGCGCTGTTTGGCCGGGGAGTCACGAGGGGTAGTGACAGTACAGGAGTTTCTGAAGGGTTTCTTCCTCATAGCGGGAAAAAACAGTCATTCCAACTGGGTCAAACCGATCGAGAATTTTATGCAGGGTTGTCCACCGATTAGAAGACCGTACGCAAAGCCAGCAACTTCCGTAGCCGCAGGAGTAAGTGAGTCGACTGCGTTGGATGCAAGCTAGGCAGATTCCTCATTTCACATTGATTCCGGGCTCTTTCTGTGGTCAAGTAGGCGGTCGGTCCCTAAATATGTCAATGGCCAATTTCCTTAACATCAAGAAAGTTGAGGCCCTGGGCATGTGAGAAGAGCTTATCTTTAGGACACCTTTGATTTCTATCAAACAAGTCCATTAATGAATTGTTCCCTCAGGGTTTGCTCGGAGTTCAAGTCATCTTGGGACAAGATGGGTAGGGCCTTCCATTCTCTGATGGAAGGGCAAAGTATCGTAGGGACTCTGGGGCTCCTGTCTTTCCCGAAGATATTGCTGCTCACCTCTGGGCAAGTACACTTGTCAAGGGGTTGCGCACCTACAGAATGTGCGGACCACATTCTGACACGTTCTCGGGGCCAAGGACTTGACTTCCCGGAGTAGACGGGTCCTTTTCAACACTGCCCGGTAGTAATGACCACTTCTGTCCTTGTGAACGGGTAGCAGGGCGAAGGTGGCTAACACTTGTCCCTGAAATTCAGGGATAGTTGGGATTCTCCCTCGTAGTGGGTGGGTTAACCAGGGCCCACCGGATGTATTTGGCATAGGCAAGGCATAACGGTGTGGAGTCCAGGGACACTGGTTGTAGCATGCTTAAGGGTGACTCTCTGGGGCTTAACTTAAACAGCTCCGGTACCCCTGAGGGAGGGACCAGGGCACGGGACCCCTTCTCAGCTCCCGTATCTATCTTCGTCCTGGGGAGGACTGACTGTTCTGATGATGGGAAGTCGCAGGGCACACCCATATCGACCGTTGCTATGGGCGATGGCTAGAATAGATGGGAGTGGGCACTTTAAGACACAGTCACATTCCCTGGGAGGTAGTCCAATAAACCTAGCACGGAAACATCTCTACCCCCGTTAACTTCCCAGAGGTTACCACTCATGATCACCGCCGGTTGACATGGACACTCGCGTTGTCACGAAGGACTCCGTCCGAGTCTCCGGAGGTAAGGGCAGGTCACGTTGATGACTCAGCAGTGTTTCCTCCAGTCCGCAGACGCATGGCCGAACTCCGGATGAGGAGTCGCTGCGCTGGCGGCTTCAGGCGCGGCCAGCGACAAAAACCAAGATGGCCGATTAACCTCTTCGTTGCACGGTCGCCACACGGCTCCACGCTCTCTCCTCAACGGTACTTTGCGCCACTTGCGTCAGGAGGTTTCGGTATCCCAGCTTGACGACTCTTTTCTCCGGAGTCCCCCTCCCCGTGTAGGATTTTGGTGGGCTGTAAATACTTGCTGTCGCCACAGCCTTGTGAGGTAAAATCCTTCAACCACAAACCAAACCTCTGCACCAACTGTAGTTGAGCTAACAGAGTCGTTGGCAGGATTAACCCCCTGATGATCCGGAGCGAGTGCTGACAGCGCTTTGGCAGCAGTATAAAGTCAATGTGAAATATGTCACAAATCACTTGGGCCTATACCCGATTGATGCAGGGTGTAGGCAGCACAGATTGTTTTCAAAAAGATAGTCTCTCTAGTGCCAGATAACGGCAATCAGAAGTAGGATCCTGTGTTCGTGATGCCACTTGCAACATCCCCACCGTGCACCTATAGCCTTCTTCGGCCCGGCCTGGAGCAAGCCGGGCCGCAGTACCTGGAGTGGCTGCGGTTGGGCCTAGGCACGCTAGTGTTCACGGTGTTGGTAATGGCGGAACCGGGAGGGCCTGTCCTCAAGCCTGGCGGTCTCCAGCATGGTGGGTTTTGCAAGTAAATTGAGAGTAGGGCTGCTTCTAATTAGTAGGAAAAAATTATTTCTCCCTGGGGCAAACCCTTAGTTCTGAGTATAATCTCTTGTGGATGGACAGGTGCCTGTGATGATGGTATGTGTAGTAGCAGGGCCCCAACGAGGCAAGAGGGTTGTAACAAAAACAACTTACAGTGCTTTATTGGAACCGACAGGAACCGCAGCAACGTGCCTTTAACAGAGTATGAGTGGATGATTTGAATTTATTGGAGGGAGGCACAGGAGGTAGATGCCAGCCTGGATGCAGAGGGCAGGCTGGGAGGTAGCTGTAGTCCCTTATAGGAAGGCTTCAAGCTGTCCTGGAGTGGTTTGCAGGTATCCCGCTGGAAGGTAGGATGAATACCCACCCTTTCCTCTCTCGTCTAACCTCACTGCTTGGTCTCATTTCTGATGAACCTGACGTTGGAAATCTCACGCCGTCACTTTTCTCAGCTTTGTCATTGTTGTGGTTACTCCTCAATTACATCCCAGTACAATACACTTAGGATACACATGTGATTGGATGACACATCTTACATCACATCAAGAATGCTCCTGCCTTGCCAGGCAGGATCTACTACGCTGCAGTGCTCATCCGTGTTATCTAGTATTACGTGTGCCATGCTGTGGGCTGATCAGACCCTACACAGGCTGGCAAGCCTACATGGTGGGACATATTTGCCAAACACAGCTCTGCCTTTCGCTGCGAGGGTGTTGCAGATATATGGAGGGTACTAGGTCTGTGGATAAAATATATATTTTATTTTAGCTCAGCCAACTGGCGTTTCAATGAAGATTGGGTGATTATTAGTCCTAGAGTATATGTAAAGCTCATTACTATAGCATTGGCATTTCACTTCTATAAATGAAGCATTGCCATTTTATCATAAAAGTTAAAGGTAAAAAAACGTACTGTATACTATCCTTTCAAGCTAAATCATCAATGATTTCCGGGCTCAGAATATTTTGTGCATGATCTAAATACAAGGCAATTATTTTTGTCTCGCTGAAATACTTTATAAAAACCATGCAAACCTAAGTTTAAACATGTATCTGTGAGATCACCACATCTCATAAATTACCACTCCAATGTAATTGCTACATATTGCTACCTGACAATATCTTGGCTACCAGTTGGCAATTCAAAAGTCTCAATTAATAAAGAATATGGCTAAAATCTACATTGTACCTTAATAAGCAGCAGTTCACATGTTATATGCATTTTGATGATATTAGCCACAAAAGAGAATAAGCAACCATAAAGAGCGGGGCTCTAACGTAAAAAGGCTGAAGAGTGAAACCAGTAAACGTATCCGCTTGCTGTCTGCAGTGGTGATTCTAGGGGACAGCTACGTCCCAGTGTAAAAATCCCTCTGGACGGGGCACATGATCAGAGGGGAGAGTCTTAGATGTTAATATTTATAAAGCCCTGCACTCATATATTAAAAGGCCTCATTATTCACCCCCAATGAATTATATACAGCTCCCATATACAGATCCCCTCCAACTTAAATAAAATCTGGCCCCACATATACAGTAATCTTAGTAATATATGTATCCATATACAGCCCCCTCCAGCTTAGAAATATACATATCGCATGATTTTCAGATTTCCTTTGCCTCTTGCAGATGCGGCCCTGATTGTAGCATAATTAGCTTTTGCCTTTGCTTTTTCTGTCAATTGCAGTCAGACATTTGAACAGTATACCTTTTGAGACTCAAGAGAGTAGAGAGTACTCAAAAAACAACCAAACCGCGCAATTGAGCAGCAATTATTGACCAACGGCTCTGACACATTTTGAATCATATACTTCCTGAGGTTACCAATACAGTGGTGAGAGGTTCAGTGTATAGGAGGTCCTGAGGTACCAATACAGTGGTATGAGAGGTTACAGTGGGATAGGAGGTTCCTGAGGTTACCAATACAGTGGTATGGGATACAATCAGGGTCGGACTAGATTACCAAGCCCACAGGTGAAAATGATTCGGGGACCCACTACTACATAGAACTACGACCCATATTGGGGTGTCTAGAAATGGGTAGGCATTGGAGGGGGAAGTAGCAGAATATAATGTAAAATTATGCTTATCCTCTCTGCCACTGCACAGCTCTTGTTTGTTTTGTAATCTGAGGCTGCATGCAGGGATGACACTAAGGAAATCAACCATTTGATTTATATGCATTATGAGCCAAACATACCTGTGTAGCTACACTGATGCAAAAACATATCGTGTTAAATCCCTGAACTGAGTGAGTGGTCCCAGAGAACAACGCTGAAGTAATCATTTACTCTTGCACAATCCCCCAGTGCTTTGTATGAGTCACCCCTTCGACTGGCTTACTGACTCTATGGATAAAGCACTACACATGATAAGAGCTTTCTCATGATAAAAGGCTAGTCAGTGACTACAGGAATAATAAGAAAGAAGCAGAAGTTTGATCCTTACCTGACAAAAACGGATTCTACTTTATGTCCAGAAAGCCATGACTTACTGCTGCTTACTTTTCCCACAGCTAGGGGTGCTATATATTTACATATAATTCATATGTAACATAATAACAGGGTGGCATATATTAGTTATATAAAGTTTTAGGGGACTGAATTTGTATATAATAAGTGTCTACACATCAAAAAAAGCATACTTTGCAACGAAAAAAGAAAGAAGATGTGTATATAGGACAAGAAATACTTTATTGAATAATATACATGTTAAAACGCATCTTTGTGCGTGCAAGACCTTCTACTGATCTTTTGAGCCCAAGTCCGTAGAGAATCTATTCGTCCTTCAGATTGTATCCAGCGTCGGATGGCCAAAGGTGACCGTGTGTGAATCCCCCGATGGACCCGACTCCTGCATAATGTCATGGCTTCCGTCCTATCTATAGGAGGACCCTGCTGGCGATCGAATTTAAAGAGAATCAATGCAGCCGGGAACAACCGTCGGTGAGCCAACCGGTCTGTGAGTTGCATTGTGGCCTGGGAGAAGATTGAAAAAAAATTCCAAATGTGGTGAAATGGCCAACAAAATGCATTTGCGTCGACTTTGTGTGGGCACATCATTTTTTACGACTTTAACAGTGCGCGTCCAAAATAACACTATCTCTGCTTGATTCGTTGGTTTGGGACGGATCTCACGGTTGTGATACCAAGTAAAATATAGGATTTATTTTGTTTAAATACTATGTTTCAATAATTCAAAACAATAGTGGTCATTTACTGAGGCCAGATTCGTGTTTTCCCGAGGTATAAGTTGTATACCCGAAAATAATTCTCGATTGTGCAGATTTTTCTTGAATTGCCCGGAAATTTGGCTGGCACACGATCGGATTGTGACGGCATCGGCGCAGCGCATACACGCAACGGAACATGGGTGGTTGGGCGGTTGGCCACGTCGAAACCCGATGGATTCGGAAAATAAAACCACCGAATTTTAAAAAAAAAAATGGGTCGCGTCAACACGCGGTACCTTCACCATCGTAGGGTGTGAACTTCATGTGCATTCAGTGGATTTTCAGAGTGCGCCCACCGACACCAACGATGAAGCTTGATAAACAAAAAGCAGCGACACCATGGTGGAAACGAAATCCACCGTCAGACTTAGAGACACAACGCGAAGATGGAGCGCAAAATGGAACAATAGCCGACGGTTCTCCATGCTCAAAGACCCGGGTACAAGTAAATATGCCCAAGGGTACAAAAAAAAAAATTTGTTTCGCCATTTTTGATGTCATTAACGTTTATTCTAAATTTGGGGCTATGCAGGGATGAATGAGCGGTGGGGTAGGACGGTATGGGGTTGGTGGTTGGCGAGATGGGAAGCGCAGGGCGATGTGTTCATTGGAGGACACATAAAGCAATACAGCAGTTCCCCCTACCTAAGGGACACTTGAACAGTTACCTTTGATCACTTTTTACCATTTTTTATGTCATGTAAAATCCAGACAGCCTGTGCAATCGATCACCGGCTCCTTATTACTTCAGGGGGATCGAAATCTCAACCAGAGGGAGCGCTCATGCACAAGAGGCGGGCGCAAGCAAGGGGTTTGTTACTGTTGATTAGTCGCCGATGGTTGTTTGCGGCAATATGGCAGCAAATCCCATGTCTTTATGAAGAAAGCTATCCTGTGAGCCTCTAAAGTCTCCTTAACAGCTTTGCTGTCGAAATTGCTGATCGCCATATAATTTGTTTATATATTGCAGGCGGCAACAGAGTGGTTGTATATGGGAGGACATTTGAGAAGGGATGTCGGGGGCAGTTGTGTAAATTGAGTAGGGGATAAATATTAGCTGGAGCCACAGTGTGGGACAATTTCTGTTAGCCGGTGACATTATTATGTAAGTGAATTGGTATTCTTAGTTTCCAGTGTGGAGATGTGCTGCCAGACTCTGCAAAAGTCTATTGGAAAATTTAGACAGGCAGTAAGTCATGGCATTTCTGGACATAAAGAGAATAAGGCCTGTATTTTTGTCAGGTAAGGAGCAAAACTTCTGCTTCTTTCTTTTAGTATTTCCTGTAGTCACTGACTAGCCTTTTTATCATGAGAAAGCTCTTATCAGGTGTGGTAGGCTTTATCTATAGAGTCAGGAAGCTAAGTCGGAAGGTAGGGATACCTGTACAAAGCAAGCTGGGGGAGGTGCAAGAGATAGAAAGTGATTTAACTTCAGCGGTTTCTGGGACCACTAAGTTCAGGGATTTTTTAACAAGATAGTTTTTGCGTCAGTGTTTGTAGCTACACAAGGTATGTTTGGCTCATAATGCATAAAATCAAATGGTTCGATTTCCTTAGTGTATCCCTGCAGCCTCAGATTACAAACCAAGAGCTGTGCAGAGAAGAGCGGAGAAAGCATATAATTTTACATTATATTGCTACTTCCCCCTCCAATGCACTACCCATTTATAGACCAACCCCAATATGGGTTGCAGTATTTCTATGTGCGAGTAGTGGGTCCCCGGAATCATTTTCACCTAGTGTGAACTTGGTAACTCTAGTCCGACCCTGAATTGTATCCCATACACTGTATGGTAACCTCAGGAACCTCCTATCCCACTTAACCTCTACTACCAATGTCTGGAGACACCTCCGGAAGTAGATATGATTCAAAATGTGTCAGAGCACGTTTGCAATAAATTGATGATCACATATGACGGTCCGCGCGGTTCTTGTTTTTTGAGTCCTTCTTGTGAAGGATACTGGCTTGTCAAATGGTCTGCACTGCAACGTACTCGCCCCCACGCCCAGAGGCCAACCAGAAACTTATAGGCTAACACTAGGGCCGCCATCTCCACACGAGGCACGTGCACTCATCTGAAAATCATGGGATATGTATATTTCTATAGTGTGAGGGGGCTGTTCTTGTCTATGGACAGTATATTACTAAGATTTACTGTCTTGATGTGGGGCACAGATTTTAATTTTAAGCTGGAGGGGCGGGGAATCTGTATATGGGGGCTGTATATAATTCACCTTGGGGTGTAATAATGAGGCCTCTGAATATATGAGTGCGAGGGGCTTTATGAAAAATTATAAAAGTTTTTTATATATTAGAGATATATAGATATATATAATGTATATTGATAGATCTATCTATATACAGTATAATTGTCATTAGGGGGTGTATATATTTACATATAATCATATGGTAAACATAATAACCGGAGGTTGGTTGGCTATATGTAGTTTATATAAAGTTTGTAGGGGATAGTAATTTTTGGATATAATTAAGTGTCTACACATGTCAAAAAAAGCATACTTTGCAACGAAAAAAAAGAGAAGATGATGTGTATAGTGTATATAGGACAAGAAATACTTTATTGAATAATATACATGTTAAAAACACTAAAAAAGCTATAAAAGCTTGACAATACAAATCCTGTGTACCGGGCAGAGTAGAACATATAATAGGACGGCAATATACTGACAGAGCTCCAATAGACAATTGGATAAGGATGACATAAAAAAAATCTAATAATGTTGGAGCAAAGAAAGTGCATAAGTGCCAAGTTAAATATTATAAATATAGTAGCATAGTAATGAACAGTTTACAAGATATTACCGTCATCTGATGAATCGAATAAGCCCATATGAGACGCAGGAGAGGAGCCCCACGCATATCGCCTGACAAGCAAAAAAAAAAATACCCAATAAAGCTAAGTAAACCATGCGCCCGGCTTACTTAGCTTTATTTTTATTGGGTATTTTTTTCTTGTGGGCGGGGTTGGCACCAGGATGTGACCTCACTACCGGTCTCCCCTCCCAGGCCACAGCGACTATAAAAGGTAGATCACATGGCACACATGGATATCCCCTGAGGAAGCCTGCTTGTCAGGCGATACGCGTGGCGCATCTTTGTGCGTGCAAGACCTTCTACTGATCTTTTGAGCCCAAGTCCGTAGAGAATCTATTCGTCCTTCAGATTGTATCCAGCGTCGGATGGCCAAAGGTGACCGTGTGTGAATCCCCCGATGGACCCGACTCCTGCATAATGTCATGGCTTCCGTCCTATCTATAGGAGGACCCTGCTGGCGATCGAATTTAAAGAGAATCAATGCAGCCGGGAACAACCGTCGGTGAGCCAACCGGTCTGTGAGTTGCATTGTGGCCTGGGAGAAGATTGAAAAAAAATTCCAAATGTGGTGAAATGGCCAACAAAATGCATTTGCGTCGACTTTGTGTGGGCACATCATTTTTTACGACTTTAACAGTGCGCGTCCAAAATAACACTATCTCTGCTTGATTCGTTGGTTTGGGACGGATCTCACGGTTGTGATACCAAGTAAAATATAGGATTTATTTTGTTTAAATACTATGTTTCAATAATTCAAAACAATAGTGGTCATTTACTGAGGCCAGATTCGTGTTTTCCCGAGGTATAAGTTGTATACCCGAAAATAATTCTCGATTGTGCAGATTTTTCTTGAATTGCCCGGAAATTTGGCTGGCACACGATCGGATTGTGACGGCATCGGCGCAGCGCATACACGCAACGGAACATGGGTGGTTGGGCGGTTGGCCACGTCGAAACCCGATGGATTCGGAAAATAAAACCACCGAATTTTAAAAAAAAAAATGGGTCGCGTCAACACGCGGTACCTTCACCATCGTAGGGTGTGAACTTCATGTGCATTCAGTGGATTTTCAGAGTGCGCCCACCGACACCAACGATGAAGCTTGATAAACAAAAAGCAGCGACACCATGGTGGAAACGAAATCCACCGTCAGACTTAGAGACACAACGCGAAGATGGAGCGCAAAATGGAACAATAGCCGACGGTTCTCCATGCTCAAAGACCCGGGTACAAGTAAATATGCCCAAGGGTACAAAAAAAAAAATTTGTTTCGCCATTTTTGATGTCATTAACGTTTATTCTAAATTTGGGGCTATGCAGGGATGAATGAGCGGTGGGGTAGGACGGTATGGGGTTGGTGGTTGGCGAGATGGGAAGCGCAGGGCGATGTGTTCATTGGAGGACACATAAAGCAATACAGCAGTTCCCCCTACCTAAGGGACACTTGAACAGTTACCTTTGATCACTTTTTACCATTTTTTATGTCATGTAAAATCCAGACAGCCTGTGCAATCGATCACCGGCTCCTTATTACTTCAGGGGGATCGAAATCTCAACCAGAGGGAGCGCTCATGCACAAGAGGCGGGCGCAAGCAAGGGGTTTGTTACTGTTGATTAGTCGCCGATGGTTGTTTGCGGCAATATGGCAGCAAATCCCATGTCTTTATGAAGAAAGCTATCCTGTGAGCCTCTAAAGTCTCCTTAACAGCTTTGCTGTCGAAATTGCTGATCGCCATATAATTTGTTTATATATTGCAGGCGGCAACAGAGTGGTTGTATATGGGAGGACATTTGAGAAGGGATGTCGGGGGCAGTTGTGTAAATTGAGTAGGGGATAAATATTAGCTGGAGCCACAGTGTGGGACAATTTCTGTTAGCCGGTGACATTATTATGTAAGTGAATTGGTATTCTTAGTTTCCAGTGTGGAGATGTGCTGCCAGACTCTGCAAAAGTCTATTGGAAAATTTAGACAGGCAGTAAGTCATGGCATTTCTGGACATAAAGAGAATAAGGCCTGTATTTTTGTCAGGTAAGGAGCAAAACTTCTGCTTCTTTCTTTTAGTATTTCCTGTAGTCACTGACTAGCCTTTTTATCATGAGAAAGCTCTTATCAGGTGTGGTAGGCTTTATCTATAGAGTCAGGAAGCTAAGTCGGAAGGTAGGGATACCTGTACAAAGCAAGCTGGGGGAGGTGCAAGAGATAGAAAGTGATTTAACTTCAGCGGTTTCTGGGACCACTAAGTTCAGGGATTTTTTAACAAGATAGTTTTTGCGTCAGTGTTTGTAGCTACACAAGGTATGTTTGGCTCATAATGCATAAAATCAAATGGTTCGATTTCCTTAGTGTATCCCTGCAGCCTCAGATTACAAACCAAGAGCTGTGCAGAGAAGAGCGGAGAAAGCATATAATTTTACATTATATTGCTACTTCCCCCTCCAATGCACTACCCATTTATAGACCAACCCCAATATGGGTTGCAGTATTTCTATGTGCGAGTAGTGGGTCCCCGGAATCATTTTCACCTAGTGTGAACTTGGTAACTCTAGTCCGACCCTGAATTGTATCCCATACACTGTATGGTAACCTCAGGAACCTCCTATCCCACTTAACCTCTACTACCAATGTCTGGAGACACCTCCGGAAGTAGATATGATTCAAAATGTGTCAGAGCACGTTTGCAATAAATTGATGATCACATATGACGGTCCGCGCGGTTCTTGTTTTTTGAGTCCTTCTTGTGAAGGATACTGGCTTGTCAAATGGTCTGCACTGCAACGTACTCGCCCCCACGCCCAGAGGCCAACCAGAAACTTATAGGCTAACACTAGGGCCGCCATCTCCACACGAGGCACGTGCACTCATCTGAAAATCATGGGATATGTATATTTCTATAGTGTGAGGGGGCTGTTCTTGTCTATGGACAGTATATTACTAAGATTTACTGTCTTGATGTGGGGCACAGATTTTAATTTTAAGCTGGAGGGGCGGGGAATCTGTATATGGGGGCTGTATATAATTCACCTTGGGGTGTAATAATGAGGCCTCTGAATATATGAGTGCGAGGGGCTTTATGAAAAATTATAAAAGTTTTTTATATATTAGAGATATATAGATATATATAATGTATATTGATAGATCTATCTATATACAGTATAATTGTCATTAGGGGGTGTATATATTTACATATAATCATATGGTAAACATAATAACCGGAGGTTGGTTGGCTATATGTAGTTTATATAAAGTTTGTAGGGGATAGTAATTTTTGGATATAATTAAGTGTCTACACATGTCAAAAAAAGCATACTTTGCAACGAAAAAAAAGAGAAGATGATGTGTATAGTAGGACAAGAAATACTTATTGAATAATTATTACATGTAAAGAACACTAAAAAAGCTATAAAAGCTGACAATACAACTCCTGTGTACCGGGCAGAGAGAACATATTAATAGGAGCGGCAATATACGACAGAGCTCCAATAGACCTATTGGATAAGGATGACATAAAAAAAATCTATAATGTTGGGAGCAAAGAAGTGCAAAGTGCCCAAGTAACTATATAAATATAGTAGCATAGTAATGAACAGTTTACAAGCTATACCGTCATCTGAGAATCGTAATACGGCCATAGAGAGCAGGAGAGAGCCCAGCCATATCGCCTGACAAGCAAAAAAAAAATACCCAATAAAGCTAAGTAACAGCCGGCCCGGATTACTTCAGTTTCTTATTTGGTATTGGGGAGTTCTTTGCTTGTGGGGCTGGTTGGGGTCGGGCTGCGGTTTGGGGTGGTTGTTGGGCCACCAGGATTGCTGGACCTTCAGTCGGTCTCGCTCCCAGGCCAACAGCGACTTAAACGGTCAGCTCACATGGCCCCCTATGGGATCTGCCCTTGGCAGCTGCTTTGTCAGGCAAGATACGCGTGGGGCTCCTCTCTGCGTATCCATAGGGGATTATTCGAGTTCATCAGTGCCCCGGTACATATCTCGCAAACTGTTTCCATTACTATGCTAATATATTTATAATAGTTTAACTCGGCATCTTATGCACTTTCTTTGCCTCCAAAATATTGATATTTTTTTATTCATCCTTATCTAATTGTCTATTGGAGCTCGGCAGTGGATCTTGCCGTCCTAATATTATTGATTCTACTCTGACCGGTACACAGGATTTGTTATTGTCAAGCTTTATAGTTTTTTAGTAGGTTTTTAACATGTATATTATTCAATAAAGTATTTCTTGTCCTATATACATATATTAGTTATAACATATAATAGATTACTTTGCATCATGTAAACCCAATGTTGGGGGGGGGGTGTATTAATAAATTAGGGGTGTTGTATATTGATTGGTGTGCTGACTCACTTCTGACCTTGAGGTCTAATGCTCTCCTCTGATCATGTGCTCCCTCCCAGCAGGGATTCTTATACTTCCCTGGTCAGCTGGCATCACCTTAAAACCAGCTTCCAGTTTGCTTTACAATAGAATAAAGATTCTTATTGGATAACAGCATTTCACATTGTTAACTCCTGCCTTACCAGCAACAGCTGCAATTACAAAGTTCTCCACCATTTTAAAACCTCCTAGAGAGGTGATCAGTCTCCCTAACAGCTCCTAACATGGAGGGGGCGCTATTCGCAACAATTACCTTGCTTATGCATTGGCAGGGGTGTTGCACATTGTGCTGGCTAACCTTCCACAGTTGGTACAGCATCACGGTTGCTGAATTTGCTTGTGTTGCTGTGTTTAGCATTTCTGTCTACTGTCTCTGACTTCCTTGTGTATATAGTGTTGTGGTTAGTGTACCCTTAAAGCAATTAAATATCTCAATTTAAACTGGGTTGCTTTTTTTTCTATTGATCAACAAATCCGCATGTCCTTGTTCTCTTACTTTAAATATTGTACCTGGGATCGTAGCTGGCCCACTAGAATCCCACTACAGACCAGCAAGCTGCATACTGTTTAACTGGTTTCACTCTCAGCCTTTCAGGGTTGTGAGCGATTCTTTTTCTCACGTTATTTGGTGCTCTTTGTGTCTTGTGTCACCCTCATATTTGTAGTAAAGAACAAGGAAGCAAGAAAATGTGAGTTTTCTACGTAGAGCCCCTCTTTATGGCGTATTCTCTAATATCATCAAAATGCCATAAACATGTGAAACTGCTGCTTATTAGTTTAAAATTGTATATTTTAGCCATATTCTTTATTAAATGCAGACTTTGTTTGAATTGCCAACTGGTAGCCAAGATGTTGTCAAGTAGCAATATGTAGCAATTACATTTGAGTAGTAATTATACTGATTGTGTGTATCTCACAGATACATGTTTAAATTACTGTTTGCATTGGTTTTGTAAAGCTTCTTCATGCGAGAACAAAAATAATTGCCTGTATTTAGATCATACACAAAACTATTCTGAAGCCCGGAAATCATTTATGATTTAGCTTGAAAGGAGATGCCAATGCTATAATAATGAGCTTTACATATATCTCTAGTGACTAAGAATCACCTAATCTTCATTGAAAGCAGTTGGCTGAGCTAAAATAAAATATATATTTTATCCACAGCCTGGTCCCTCCATATACCTCTGAAGTCATCAGGCAATACAGCCCCACACGTAATCCCATTCCTCACAGGACCTTCAGTTTCACTCTATTGCCATCTGCTCTTCTCACAACCTCATCCATGACTTCTCCCGTGCATCTCCCATACTCTGGAACTCTCTACCAAAATGTGCCAGACTGTCCCCCCACTTTCCAAACCTCCATATCCTGAAAACCTACCTGTTCAGGTTTACTTACAACTGCACTGCTCCCTCACTTCATGTCTTAATCTTCCCACCATATAGATTGTGAGCCCTCAGGGGTAGGGTCCTTATTACTGTAGTTTTTGTAATCTTGTACTTGCATTAGTACTTGGCCCTTAGTGTGTGGCCACAACCCAGGTCGCAGGTGCACCCGTGCCTCCTTACGGCCCCTGGCTCCCCTCAATACTTAACCTATCCGCGCTCCTGCTCTGGTCGTGCGCAATCCCACTTCCTAGGGCATGGGCGTTGGCACTCTAGGATTTAAAGGGCCAGCACACCACTAATTGATGATGGCCATTTTTAGGAAATCTATTTAAGCCTGCCTCTTCCTGCAAACCCTGCCGGATCTTTGTGCTTACGCCATAGTGAAAGCTCCTCTGCGATATTCCTGCGTTCCTGTGTCTTCCTGCTCCTGAGTTCCTGTGTTCCTGCGTTTCTGTGTCACGGTGTCCCATGTTCCTGCGTTCCTGTTCCCGTGCTTTTGTGTGTTCCTGTCCGTTCCTGTGTTCCCGTTCCCATCTGCCTGGACCTGCCATTGCTGACACCGGATTGGACTTGACCTTGCATCTCTGCTGCCTGCCCTGACCCTGAGCCTGACCACAAGACCTATGAACGGTAAATATGACTTGGCTGCCACCAAAAAGAACCATTCCGGAGCGGGCTAGTCGCACCTGTTGTAACGACCTGTGGTGACGCACGATGCCTTTAGAGTTGACTATGGCTGCACCTCGTCGCGTGGCTAGGTCGCAAAGGACCTGTGGACGCGACCCTGAGATGTGTACGCGGACGATCCTTTAGACAGTGGTGGACCTTGGTTGCTGCACCCGAGGGGGGAGGGTGGGTAAGGTAAAACAAAAAGAAAAGGAAAGGACGGTGAAGAGGGAACAAAAAACAGGGAGAGAAGGAAAAAGAAGAATCCTTCCGCTTTCACACCTCCGGTGTCCTTTTGTGTTGCCGCACGCTTCGGTCCGTCTGTCGGTGTTCGGTCTTTGTACGCACCTGCATCTGTTGGTTTATTTGTTTCTCTCCCCTTCTCTCTCCTTACGTCTTATATCCCCCCTTTTTTTTGCTCCGCTCCGTACACTTGATTGCGTCTCTCCCTTGCCTCCCATTATCTTTCTCTTTCTCCCCCCCTCTTTGAACCATCGCTCCTCTTCTCCTCATGCTCCATGCCTCTCTCTCTCACCATTCTGTCCACCGATGTCCTTATCTCTTTTCCTCGTCTCCGCCTTTGACCCCTCCCTCCTAGTCCGCTCGCGGCTTCCCTTCCTCTCCTTGTTGTTCCGGTCCTCTCGTCCAATCTTTTCAGTCGCCTCTTTTACCTGCCCTCTCTTTATTGCTTGTTCCTACCCCCTCCGCCGTCTACACAGATGCCTTTAATTCCGTTTCCAATGTCGGCTAGTCACCTAATCCACACGTCCCACAGTGGGTCCAACGGATCCACTTGATATCCATGCCTGACACTCATATGACGTACTGTAATTCACTTAACCTTGTGTGGGGCTGTATATAGGGATAATACTTAGTGTAAACTAGAGGGTGTCTATGTATGGTAACTCATAATTATGTAAACCTAGGGGAAGCGTTAGCTTGTATATGGGACAAGTCGATTATGTATGAAACTCTGGCACTGTTTGTGACGCGTTTTGTAAAAACTTGTCTAAAATTTCACGTGAACCTAATGATAGCAGGTCGATAACGTAGTAGCTGGCAGGGATGGAAGGGCATGATTTAAAATTTATGCCTCAGGCAGCACAAAGCTCACGAATCGGCTCCTGGAATTTACTTATAGTAGTGCTGCCTGTACTACTAAGCAACATATCCTATCAGAGCATAATTTTTCACACATCATCGCTTACATAAACTGATAAACGATATTGAATTTTGCTCCTTGAATATGTTACTTTTTATCATAATGTCACAATGACAGATAAAATATTCAATTCTTTGATTTTGTCGTCAGCTGAGCTGGAATGCTTTTATAACAAATAGAAGAATGCGTATTTGACGAGGTGATGACTGAGATGATCCTGTTGAACAAGCATTACAGTATTCTTTGTGGTGACTTGGACAAGTACAAATAGCTTCGCATGCTTATCTTGGTACACTAGAAGATAACTAAATAGAAATAAATAACAGAAATGATTGCTAAATCGGTAGAGTACAATGACATCTGTGGACTCAATTTACATAAGAAGTGCAGAAACTTTACTAAAAGTTCTCTGGCCATGTGTATACATGCCTGGTGCCGACTAACTTTTTTGGTGGATGCAACACTTTACGAAGGGCACATGCTGGCGTAGACTTTGCCCTGTTTAAATACATGCGCTGGTCCGACTGAGCACTGTTACCGTACCTAATTTTGTGTCGCATTGTAGCTAGTGTGCTGCGGCATCCACAACAAGGATTCTATATTTTTTTAATAGTTTTAACTAATTTCATTATGTTGAAAAGCAGCAACAATGCCTTACATTGGAACAGGACAAACAAACCCCCGTCGCAGTGGAGGAAGCATTACAGAAACTCAATTGTTCATCTGACACATAGCCAAACTACTGTCATCATATTAGGAAACAAAACAAGAAACGAAAAGATGGGGGGGGGTGGGTGACAGGGAAAGACACAGGAGAATATAGAATATTTTTGCCCCACCGCCACGTGTGAAAGCGGCGGGAGAGCACTGGTAAGTTTAATAGTACTGTAATTGCAACAACCACTAGAGATTCTTTAAAACATGTTTGCATTGTATTATTATAATGTCCTGCGGGAACGTGTCGCCCTGCCTAGCAAAAGGCCACCTTGGACAGGTCCTCTTTAAAAAACTGATTGGAACCCCTGGAAGCATCCAGCCGTTGGCTATTAACCCTTAGCGCTCCCTCGCGTAGCTGACTGCAGCAGCTTCCGCGATTCAGCGCTCATCGCAGTAGATGGCTTACGCGCAGAGACATGCCAGGTTCGCGCGTGCCATCAGTCAGCCGAACCGGCATCGTTAGCCGTCAGGGATTTCAGCATGGTAATCTACCGCTGCATCCATCCCGGCTAACACCACGCGGTCGTACGCCGGATGGGCCATCCGATCGCCGGGTGTTAAAAACCCGTTAAGCCAGCGGAGTCAAATGCGCACCGTTTTCGGAAGGGGGTGGGGGTCGATCGCTGTTTTTGCACCTCTGGGGTCCGATCGGGACCCGAGAAGTCTGGAGGGATTATGCCTTTAGATGGCGTCTGTGACTTCATCTTAAAGGCAAAGCTGTCAGCCTATGCATCTGCATAGGCTTGGCACCTACTAATACCACACTGCAATATAGTATTGCAGAGTATTATCAAGAAACAAGCAATCAAGCATGATTGCTTGTTCATATCCCATGGTGGATCATGTAAAAAAATGTAAAAAAGATGTTTGTTTTTCAAATAAAAATTACTTTATAAATCACTAGAAATGCCCATAAGCCCCAAAATTATACGTAGTACTAAAACGCTCAATAATAGATGCCCTCTAAATCATACACAAACATCCCACTATATAGTAATCAACGCGTCCGTAACTCCATAGAATAAAAACTAATAACTATTAACCCCATATAGAACGCCGAAAAAAAAACGTTAAAAACACCGCACAAAATATGATTTTTAACCTATTATGCCCACTATAAAATGCCATAAAAAGTGATCAACAAAACCAATATGTACTCGAGAAAGGGCAGGAACGGAACGTCCGCAAAAACACAAGCCATCACCACTCTGTACCAAACAGTAATCAAGTGTTATGCCAATGGAAGCCGGTTGATTGCAAAAATGATAATTTTTTTCCCCACATATAGGGTTGTATTTGGCAAAATTTAGTACACACACAAACGAAAAAATATTCCATGTCTGTACTATCAGACCGCTGATCTAATCGTTATCGACCCTGAGAATAACGGATAATACATGATTATAGGCTATACGGTGAAACAAAAAAAATAAGTAAAAAATCCAGTACAGAATGCTGATGCTTTTCTACTCATGACCTCAAAACAAAATTCCCTAATTTCAAGCAATAGGATAACCAATCCCCAAAATGGTAACACTGGAAAAAGCATCTCATCCCTCTACCTTTACGAAAAAAATGCCGTCACATGACCCAAAACGGAAAGCAAGCACAATTTCTATAGCTTCAAAGGGGGCATACCTAAGACAAAACTAAATCCTGGCAGCTGGCAGGGTGCTCCTTTACCTTTGCGCCGTCGCTGTGTCCCCATACCACAGTAATGTCCACATGTGGGGGGTCTCTGCACTCAGGTAAAATTGTAGAACACATTTTATGAGCTGAGTTTTTCTGCTTTTTAAATATATTTGAAAGGTGTAATTTTAGGGCTAAATGACGTATAACCGACAAAATTTAACCACATTCTAAATTTCCACCCACCATTTTTATTCAAATTACTATTACGATCGCTAAGAGGTTAACAATCTTTGTAAGATGGTTCGTTTCTGATAGTTTGAGGATGCAGATTCTGAAAAATGGGTTGGTATATACGGGGGTTTTTTTGTTGCTAAATATCTGAAACATTTGATTCTCAAACAGTAATTTGCCATCTCATCCCAAAATAATCATTCTGAAATACGGAAAATCGCTATTCGATTTGGTAGGCCGCGTGACGCAAATAAATTATCCAAGACATTTCAATTATGAAGAATTGTAAAGTAGACACAATGGGAAATGTATTACTGGCAAAGTTTATTTAGGTGGTAAAATCGATCGGCCTGAAAAACGCAGAGATGATTTTGAATTTCGACAAATGGCAAAATTTTTTCAAGAAATTATCGCCCAAATTTTACCACTAAATAAAGTACACATAGTGGGGAAAAAACAATCTCAGAATGCATTGTGATAAGTTAACAAGTGTCTACCAAAATTATAACCATATAAAAGAACGCATGTCATGAATCTACAAAAATGGGACTGAGCCTTAAGCTGTAAAATGGCTGCGTCCTAGAGGTGTTAAAAGTCTAGTGGGGACAGGTGGACCTTGTTTATTAATGAATTACATGTCATCTTTATTATTTAATTGCACATTTACTACACGCTGTTCTTATATATAATGAGATAACTTACAACGTTCATTTCAAACTACCTATGTTATCTTTATGGTTTTCTAGTATGTCTAGTAAAAAAGTCCATCCCTAGTCCGCCAGTTTTTTGAATATTCTAGTATTCAAGACAAATCAAGGTTTTAAGCTCAACTATACCTCTGTAAAACCTCCTCCACAGGTAGCAACACTAAACCTATGTTAGGAATAAAATTCAATGGTAAACTATTGAATATTTTTTATTTCTATTTTAGAACTTTACTTTTTCTGACATTCTTAAATCTATGTAGACTATTCCGGTACTATGCACTAAGACAACAACTTATGAATGGGGTTTTTTTATTTAATGAAGTATTTAAAGAAGTTCTCCTAGATCAGAGTATAACACCACTATATCAGAGAAAATTGTGGGAAACATTTACTTACTTATGGGGGGCCCTCCCCCGCTTTGGACGGCAAGTTTCCATCAAACTTTGCATGTTCTTTCTAGTGCAAACTTCTTGCACAGTATTTAATAATTGTCCACGCTTCAAGCTACGTTACATAAGTAGCTGCATCATAAAAAAGTTGTGAACCTGTCGGGTCTCAGTGCAGGAAGCCCAGGACTCATGATTCGCAACCAGATAACTTGTGCTAGGGTCCGACAGGAAGCCGTCGTCGCATAACCGTTACATATACACAGAACATAGCACTTACATTACAGTATTCCACATTCTTAGTAAATGTGGCACCCCTATGATCATTTCACGTCTGCCTTATCAGTGTGCCGCCTGACAAAGTTATAGGTGCTAGGTAAAAACCATAGACAACTAAGGTATTTTTTTTCTCTACATTAGTATCATTTTTCTCGCTTGTTAATCACAGTAATCGTAAGCTAATATATTCAGTTGTCTTGATTCATTTTTAAACAAGCACACTAGACACAAGCCTTTGCTGAAACAGAGGTACATGAACCTTCTAAGCACTCTCCATTACATCTCATCTACACTATTGTTTTGTTCTCTACTTGTGATTTTCCTCAAACACAATGTTTTTTTCGTTTAGAAAGAATTTATTTCCTCATGATTTTATTAAAAAGCATCATTGATATTAATAAAAGGAGATATAGAAAAACGTTATCATATATCACACATCTGGTAAATCAAGAGACATATTACTTCTAACCTGAGTAATTACAAATGTACTACTTGTGTTTGTAATAATGCCTAAAATGTGTAGTGATAGTTCCTGATAACCGTTCGATCTAACCGCATCTATGTTCTAATAAACACCCGGAACCATCCCTTGCTGTGCTTGAATTGATGTTTCTAACACAATGCAAAATGCTCATCGTGAACGTAGCCTGACTACTGTGCCACTATATCCTATTGTGATCTTACAGCAAAAGATTATAAATTGTGAAATATCTTCTATTCTCCCAAGACCTGGTTCAAACCACATTTTATGTAATACGCAGAGCATAATTCACACTACACAGCAGAACAAATGCCTTCACCTGTCCAAAAACAAGTTTGGGTGGTTTCCACTCGCGAACTTCAGCACGACAGCTAATCACATGATCTTTCAGGATCTGACTTAATTTTTTATATCTTGAAGACCCAATAGCGGTTGCTTAAACCCTCTTATGACTTAGTGTGTGCTGCACATTCTGATCCTCACAACTGGAGATGAATGGATTGCCCTTATGTGGCTTTACGTAAAATGCGATGATGTGTGTGTTATGGAAGGCCTATTGTATCGCATGGGTTTTTGAACTCCGATGATACTAACATTCGCCTAGTAATTGTTAGAAACTTAGTTCTAATCTCACTGCTCCCAGAACTTGATTCCCTAACTGTTCCATCCTACAGTATCTCCCTGCTGTTCATCTACATTTTTAACTTGCACGGGCTGCTTACTACACCTCAGTTCATCTCTGTGCCGGTTACCTTATGCTGCCCATGTGCCGAGGAGGGCACCAAGCAATGTTTACCACTCTTGCACCACTGTAGGACATACCAGGATCATCCGTAAGTGTATCATGGTAGCATCAGTAAATCCCAAAATGAGATGTGAATTAAACAAAACATGTACGGATCTATATCAGTATAGATGGACAGCGACGGAGCTTCCATTAGTATGCCACCGGATCTATATGTTGCAGTTATGAGACACTCAGACTACGATCACAGTGCAAATCTTAAGGGATATTAGTATATCTGCGCCTTAAATGGAATTAATTTGTTTCAAGCTCAAGCTTGGCAGCCAGCACCAGACATAGTACAGTTCACTTACACATTAAGACAATGTAATCTTCCCATTCCAGTTCTGATGTCTACTTTTTCCAATTCCCCTTTGTGAAAATCAGAAATGAACTAAAATGGCTATGTATAAATGAATATACAAGAAATCTTGTATATATCTATCATAGCAAGGTTCCTATTTCTCCAACTTAAACTACACACAGTTTCTTTTAAAAGGCAAGACCCCTGGATCGACTTACTAAAGATAATTTAAATCCTTTGTTTTCTCATAATATATATACAGTAAGGTCATTAATATGTCAGTGGGTATTTCCTTACTTGGTGGAGTTTGATATTTAGTATAGCTCTTTTAATAGTTTTCTGAGCTATTAGTATGCTTTAGGGAAATATGTCTCAGAATCTCTTTAAAAAATAATCTATGATGAAAAGCTTTCTTATAAGATTAGCAAAATGAATAATCATGATGTCCTTTTCAAGTGATGTGTTTTGTTTAACGAACAAATACATGAGGACAGTTGGATTCTCCAGGGCCAAATCCACAACCATATTATTATTATTTATTATTATTGGTCCGTTTATGTAGGATCGGTGGCCAGGTTTTGTCATGTTTTAGGCTGGAAAAAGACTAGGTTGTAGTATTAGTAGCAAATACATATATAGGATGAATTGTCCTTTTTACATCGCATGAATGGTTTTCTTTCGCATAAACCTTCGTGTTTTTTCACATACAGATAACAGTTGGACCATTTTCATCAATGCCATCCAATCTTATATTTAGTCAGAAAAGGCAAAACTGAGAGTACAAAACATCATCCAAGTGTGCAATCTATTTTTCATGATGGTCTGAGGAACTAATAAAATCACATTTTTTGTATTGATGTGTGAAGCAATTAAATAACTGATGTTATTAGAGTAATAGACAATATAATAAATATTTTTAATAATAAGACATGGATGTTGGATATTGTTTTGCTGAAATAGCCATAACATAGGATCAGGAAACTTATAAATGAATCAGTCAACTAAGGTAACTGTGTTTTGTGCTTTTCACTCAAGCGGTAAGCTTAACTGAAGTTCAAACACTGAAATGGACACATTTTATAAATTCAGAGCAATAGTCCTTAAACGGATTTTCTTGGGCTTAAACCTGTTTATGGTTATCCAAAGAATAATTTCATTAAACATTTTTATAAAATGTATGTCCAGGCGGTCCCCTTACTTAAGACAAACCCTGACTTACAGACAACCCATAGTTACAAGACGGAACCCCTCTAAATCTACCCCACTGTGACCCCTCTGGTTGAAGCCTCTGGATTCTTATAAATGATCCCAGATTGCAGTAATAATTCAAGCTTAAATGGTGCTGCAATGAAGCTTATTGTAAATACTTGGTCGCATTACATCAGCAAAAAATTGAACAACTCCAATGTGTGCAATGGTGCAAAAAAAAAAAACATTGTCTGGACCATACTATGATAAAATATAACAGTTTCGACTTACATAGACATTGCAACTACGAACAACCTCAGTCCCTATCTTGTATTAAACCCCGGGACTAGCCTGTATGACATTGGTCGACACTTTCCCTTTGAATAACTTTGCCCTTTTGGTTTCCAATTCCTCAGCGTCACACCACACGATTTTACCTTAGTTTTAATCCACATTCATAGAACCAAGTCAGTCATTTTTGACTCATCACACAAACCTGTGGATTACCCTCCCATCCTCGTCGGTGTTCACATTGTTTATATCAGGCAACCCATACTGACACATCTTAGAAATCTTTGCAAGTGGGCAGTTCGACCACTGATAGGCCACATAAGTCAGATGTGGTGTGGGTATAACTTTAGGGGGGGGGGGGGGGGGGGGGGGGAACAACCAGACAGTAGTGAATGTCCTTTCTATCCTACCCCTTTGCTGCCTGACTTCTTTTCAGAGCGCTCATATTACCCATCGGACATGTTGGGGATTGTTAAAAGCTTACGGGTAGATGCCAATCCCATTTATTAGTTTGTCATCCATTTTAGACCTTTCATTTTTCCCTTATCCCAGACCTGGAATTAGGCACACTATCTTCAGCTATATCAAGCTACTTTTAGCTGCTTATGGAACCATTAGTTCGAGTAAACATGCATATAAAATGTCATCCTTGTTCATTGTACTTTCTAATAAAAATGGTACAAGTTCAAGAGTGGAAGATAATTGTTTTCTGGCCGTGAAAGAAAGGTAAAAACGAAGCACAGCTGTGTGTGTTTAAGAACATGCTGTTTAAGCTGTGTCTGCTCTGTTTTTTACTTTAGATACAATTTACATTTTTTAGTCTAATGTATACGTATGTAACACTTTACATCAAGCTTTAAGGCCTGTGGTTTGTTAATGCCTAGAATCATTTAAAAGACAATTTATTTTAGCATAGTGAAGGAACTTAACTTCACTTGTACCATTCCCAGTCTGTTGTTTGGGCAAGAGCAAGCAATTGACTAATAGCAAACCTTATTCAATGTACAATTTTCTCACTGAAGTAGCTAGAAAGTTCCCTTAGCTCAAGTCCCTTCTTGGTATTGATAGATACCAACTTGAGGGTTGTAAAAAATAATAGATATTTTATTTCTGTCAGGCAATAAGTAGGAACAAGCACAAATGTCGATCCAGTATAAACATTCCAGATAAAAAGGCCCCATTTACTAAAGACACAGTCCATGTCGTACAACGTGCAGTTTTCCTGTGTTTGTGTGGAGGGTGGCGCACAGATTTTTTTGGTGCAACCTTTAACAAGGGTGCGCACCATACTTTTGCCGACTTGCATGATAAAATGGCAGTGAGCACCGCAACGCCCATTTCAGTGCATTTCAGTTGTATGAAGAAGTGCAGTGCGCACACAAAGGATATGTCTGCGCAACTACGAGTGGCGCGGCACTAGTTAAATACCTGTGGCATACGTTTGCACCTACAATAATGGTGGGCAAACTGTTTGCAAAGCCCTTAGTAAAATGTGCCCCATACAAAGTTCAACAAACACATACTTTTTGGACCCATACAGGGTGTAATTGTATTATTTCCTTGACAAAACAATTCAACATTTTGGGGCTAAGGCAACGTTCTTTGGAAAAAAAATAATCTTTCAGAATATATGTAGTAAAGTGTATTCTCTTATATAGTATCCCAAAATTACATCATTTGTGGGGGTTTACTAAACTCGCGGGTGCCTTATGGCACCATAGAAACAATTCCATCAAAAATCTCCCTTTAAAACTTCAATACGGCTTCCTCGCCTTCTGTTGCCCCTGGTATAGGCCCATACAACATTTAGATTCACATATCCCACATGTTGGGGCATTTGCCATATTTGGATAAAATAGTCTCTCAAAATTTGTTGTTGCAGTTTACCTCTCCACTTTTTTATCCAGCATAAATGTTGTAAATTTTACTAGACCAGATAACACGCTTTATTAGTAAACATTCCAATATAGAACTCCTTTTGTTTCAAACCTGTCAGAAGCCTAAGGGTTAAAAAACCTTAAAAAAAATACAGGCTGTTGTTGAATAGTTCGAGTGGTGCAGTATTTAGAAATGGGGTAATTTGTCCCTGGGGTTTCTATAAGTAGTAACCGCACTGTAAATAGCATGATATGTTAACTTGACTATCTGTCTGAATAGCATAACATTTAATTCTGAAAATGGGATTTTTTTTCCAAGAATATCACCAAATTTCCATTTTTTTTCCGTATATAAATTAAAAAACGGTACAACCTCATAGTCCAATCAAGTGAAGTACATCATTTTTCACGGAAAACCCATTCTCAAATCTAAAGTTTTTAGTACGGCATATAGTGACACTGACAGATTTAAAAAAGCAAGATTGGCTTAATGGTTAAAATCTTGGTGCTTAAGGGTGATAAATAATAACAAAATTTTATAGTCTCACAAAGGTGCACAAAAAAATCAAAATCCTGTAGTGGCAAAAGTGGCTGCTGGCATGATGTCCTACCCTCCCTTCTGAGCCCCACTTTGTGCTCTACCAACCTTGGACCAATAACAGTTAGATAATCCTAAAACACTTATGGATCGGACCTATAGGGGCCGATTTAATCAACGCTGCCTGAAAGTCAGAATATTTCTAGTTGCCCATGGCAACCAATCAGAGCGCAGCTTTCATTTTACCCGGTGATCATGAAATATTTAAGGGGAGCTGTGAAATTCCTGAATTTCAGCACTTGAAAATCTGCCCCATAGTTTTCTATAATGTTCTTTCAAGTACAACACTTGAAATAAATTATAGAAAATATACATAAAAGTGGGGCCCACCTGGGGTGTCTCTGTAATCTGTGAATATGTAAAATGTAAGGGTTTTATTACCAACAAAATTAAACATTTTTAATTCCACCTACATTCCATTTCTAATTTAATATGAAGCCCTCCTAACAGTTATTACAGTATGCCCCCGACTTAAAGATTCCTGACACTGCATATGGAGTACTGTATGTAATTAACCTTGTTGGGGGCTGTATATAGGGGATAGATTTAGTTAAACTAGGGGTGTCTATGTATGGTACTATATTATTAAACTTGGGGGATAGTGGTGTATATAGGGACAGGATTTTAATGAAACTCTGGGCACTGTTGTAGACGTTTTGTAAAAACTTGTCTAAAGATTCAGTGAACCAATGTAGCAGGCGATAAGTAGTAAGCTGGGGGGATGGGGAAGGGCATGATTTAAAATTTTGCCTCAGGCAGCAAAAAGGCTAGAATCGGCCCTGAATTTACTTATATAAAAAAACAATTACTGCTGCCTGGTACTCTATAGCAAACATATCCTAAACAGGCATAATTTTCACTGCTACATAAAACTGATTAAAGATATTGAATTTGCTCTTGATTATGTACTTTTATTCAATGAATGTCAAATGACAGATAAAATATTCAATGCTTTTATTTTTCGTCAGCTGAGCTGAATGCTTTTATACATAATGAAGAATGCGTATTGACAGGGGATGACTGATGGCATGTTCTGTTAAAAGCATTACAGTTTTATGTGGACTTGGACAAGTAAAATAAGCTTCCATGCTATCTTGATACATAGAATAAATAAATAGAAATAAATAACCAGAATGATTGCTAAATCGGTAGAGTAACATGACATATTGGGACTCATTTACTAAGAAAGTCAGAAACTTTACTAAAAGTGCTCTGCCTGTGTATAATGCTGGGTGCGACTAACTTTTTTGTGGTGCACCTTTAACATAGGGCGTGCGATAGACTTTGCATGTTAAATACAGCGCCTGGTCCGACTAGCACTGTTACGTACCTAATTTGTGTCGCATGTAGGCTAGTGCTGCTGCACCACAAAAGGATTCTATTTTTTTTTTAAGTTTTAACTAATTTCAATGTTTGAAAAGCAAGCAAATGCCTTACAATTGAACAGGCAAAACATAACCCCCTCGCAGGGGGAACATCAGAAATCAATGTTATCTGGCACATAGCCAGCTACTGCATCATATTAGGAAACAAAACAAGAGAAAGAAAAAAGAGGGGGGGGGGTTGACAGGGAAAGAAAGGAGAATATGAATATGTTTGCCCACACGCCACTGTGAAAGCTGGCGGGGAGCCTGGTAAAGTTTAATATAGTATATTGCAAAAACCATAGAACTCATTTTTGCAAAAAAAACATGTTTGCACTATGTATTATTAGTATGTCTGCGGGAACCTGTCCCCTGCTAAAAAGGCCCTCTTGGACAGGTTCTCTTTAAAAAATTATTGGAACCCCTAGGAAGCATCCAGTCATTGGCTAATTAAAGTCATGTGGGGACAGGTGGGACTTGTTTGTAATGAATTACAGGTCAGTCTTATTTTATCTGTTGTCACACGCTGTTCTTAGTATATAATGATAACTTTACAGTTCATTTAAATACCTGTGTTATCAGTAGAAGTATGCATGTTCTCATTGCAATTTTGATGATTCTTTATGGTTTTCTATTATGTCAGTAAAAAAGTCACTATCCGTGATTTTTGAATATTCTTTTCAGACAAATCAAGGTTGTTAAGTCTAAGGCCCCTTCCACACTAGCGTTTTTCACGCGCGAGTTCTGCGCGTGCTTTTGACGCGCAGAACTTGCATTGCACTCTGTCCCATTGTTTCCAATGGGCCTTTCCTCATTTGCGTTGTTATTCACGCGCGTGGTTGCGTTTGTTTTGACATGCGTCAAAATCGCAGCATGCTCTACTTTTGCGTATATGTGTGTAAGAACACATTGCAGATGTTTCCATACATCTGCAATGTCTTCTTCACACATATATATTGTTCTTCACATGCTATTTTGTTCACACCGTTCCGCGCGTATCTCCCGACAAGTAAGCAGATGTGCCGAACATCTGTAATCTATTCTTCACTTTGTTCTTTACTGCGTTTTTCACTTAAATGATCCTGTGTTCACTGTGTTCACTGTTTTTATTCTATTCTTCACTGTTCTTCACATCTGCTAACTTGTCGGGAGATAATATACGCGTGGAACAGTGAAGAAAAGATTGTAGATGTTTGCATACATCTGCTAACTTATCAGAAGACATTTCTTTTTCAATAAATAAAACTTTATTCCCGACCATGGTCCCTTTGAAAAGTCCCATTGACTTAAAAAAACGCGTGTGAAAACGCACCGAAAACGCAAAAAACGCGAACAACACTGCGTGAAAACACAAAAACACTAAGACTCCAAGGGAAAAATGGAAAACAAAAACGCAGCTAAAACGTAATTTTTTGACGCATTGCACCCTGACGTGAAATGCAACGCTATGTGGAAGGGGCCTTACTATACCTCTTAAACCTCTCTCTCCCCACAGGTTAGCACACTAAACCTAGTTAGGAATAAAGATCAAGGTAAACTATTGATATTTTTATTTTATTTAGAACTTTATCTTTTTCTGAATTCTTAAATCTGTAGACTATCCGGTACTGCGCACTACAGCATTAGGAGTTTATTTTAATTAAGTTTTAAAGTTCATAGCAGGTATCCACTAACATATATCAGGAAAAAATGTGGGAAACATTCTACTAGGGCTTTGCGCAAGTTTTCCATTGAACTTTGCACGTTCTTTCTATGTGCAAACTTCTTGCACAGGTATTTAAGAAGTGTCCACCCCTAAGTTAAAGCTGCATCATAAAAGTTGGTGAACTCTGTCGGTTCAGTGCAGGGAACCCCAGATTCATGATTTCTGGCACACACATGGTTCACAACCGATTATTATACAGGCTATCACTTACATTCACATTTCCCACATTCTTAGTAAATGTGCCCCCTATGAATCATTCACGGTCCTGCCTTATCATTGCTGCCTGCAAGTTATATGTGCTATAACCAAGACAACTAAGGTATTTTTTTCCTACATTAGTATCTTTTTCTCGATTGTTATCAACATAATGTAAGCTATATATTAGTTTTGTCTTGAATTTTTATTAAACAGCAACATAGACAAGCCTTGTGAAAGAGGAAGAACTTCTAAGCATCCCAATTACATCTCAATATACACTATTGTTTTTGTTCTCAATCTTGTGATTTCTCAAACACATGTTTTTAGTTAGAAGAATTTATTTCTCCATGATTTTTTATAAAAGCATCATATGATATTATAAAAAGGAGATAAGAAAACTTATAATATTACAATCATAGTAACAAACGACATTTTACACCCTGAGTAATTACAAATTATCTTACTGTGTTTTGTATAATGCAAAAAATGTGTGTTGATAGTTCCTGAACGTTGTGAGTAGATCTAACCGCATCTATGTTCTGGATAAACAACCTCCTTGCTGTTGCTTGAATTGTTGTTTCTAAACACAATGCAAATGCTTCATGTGAACGTATCCTGACTAGCTGTGCCCTATATCTATTGTGATCTTACAGCCAAAAGATATAAATTGTGAATATCTTTTATTCTCCACAAGACTAGGTTCAAACCACATTTTATGTATTGCGAGCATATTCAACACTCAGCAGACACAAATGACTTCACTGTCCATAAAACAAAATTTGGGTTGTTTCCTCCCCTCCAAACTTCACACAGCCCATCACAGCTCTTTCAGGATCCTGGTGTATTTTTTTATTCTTGACCATAGTGGCTGCTTTTCTCTTATTCTTATGTGCTGCACTTCTGATCCTCACAACTGGAGGTTATGTGATTGCCCTTGAATGTGCCTTTACATAAAATGGCAGATTGTGTGTGTTATGGAGGCCATCTTGTTTCGCAGGGTCTATTTGAACTCCATGATACTAACATTGCCTGAGTATTGTGACTTAGTTCTAATCTCCTGCTCCCAGAACTTGATTCCCCCATACTGTTCCATCCTACATTATAATCCCTGCTGTTTATCTACATTTTTACTTGCACCGGCTGCTTACCTACACCTCAGTTCATCTCTGTGCCGGGTTTACCCTGCTGCCCAAGTGCCGAGGAGGCACCAAGCAATGTTTATATCTGTCCACTGTAAGTACAACCCAGGAATCTCCGATGTTCATTACAATGTAAGCCAAAATGAGATGTGTAATGTCCTTAGCCAGTCAAAGAAACATGTACTGGTAATTATAATCAGTTTGTTTACAAGCTAAAGCTTGCAGCAGAAGTACACTTCACTTACACATTAAGACAATGTAATCTTCCCAAGTATCTGATGTCTACTTTCAATTTCCCTTTTGAAAATCAGAAATTAACTAAAAATGTGGTATAAATGAATAGTACAGAAACTTTGTAATATATCTTATCATAGCAGAGTTTCCTATTTCTCCATTTTAAAAGACCATAGTTTCTTTTATAAAGCGACCCTGGATCTGACTTAAAGATATTCTTTGTTTTATGCATATATTATATACATAAGGTCATTAATGGTCATGGGTATTTCCTTAGCTTAGGGAGTTTGATATTTTAGTATAGTTTTTTAGTTTTCTGAGCTATTTTATTGCTTTAGGGAAATGTCTTCAGAATCTCTTTTAAAAATAATCCAGAGGAAAGGCTTCTTATAAATTATAGCATAAATAATATTGAATGTCTTTTCGTGAATTGTGTTTTGTTTAAGAACAAATACTTGAGACATTGGATTCCAGGGCCAAAATCACAACCATATTATATTATTATTCTATTATTAGTCCCAGTTTATGTAGGATGTGGCCAGGATTTGTCATGTTGGTGGAAGAAAGATAGGGTTGTAGTATAATAGCAATACATATACAGTGTCCCTACTTTAAGAACACTCAACTTACATATGACCCCTAGTTACAAACGAACCTCTATATATTGGTATTTATTTGTAACTTTAGTCCTAGGCACAATGATCAGCTGTAACATTATCAAATGTGTCTGTAGAAGCTTTAGTGTTAATATTGATTCTTAAGACAACCCAACATTTTTTAAAATCTGATTGTCACAGAGACCAAAAAGTTCTGGCTGGGATTACAATGATAAATATACAGTTTCCGACTTACATACAAATTCAACTTAAGAACAAACCTACAGACCCTATCTTGTATGTAACCCGGGGACTGCCTGTATAGGTAAATTGTCTTTTAAACATCGCATGAATGGTTTTCCTCATAAACCTTTGGTTTGTTCATTCAGATACGTTTTGAACAATTTTCATATGCTCATCCAATCTTTATTTGAGTCAGAAAAGGAAAACTGAGAGTACACAAACTTCATCCATGTGCAATATAGTTTTTCATGGATGGGTCATTAGGAACCTATGAAAATCATATTTTTTGATTGATGTGTAAAGCAATTAAATAACTGATGTTATGAGTAAAATAGACTAAAAATATAAAATAGGAAAATTGTGTTTTTTAATAAATAAGGACATGGATGTTGATCTTGTTTATCTGAATAGCCATAACATAGATCAGAATTATAAAATGGAACAAGTCACTAAGGTATGTTTTGCTTTTCAACTCAAACTGTAAGCTAACTGAAGTCAAACATCTGAAATGGACATATGTTATATTCAGAGCATAGTCCTTAAACAGATTTTCTGGGCTTAAACTGTTTATGGTTATCCAAAGATAATTCATTAAATTAATATTAATTATGTTTACATTGTCGCAGTTTCCCTTTGATAACTTGCCCTTTTGGTTTCCTTTCTCATGTCAACCACCATTTCCTTAGTTTTATCCACATTCAGAACCAAGTCATCATTTTTGCTCATCACACAAACCTGTGGATACCTCCCCTCCATCCTCGTTCTGTGTCAACATTGTTGATACGGCCAACTGAGAATTTAGATTTTTTGCAAGTGGCAGTTCTCCAAGTGGGGCCAAAGTCAGATGTGTAGTAGGTAAATAGGAACAAAGAGAGTATGGTCCCTTTCGATTACCCTTGCTGCTGCTTCTATTCAGAGCGCTCCATTACCCATCTGGACATGTTGGGGATTGTTCCCTTAGGTAGTCAATATCCAATTTATTAGTTTGTCATCCATATTTAGACCTTTCATTTTCCTCCCTTATTCAGACTGGATTAGCAACACTTTTCAGCTATAGTCAAGCTACTTTTAGATGCTTTGGAAACATTATTCCGAAAGTAAACATGCATATAAATGTAATCATTGTGTATTGTACTTCTAATCAAAATGTTAAAAGTTCAAGGAATGGAAGATAATTGTTGTTCTGGCCCGTGAAAAAAAGGTAAAGAAGCCAGCATGCTGTGTGTTTAAGGAACATGCTGTTAAGTGTTGTCTCTCTTGTGTTTTTAACTTTATGATACAATTACATTTTTATCTAATGTATACTGTATGTACCTTTTACATAAGCTTTAAGGCCTGTGGTTAGTTAATGCCTAGGGATCATTTAAAGACAATATTTTTTGCATAGTGAGAACTTAACTGTCACTTGTACCATTCCCAGTCTGTGTTTTGGCAAGACAGCAAATTGACTAATAGCAACCTTATTCAATGTACAATTTCTCACTGAAGTACTAGAATTCCTTTAGCTCAAGTCCTTTTGGTATTGATATACCAGTTAGGGTTGTAAAAATGAATGATATTTATTTCTGTTCAGGCAATAGCAGGAACAGAGCACAAATGCGATCAGTATAAACATTCCAGATACAAAGGCCCACATTTACTAAAGACAGTACAGTCTGTACAACGTTGCAGTTTTCCTGTGTTGTGTGCAGGGTTTTTTGTGCAGCACTTTAACATAGGGTGCGCAACATACTTTTGCCGGACTTTGCATGATAAAAGTGGCAGTTGAGCACCGCACGCCCTTTTCAGTGCATTTCAGTTGATGAAGAACAGTGCAGTGGCGCCACAAAAGGATTGCCTGCGCAACTAGAGGGCGCAGGCACTAGTTAAATACCTGTGGGCAAGCAGTTTGCACCTAAATAATGGGCAAACTGGTGCAAAGCCCTAGTAAATGTGCCCCATAAAGTTCACAGAAACATACTTTTGGACCCATACTAGGTGTATTGTTTATTTTCTTGAAAAAATTAACATTTTGGGGCTAAGCAACGTTCTTTGGAAAAAAAATAATTTTTCAGATATATGAGTAAATGTTATTCTTTATATAGTATCCACAACAACCATTTGTGGGGGTTTTAAAACTGCGCTGGTGGCCTTATGGCCCATAAACAATTCCATCAAGAATCTCCCTTTCAAAATCTCAATACGCTCCTTCCCTTCTTTGCCCTGGTATAGGCCCACAACAGTTTAGCATTCCATAATCCACAGTTGGGCTTGCCATATTTGGAGAAAAATGTCTCAAATTTGTTGTGCAGTTTCTCAACTTTTATCCAGCATAAATGTGTAAATTTTAAGACCAATAACACTTTATTGTAACATTCCAAATAGAACCTCCATTTTGTTTCAAACATGTCAGAAGCCTGAAGGGTTAAAAACCTTAAAAAAAATACAGCGGTTTTGAATAGTTCGAGTGGTGCAGATTTAAGAAATGGGTCATTTGTCTGGGTTTTTCTAATAAGTAGGACCCCTGTAAAATAGCATGATTGTTATTGACTATCTGTCTGATAGCATAACATTTATAATTCTGAAAATGGGATTTTTTTTTTCCAAAATATCACCAATTTTCCATCTGTATATAATTAAAAAACGTACCAACCTCAATATTCCAATCAAGTGAAGTACATCATTTCAGGAAAAACCATTCTCAAATTCTAAAGTTATTACGGCATATAGTGACACATGACAGATTTAAAAAAAGCAAGATTGGTCTTAATGGTAAAATGAGCTGGTGCTTAAGGGGATAAATAGATAAAAAATATTTTATAGCTCACAAAAGTGCACAAAAAACAAAAAATCATGTAGGGCAAAAGTGGCTGCTGCATGTCCCTCCCTCCCTTCTGCCCCACTTTGTGTGCTCACAAACTTGTGGAACAAACTATAACAGTTAGATAATCCTAAAACCACTTATCCGTCGGACCTATAGGGCAGATTTATCAAGCTGTCTGAAAGTCAGAATATTTCTAGTTTGCCCATGGCAACCAATCAGAGCTCAGCTTTCATTTTACCTACCGGTGCTCATGAATATTTAAAGGGGAGCTGTGAAATATTCTGAATTTCAGACACTTGATAAATCTGCCCCATTGTTTCTATATGTTATTTCCAAGTGCAACACTTGAAATAAATTATGAAATATACATAAAAAAGTGGGACGCACATGTGGGGTGTCCTGTAATGTGTGAATATGTTAAATGTAAGGGTTTGTATACCAAACCAAAATTAACATTTTTAATTCACCTACATTCATTTCTAATTAATATGAAGCCTCCTAAAATTATTACGACAGCCCCCGACTTAAGAACACTCGACTTACGGATGACCCCTAATTACAATCGGACCTCTGGATGTTGGTAATTTACTGTACTGTAGCCCTACGGCTACAATAAACACTAGATATACGAGTAATCAAAAACGTGTCTACAATTAAGCTTTATTGTTAATCCGGTTCTTATGACAATCTAAGTCAAACTGTTTTTAGGTCAAAGTAAAGAAAACGCTTGACTCATGAGCATAATATAATGGTAATTGTACATCCAAGGTGTATCATATATACCAATGTTATGTTCAAGCTTGAAATTTGATTAAAGGAAACATGTCGATCTTGAATTGAAACTTGCTATTTTTGGGAAATGTTGACAACATTCTTTGATATGGTTACATTAAGGTTCTTTAGCCCACAGGCCTCCTTGCTCTCTATGATTGCTCATATTTTAAAGCTTCTCTTTACATTTCTGTTAACTATCCCCATGAAAAGTGCACTCATATGACATTAGGCATAGTAAAAGAAGCGTAATTAAAATTTTCATACAGAAAAATTAGCATGAAGTCTTTTCTCAGCAACAGAAAATTGACTTTCTCCTAGGTAATTATTTTAGATAAACTTAGGTGTATGTTTTTGTTTATGTTTTTCGAAAGAAAGAATCCGTTTATTTTCCATCACTTTTATATAAGCTAATCTGTCATTTGGCAATAAAAAACAGTTGCACCTTATTAATTACCACTTGATATCCTGAGCCTTTTTCTTGCTCAAATTTTTCCTGAGCTCCCCATAAACCTATGTATCCTTAGCTATTTCCTCCTGGGGAGGTTGTGTATACTGGGGAGGCAGGGATAAGCTGTGTATTACTGGGGAGGCTGTGTATACTGGGGGTTGGCTTTATATACCAGAGAGGGCAGTTGTATACTGGTGGTAGGATGGGTATACTGGGGGTAGGATGTGTATACTGGGGGAGTGCTGTGTATACTGGGGGGAGGCTGTGTATACTGGGGAGCTGTGTATACTGGGGGAGGCGTGTATACCTTGGGAGAGGCTGTGTATACTGGAGGAGACTGTGTACGCACTGTGAGGAGCTGTGAGCCGTGCTGGAAGAGTACTGTATATATGTATTTTAGGAGTATGTATCTGGGGCTGTAAGTGCATTTGGGGAATTTAATATAAATTAAGGTTATGTTATCCAAATGATCTGGGTGCTTTAGTTCTGGGGTGTTGTATATAATAATAAATTTGGGTGCTTTATGATACTATATTTATTGGGTTGCTATATAATGGATGGTTTTATTTGGGGAATAGTGTTCAGTCCTGTTGTGAGATGATGTATATTTAGATTACGCTCATTATACTGTAAGGACTGTGGTTTTTTCCAGGGGGGTGCCGTGTGGAGTTGTACGGCATGGAGCTGAAGACATTTTTGACTGGAATTCAGCATAGATAATCCATGGTCCAGAAAATCCTAAAGAAGTCCTCTTCCTGTGTCAGCAGACCATCCCAAAAACTACTCTAGATGTAGACAACTAATTTCTGTGTCATTGAGTAACTACACTACATGTGTGTGAGATCATGGGGGAGGCAGCATTTTCAATTTTCACACACAAAAAGCAAAAAGGCTAGAATCCTGGTACACCATAAATTTATTTCTCATCATTAAATACTAAAAATAAAATATGAATAAAAGAAGGCCCTATATAGATTATGAACTAATAATGAAAGAGTGCATTATATACCTCGATCAATACACGCTAACTGCTAAACCAAAACAAAGGGGCACTAAAATACCTCATCCTAGATCTCAATGAATGGCATTTTGCAGTAAGGAATGTGTTGTCACGCAATAAAACTAACTATGATCATTAAATCAAAATAATTGAATCTGTAGTTGGAACTGATACCAAAACCAACGTGGAAAAGCAATTTCACAGGCTGAACTTTTTCAACCTGACTTTCACTACGTGAAATGCTTCAAGATGGAAATGAAGCTTAGTGCATGTTCTGGGGCCTCCAATATACCCTTATAACCCTCCCACAATGCTGATGTTCCTGATTAGGAAGCGGTATAGTTCTCCAGAGGGATCTCCTCCCAAAAAACAATAATTAAAGCATGCGTCAACATCTTGACATTCTTGGTGGAACAGGGTTGGGGAAAAATCATTAGAGAGGTGTTTGAGTGTGGTTCTGATATAGGATCGATGTCCAGATCCGGCAAGTGCATTAATTTGAAGAAAAATGACCCTTTGGAAATAGGTTCTTATAGCAATTTCATTATCTGAAGCGAATGTCTTGCAAAGATTTTAGCAAGGAGATTGAGTGGTATTATAGCTTCAATAATTCACCCAGATCAGAACGGCTTTATTCAGGGAGAAATTTGAGAGCTAATCTCCCTATATTGTTCATTGATATCAACTGGAAAGATGGGGGGCTCCATCCTATCATAGATCTGTTAAAGATTTGACAGGGTGGAGTGGCACTCTTGTGCAAGATCATAGAACGTTTTTGCTTTGGACAAAAATTTCTAAAATGGATGAAGACTCTATATGCTGTCCCGGTGGCACGGATCAGTGATGGGGTTTTTTTGACGCCCCCGTCTCATTGTCTTCGCTATAATTTATCGAACCCTTGGCTAGTGGATATGCGGATGGGGGATGGGTGGGATACTATATCCCTGTACATGCCGGAGACGCTCTACTGATGATTAGGGAGCTGAAACGTGAAATGGCTATTAGCATAAAATCTCTTATGGTCTTATAAAAGAATGCATCATGTAGGTATCTGGAGGTTCTTATATCAGCTGATGTGAGCTATTTCTAGTCCTTACTTTTATTTCCTTTATTAGAGAAAATCAGGACAAAAAAACAGAATTGGTTTGAAGATGCCTTTCCTCTATGGGCAGCAGACTCACCTACTGAACTGGTTTGTTCTGTCCCAGCTTCTTTTGTTTGTATTTGCATCTCCAGTTGTGGCTTCCTAAGAAATGTTTTATAGATTGAAGTGCATGCTGAGAGCCTTGATCTGGTGGAATTAAAAAATGCCAGAGTGGAATTGACACGTTGTATTGCCCATTGGATACAGTGGACTAACTTACCTTGTATTTTGGATACTTTTTGTTTCCCAGGCGCCCTTTTAGTATCGCCGGAGGGCTGTAGTGTCATTTATAGATTGTTGAACTTGGTGTAGGGATAGGCACACAAAGAATTATTATTATTATTATTATTATTATTATTATATTTAAAAAATGGGTGATTTAGAGAGTAGAGAATTAATAAAGGATATATTTTATGTTAGCGTTATGTTAATACTTGTTGGAATCACTGACAAAGATTTTGAGATTAACAGGAACTTTTCCCTGTATACCAATTAGGAATAATTTAATTTTGAGATTTCAGGAGTCTTCTGATAAAAATCTTGGGTTACTATGGGTGTTAATACTTTAAAATCACTTATTGTAGTAATTGTCAATTATATGACTTTGAGGACTGAGGAGGATTTATAGATTTGCCGGAGTCGGAGGTTTAGATTTTTTTGCAGATTTATCACATGTTTTTGTGCTATTAACAAAAATATGTTTTTCAGGCACTGTTAATAAAAATACTTTGAGAAATTTCAATTCTGATTGCAGCAGGAGCCAAAGGAGTTGGAGTTTGGTTGGAAGAGTGGAATCTAAGAAGTGGAAAGAATGTTTGTAAGGGAATCAGTTTATCATCAATTTCATGGAATCTACAATGGTGCATTTAATTGGTTCACCAGCTATATTACACTCACACCTCCGGTATTAACTCTAAAGAATGAAGAATTAGGGGAGACTCGAGATGGTAAATAGATTCTCGATTTGAAGAGGCCGATTTTTTACATATATTTGGGGATGGAACAGAATAAAAAATACTGGGAGGCTATCTTTGCTTTCATTGCAGATTCTTGGCAGTGTCCTGGATAGGGGGAACATGAAGTTGGCATATTATGTATGATAAGCCTAAATGATTAGGGAGCTTACAAGAGGTATCGGTTTTTGGAAAAATACTATTCTTGTTGATATTGAAGAATTCCAGGAAATGGGGAGTAGTGACATGCAGAAGGCTCAGTTTGGTTTAGAACTGTGATTAGAGTGAAAGTTTTTTGAAAAAAATCTCATCTAAAGGAATGACGCATCAAGAAAGTGGGCAGAATATGAAGGCTGGCCATATCAGTTTCAGAATCTTAATAGTAAAATAATATTGGTTTAGGAGTTTAAAAAAAAAAAAATTCTCTGTTTTTTTCTGCCTCCACAATGTGGGAGGGGGGGAGTATTCTATAAAGAAGGTGGCTATATGATTTTGGATAAAAAAATCTTTTTGGTATATAAGAATTAAATACAATACTCTGCTGCCCCCGCCCTGCTGCTGTCCTCCTGCCTCTGCTTCTGTCTCATGCCCCCTGGCCCTCCCGTTTTCCTTCCAAACCACCAGTCCTCCCTGGGCCCGTAAGGCCGGAAGGCCCTTGCCGGGCACAGAACCACATAAGGGGTGTGTAGACCTGTTCTCTTCTACCTCCTGCTATCTGCACTTTAGCCCCGCCCCTGCATTGCCAGGTCAGACCTCATTTTATTGGCGGCCTCCCTGATTTCCCCGAATCTCAGTGTCTGAAGGCAGCCTCATGGGACACTACAAACTACCACAGATACTTGTTTATCTGGAGGCCCAGCCGGAAGGCACAGCAAATCTAGGAATAGCAGAATGTAGTATGAGAGCTGACTGTGTGTAATAGGCATCTCATGTATCTCAATCATCTGTGATCTGTCTCAATCTCTCTTTCTATGTCTCCAAATACTCTGACAACTGTTCCAAAAACTACTTTTTTTGCTCCCAGAACTATGGAATTCATAATATGTCTCTTAGAAAGTCCTCCCTTCCACACTCTGAAATTGGCCTGACTCATCCTAAGGAGTGTTAGGAGGTAACCAGCATAAAATTGTAAAGTTGAAAGGATACCAAATGATCTTTCTTGTGTTAACATCACTAGGGGATTCAGATTTGAGTAGTTTCTTTCATGGAAAACCCCTTTAAAAAAGTTAATACCTTTTAAGGTTAAAATTGATCTCAGAAGCTAATGTGGTTTCTATTGTATAACATATGGGCACAATCATATTTCTGTAGGCTCACCTTTTGAACCAACACAAACTGGCACTAAATTTGCCATCTTTTTCAATTTTTAAAACTAACTGTACAGGGTTTCCAAATTAAAAGAAATTACAGGGGAATGCTTTTGGGGTAATTTCATTAAGTTAGTTTGCACAACAAAAATCAGGCACCTAATTTGTTCTCGGGGAAAAAAATGGTCGAACATGTAGAAATATACTGACCAAGCAGTAAAATACCTGTGTGTCAACCCTTATATAGTTTTTAAAAAAAAAAAAAAAACACATCCCCTAATTGATTAAGGTTCTGTTAGGAAGCAGTGGTATTGGATCCTCTCTACCACTGTGGGTAAATGATGAAATCCGACCCTGGGCTGGAGTCTGTTGTCCCACCCAAAAAAAAATTTTTTTACACCCCGGTTTTTCATCACCAGAGCCCCCGCAGTTGGACTTGTTGCAGGGTGTACCAACAGGTCGTTTCCACAGGCGGACTTGCCACGGTGGCGGCAGGCGAAGTACAGAATCATGAGTCAAACTCATGGTGGGACAGTAGGAGGGTGAAAAGGCAGCACAGGATGGAGTCAGGGACATTGTGGTCAGGAGAGGCAGCACGGGGATTATAGTCAAGAACGGCACCAGGGTCCACAGGATTTCGGAAACACAGCAATCGCATGAAATAGCTTTCTCAGGGGCACTTGCAGCAAAGATCCAACAGGTGTGCCGTCAGAGGCAGATATATTTATATAATTGTATATAAATTTCCTGGGAAATGGTCGCCTCCAATTACTTTGCGCTGCCCTTAATTTTCTGAGCTTGGCTTCAACGTGCCTAGGCTACGGGGCCACGCTCACAGCCAAGAACCTGGATCAGAATTGGAACAGTAAAGAAGTGCGGGCGCCACCGATCTACACTGAAAGGCCACGTGTGAGCCTGCGACCTGAGATATGGGTCATGGTAGCACCCGTGACATCGTTATGCCATGAAAGTTACACTGAACAAATAGAAATAACATAGAAAGTTCTATACTCATCTATATTATCACTGCTTGTAGTAACAAATCATTAAACTGTCTTCTGCAATAGTGAGCTTTTTTTTTTTTCAAATATTGAAACATTTGAGCCATAAAGTGTATTCAGTCATCAGTTTAGTTTCCATATATTTATTTTAATTAAAACTTTTGAGAAAAAAAATGTATCACTATATTCTGACAACTGTGTGAATGCATAGATGTGTTTGTTTTTGGTTAAATGTATTGGTTGGAGGATATAGTAATTTAGTATGTGTTCTGGGAATGAGGGTCCACTTGAATTCTGATATACAGTGTATACATGTATTTCTGGCCTTTTTGTATTGTGGATCCAAATTATGTCACCCAATTATAAATTGTCGCAAATCCACTGAAGCTGGTAGATGTGTCCATGGAAGAAGGCAGTAAATGTAATAAATACAGACTGAGATGTCACATGTAACTGCACAAACACCATGGGCTCCTGGCATAGTCAAGGTGGTTGTGCTTACAACCCGCTCCTGGTCAGGAACTATCTGGGGACCTGAGCAACTCATCCAGATGCTGCTCCAGGAGCTTAGGGATACGCATGTAAGCCACCCCCCCCCTGCGTGGTAAGCAACAGTGTTTTTTTTTTTCCAACTAATTTACTATACATGTCAAATGTATACTGCAAAAGAAAGCAGTTGGGTACTAATAGAGAAACTTTAACACATCCAATTGGAACCATATTACAAAAAAGAAGAGAGCGGATGTGATATGGAAAAATATAAACCTTTATTAAGTATACAATCACAAGTTAAACCATTAAAACATCCCATTGAAGGGTAGCGACAAACAAGAAGATCCCCCTGTGGCCCCATGTAAACAGATGGATACTGAATACGGTTAAAGGTAAGGCTGTATAACTAATGACCGAGCTCCCATTGCATGATAAGTGCAAATTGTTACAGACTGTAACTACCTACAATAGACAGGCTATTATGTTCAACGAAAAAAATAACTACATTCCCACTGGAAGTCGACCCTGGGGTAAGATGAATCACAATGCCCCACGCTATCCGCCCGTCAAGCGTGTTCCTCGGGGATGTATAACTATTACGTAGCCTATTGGAACTGGCTGCAGAGAGAATATATAATCGCATGGATTTCAACATTTAAATTGACGTTACATTGCTACGCGGCTTTTCGGTTTCTTTTCTTTTTTTTTTTTACATTTTTTATTACATTTTCTTTTCCCTACAAAATAAGTTTACAAATTTTACATACTTAAAACACACATTAAAAGCCTTCTCCACAGAATGACAAGGATTCCCCTTTTGCTCAACTTTTCCCAAGTTTAGCGGTGTGCTCAATATAGCTCTTAATTTCACATACACATCTCTTAGTATCCTATATAACCCAACCCACCCACACGCCATATTTGCCAAGGGAATAAAGAGAAAAAAACCTCCCTCAATAAGTGTCAACATCAACGATTTCAAACTACGTACCATCTTCCAGATTTGTTCCACCTGTCTAGAGCCCCCCTTTTCATGAAATGTATTCTTCCGTAATTCCCGTTTTTCCCATCAGGACTCTCCCATTCCCTAATGTTTTGGGTAAGGCACTTCACCAGTCCTTGCAATTAATACTTTAGCGTATCAGGGATACCTACGATTGTTATTTTTGTTGTTGGTGATTTTTACTATTCCCTCATATCTAGGGTGGAACCCCAACTCATATGCCAAAGAGTCGACCTGTCCTTTCGTTACACTTGAGACATGCGGAACTATATACCATCTTAGCCATAGTCCATGGGTAAGATGGCGTACTATGTACAAAGTTTAAACTGTATCAACCTAATAATTCATATTTAAGGAGGAATAAACGATTAACATATACTTGTGACCAGTGAATAACATGTTTATAATTAATATCCCTTTCCCATCTGTTTTTTGAATTAAATGTAAGGTAGGCAACGTTAACCAGTGATCTATGACTGTCCAATTATGTTCTTTTAATACAACGGAAAGCTTGAGGAGTGCTCCCACCTGACCAGGGGACTATTTAGTACCCCTGTTTGGGCGGAAGCACAAGGGTCTTATTCTGTCGTCTTGATCAGATCAAGAGTCTGCAGACAAACCAGACCGCAGTGTCTGTCTGCCACAGCACTGTCCCTAATTTCCAGGAACTACAAGGTGCCATCAGGACCCTGCCTAGCACCCAGGGCAAGTCCAGAGACTTAGCCCAGAACAAAGAATCATTTAAACCATCAAGAACTGTAAGTTGAATTTGCACAACAGTGCATCTGTTCCCTGTATACAGGTTCTTACCACCTGGGCTTCCCAAATCATTTACCCAGGGATTCATCCTACCGCACCTTTATGGGTTGCCCCATAGAGAAACAAGTACTTCACCTCTCCACTCCATTTTCTTGCACACAACCACCTGCTTGAGACCCCAGGCTGTAGACAGCCCTCCAGATCCCCATACCAAGCACCATGACCACAGTGTTTTTCCCAGGCCGTACTAAGCACACTCGGGTATCTGGCCCGGCTGCCCTCCAGCTGCACCCAGAGATTGCTGCCCCGGTGGGGAATTTGCATAATGTCTCTACAGTATTATGGGATCATGTCGAAGATGCACTGAGGCAACTAAGTAGAACCAGACCTAACCACTGTATGGTTACTGTGGTAATGTTGGTAATACAGTGGTTGGGGCCCACGTCGGTCTGTTTTTTTTCCATCTTATACTTAATCCCTAATCATCCCAGCTACACCACTGCAATTCAGCAGACTAATATGACAACATCACTCCAATATAATGTATTAATAATATAATTTATGAGAACATATTTATCATAGTCCTGAAAAACTATCTGTAATGAATCTTGTCATAAAGGTTCCTTCGTTCCCTCCTCAATCAATTACTGCCCATTTTGTGCTAATATGTTATCTTTTTAGGCCGTACAAACAAGATGTTCCAAGCTCGAATCCCAAGATCAAGGAGTTGGATTAAAAACTTTTTTCTTTAGTCAGCTTCATTAAAATACATCTGAACGAGGGGGCGTGACTGGATGCTGAAGGGAACAGCGTGTCCCGCTGAGCGCTTCCACTAACCGGGGCAATTTTGCTTTAACTAGCGGGCCAATGCTACCCCCACTGGGAGGACGACGAGGGCAGGCGACACGCCTCCTCGATGAGCCAGGAGAGGCCGGTGGCGCCGGATTCGGTACGGACTTCTTTTAAAAAACGGTGGTGGAAGTCCCGCACAGCGATCCAAGATGGCGCCCGCAACCAGAGCGGTGAGCAAGGCACCCTCCCCCTCTCCCCTGCAGCAGCGCTTGCCATGCGTTCCTACAGTGGAGCTCTGCGAGGCCCAAATGCGGTGGGAAGAAACCACCATGCCCTTCCAACAGCTCCCCTCCAGCAGAGATACAAGGCAACATCCTGCTAGGTCCCTGACAATGTAGAGGGGGGTTCTTCTGAACTGCGCCCAGGAAAATACACAAAGCTCCCAGCCTTCTATAACACAAGATTGACCCCGGCTTACGGAGGTTCTCCAGCCCCCTCCCTTCCACCCCCCCACACCCATGTCCATCTTTCAACAGGGAGGGTATGGAGATGATTGCCCCAGCCATAGAATGGACCTTCACTAGCACACCAGCCCTCCATGCCCGTCCCTCACCCTCTCTTTCCAAGGGAGGATGATAGAAACTCTCCAGGAGGGCAGCCGTCATGGTGAACGCTTAATAATGTACTGTGACATCCTCACCACAAAGTCTGCCTCCTGATTTACACAAAGCTGTATCCACATCTATACGCCTCAATTATTAGATCGCCTATGCCTCTTCCTCCTTTTCTCAGCTGTCTCCACCTCTCTCCATACCACTCTGCCACTCTGGCTCTATAATCCCACAATGCCCACTAAAAGGACTTTAAGAGCGATTGATGAAAGTTCAAGGGAAACCTGCAGCAGGAAATTGCAGCAGTTCATAAAGATGTAAGCAGTGCGTACAAAGAGTGGATACAAAAAAAAACTGGAAGATGATCATACGCTGCCCGTGCAGTACTCTCGACTTACAACATCAAATGACTTAGCAAGCTCAACTATCAGAGGAACTGAACTCCATGTAAAGCTCGTTGAAACAGAGGACGTCGGCACAGATTACATTGAATTACTGGTCATTCCGACATCAAGGCGAAGGAGAACATACAAGGTTACCTACAGCGGCTTGTTTACTTGAATCCTGGATAGAACCAACATATACTCCATTAAAAATGGACAGAGCTCTAATGGCACTTCGCCCCGAAAACGATCGGTCCCCCTATGGTGTTATTTTTCATATTACGACGTTGAGACTAAGGAGGAAATTATGAAAGCGCCCTCTCCGACAACTCAAATCAGTATCCTTCCTTGGCGCTCGGGCTTCCAACTTTTGTCAAGATCTCTCTTGGATTCGCTCCAACAACCAGAGCCATCAAACCTCTTCTGGACACGCTAACGTATAAAGGGATACCATACGCTGGGGTTCCCTTTCACTTGACGGCGAGAAAAATGGATTCTCTTCCCCCTCCGCTTTCCCAGAAGACCTTCATGCTTTCTGCGAGTCTTCCAGCTTGAATCCGCGCCTCCTGCCCTCCCTGATGGCCTCAGTGCAACCAGCGACACCATGTTGTCTCCCAACTTGGCAACCATCCCATCCCTAAGAAGAAGCAGAAACCCCAGACCGAAGGCCTCCAATTGGCGATAAATATCTATGTTGATGTTTCTCTTTGATCTATTCGCTATGCCTTAATCTGTTAATATGGGTATATTTCCGAATTTATGATGGGTTAAATGTAATCGTATCTAGGAATCTTTTGTGTATATTTCTTAACTATATATGCCTCCTTACTCTCCTTTGGCCCCCCTTCTGCTCTAATGGTCCCCTGCTAGGCCTTATCCATAAGGCCCCTGGGAAACTCAGTTTTCAAGACGATTATTCTGTAGTAGGTTGACATCAGTTATTATTCTCCCCCCGAAGTGAATCCTCCATGCGTCTTCGCTCCTTCGCGAGGAGCTTGACATCCCTACTTCTTTGTGCTTTGTTACTGTCTTAAGTAGGATTTGCAGCGAGATTGGCAACTAGGCCTCCCTCGCTATACACACGTTTGTTCTTCATGTTGTTCTTATTTGAAAGTTGTATTTGATTTTAAGTATATCCATGATCCCTCTATAGGTTTTTCCTCCAGCGCCAATAGGCGTAGAGTGGAAACGTATTCGGCGGTCCCCCGGAACCCCGTAGCTTAGTTTCCATCTGCTCTACTTTTCATTACAAGACTCAACACAATGAGCCTCATTCAACTTTGAAAATGGTTAAAGTTTTTTCTCCCTAACACGGGAAAGGCCTTAACCCAGATGCCCAGAGCGACTAGCACTTAAAGAAATAAGACATGCAAACTCTGATATAGTCTTTTCTCCAAGAGACACATTTTACAACAGCATCAGGATTCCTTCCATTATTGCTAACAATTTGGTTCCCAACAGCCTATATGGCACATGCACCCCACAAAAAAGAAACGGGAGTAGCCATACTACTATCCAGCACTGTCCGTCCAATAGTGGATGTGAGGTTGACCCCCAGGTCGCTTCATTATTCTTAGGGGTACTATATATGATTTCAATGTAACCTTATGCAATGTTTTATGCCCTAATAACGTCATATGCTTTCCTCGCTAAGGTTCTCTCCAATTATACTCGCCTCAGAATAAGTACTTTTACTAGGGGGTGCTTTCAATACTATTTTTTCAGACACTGTGATCGCCTGACCCTTCCTGCACGTCCCAACTCCACAGAGTATGAAATCACCGCATTTAACGTTTACCTGTCAATTATTCTTAAGCATTCCCTGTATGATCTGTGGCGGGTTAATAACCCTACCGCCAAGAATCCACCTTCTATTCCCAGCCCGACAGAGAACTCATTCTAGGATTGATTATTTTTTTTGGTAATTACCCTGCCTAAAAAGCCATGTCATTTGGCAACTAAGGAGCCAATTACATGGTCCTGATCACGGCCCCGGTCGTCCATAGATATACAGTTAGAGGAATGCCCTCTCTAAAACAACGCACGTGGCGCTTAATATAACCTTTTACATCAGTGCCTCAGGGCACTTGCGGACAAGTCTTGGTTATTATTTTAATAGAAACCCCAGATCACTTCGGTCCCGATGCTATGGGAACACATAATACGTCTTTAGAGGAGAGGCAATATCATTGGCCTCCAATTAAGGGATATAGACTTTTGACCTACTCTAAGTTTAAACAGCAACCTACGCCAAGCGGAGAGGGATTACAACGTCTCACCCCACACATTCTCTACTTAGGAAAATCTTATTGCTTCGATCCGAGAATAAGAGAAACTAGACCTTTTATATTCGAACACAGGCTCAATTCTCCAAACGGTAGGTTCTACTAACGAATTTGGGATAAAGCATCACAGAAGGTACCGATGCTGGCCTCGCCAGTTCCGAATAAGATGGTTCCCAACACCTTATCACATTAACGATAGGAGATCGGCACCCTACACTTACCAATCCCGCTAAGATTGCTATTCTTTTTCATCACTTTATGACTCTAACCTCTATTCACTGCCATCCCCGTCCCTTCTTCCATCCCCTTAACGGCGAATAAAACTAGATCAATTCTCTCTCATGTTCTCTACCTAACTCCCGTTTAACTACAGAGGCCTAGCCCAATTAAACTGAGTGGTGACGCCGGAGGAGATAGACGGAAGTGGTTGGAGACTTGCCGGGAAATAATGGCCCCAGGCCGACGGATTTAAGTACCTCTATTACAATACTTTTCTGCCACTTCTTCTGCCTCACATGGTGGAACTATTTAACAAATTTCTTAAAGGCGAGCGATCCCCCAAACCATGTTGACGTCGCTATTCAGTTATCCTAAGCAGGAAAGACACCCCCTCAATGCTCCAGCTATAGCCCCTATTAATCGTGGTTAAATACAGATCTTAAGATCTTTACTAAGCTTTTGGCTAACAGATTAAGTGATGGCTGCCCGCCTCTGGTACATATGCCCAAGTGGGGTTTGTCCCCGTTAATAGACATGCAGGCGATAACACTCGCCGTTCCATTGATCTGATAGATCGGGTACAGAAACCAATCAAGAAGCTAGTGCTGAGTCTAGATGCGTGAAGAAGCCCATTTCTGACCGATTAAATTGGCATTATATGTTTTCGGACACTAACACACTTCGGTTTTCCGCGACCATTTCTGAACGCCCTGGCCAGTCTCTACTTTTTTTCCTACGCGCAAATTTAGAATTACCGCATGCCCCATCAAATTCCCTGACATTAATAATGGTACTCATCAAGGCTGTCCTCTATCCCTTTACTATATGTTTTAAGCATTGAGCCCTTGGCATCACGCAATCAGAAACAAAACCCAGACATTTAATGGCATTGAGGTGCGGGAACAACAGTTTCAAATAGGCTCTGTTTGCGAGATGTGCTCCTCCCTATGCGCTGACCCCTCATATTGCTCCCGCATCTAAACACTGAAATCGAGGCATATAGTAATATCTCCGGATGACAAAATTAACCAGACTAAGTCGGAAGCATTACCCGGTACATTTGTGCCCCCACATTTATTAGCTCTTTGGAGGACACTTTCATTATACTTGAACTTTGACCTCCATAAAACCTGGGATAAAACTTACGTCATCTAGAACTCGCTATACAAAGAAACTTCCCCTCCTAATTCAGGATGTGAGGAGGGCAGTTTACAACTGGCGCACTCTAAACCTCGTCTACGCAGTAAAATAGCGCTATAAAATGTCAATATTCCCAAATTTTTAGATCTTTTTGAAACCTTCCCGTGAGGGTCCAGTTAGCACCCTGAAGGCAAATTTCATCACTGTTCTTAGGATTTAAATATGGACTCCAAGAGACATAGGATTTCAAAAACAGTCTTAACATCACCTAAGTCCACAGGGGGTCTGGGACTACCCGATTAAGAGGTGTATTACTATGCTACTCATTTAAGACACATAGTATCCTGGACTTCATTGGCGCCTTCAATCAAAGTGGACCGAAATTTGAGAAGCTCTGGTTAGCTCCGCTCATCGCAGGCTTGATATGGGGCCCCCATTGGAATTCCCACACATTCCCTTTTAGGTCATAGCGTTCTAGATATGTTTGAGAAGAATTACGTCATACGATATCTCTCGCTACTTTGAGTCACCTCTCAACCCCGTTTTTATATGTACATCCGGGTCTACCCCAAACCGTCTCAAAACCTGATTTTGTGGGTTTTTGGAGCCGATGAAATTTTTCAGATTAAGGACTTTACACTCCAACTACCCTAACCTCTTAAGGCTATCAGACCTCAGTAGTGTCATCTGATCAGTTTGCTCCTTCCGCAAATACTTAACCCACAGATCTCTCAATATTGTATGTGCTATACTACAATCTCCATAATACCGGATCTTACGAATTTAGGGGATCTGTCTTAGGGGTTCGGCGTCTAGAGGAACTTATTTCATATTTATGACGTCTTGCCATGGCCCAGACGGTATCCGGATTCTGATAACATATGTATATGACTAAATGGGAGGACTGCTAGGTAGGACAACTTTCATATTGGTTGGAAAAAAGATCTGGGATAGGCCCCGAAGGTTCTATTATATCCCTATATACAAAGAAAACCAGTATAAATCTTGAATGCATGGCACCATACTCCCGGAACCCGCGCTTCTACCAAAAGGGATCCAACATCCCATATATCTGCTGGAGGTGAAACGCTCCAGAGGCCACCTTATATCAATCACATCTTTTGGAGAAGTGGGCTATCAACCTTTTTGGGAGAAGGGTCATTATTATAGAAAGGGTACTCGAGATAAGTTTGTGTAGAGATCCAAATCGTGTTTTTGTTATTGCGTTCTCCCCCGAATAGGTAAATTGCAGTCAAAACTGCTCCTCCAATTTTGTGTGCTGCAAATAACCCCTGATCTCGTTGCACTGGAACGTTCTATCTACACCGCCCTCAATGCTAGATCTCTATCTCCTCAATAGGCATATTACGAACACTAGAACAATGACTGCCTCGCTGCATAAATTCAGACAATTCCTCAAAATCGGTCCCCTTGGGAAGACTGTCGAGACAACCTACCTCATGTTTAAAACTATTAATTCTTCTCCATTTAGGAATAGGATCCATGGATATGAATGTTCTGTTTTGGGGTGTGACATTTAATATGTTGAAGGTTGGCCTTTGGTCCCTTTTTATTTCTTTCTTCTATTCTTCTTACAAGTATGCCAAAAGAGACTGAGCTCGAATGAAAGACTTTATTCTTTTTTCCCATAAGAACTGGACTTGCTCCTTCTACTCCCCTGCTACTTACCTAGCCTATTTAAAGCTGCCTCTTTTGTTCGACTTCTACACCACTACAAGAGGTCCTGCGTGACCTAACTATTACTTTATGTATTAATGTGCGGTATATTCTTATACCAATACCGCTGTGGTGCGTCCTTAAAGTCTGGATCACATTCTTATAAAACATAACATGCTATTTAAATTACCGTATAGACAGGCGTATAAGACGTGACTTTGAAGACAGAAAAATCGTCGGTCTAGTCTGGGGTCGTCTTATACGCCATTAATTCCCTACCGCCCTGCCGTGGTATTACGGCGGCGGTCGGGTCCTCCGGTGGCATGGAGAGGGCTCACGGGCTGAGCCCTCTCCTAGCCGTAAGTCTTTGCTGCATATTGCAGCAAAAGGCTTACCGGTACACCCCGCGATCGGTGCTACACCGATCGCGGGTAGTTTTCACAGCGATAGCACGCATGCTCTCACCCTCGATGTCTACTCACCCTCGATTATGTCCCCGATGTTACGCGGCTCGTCTTCAGGTCTATTCGCGCGTCCTCTTCTTTCTTCTGCTGGCGCCGCCATGCCTTTCCCCGGGGCGGCCCTAGTAATTACGTAGCAGCGGCGCGTCATCTAGGGGCGCCTGCCGGTGAGATCAATGGCGGCGCCCAGCAGAAGAAAGAAGACAGCGGGACATCGGGGGAGCAGCGTCATCACATCAAGGCCCACCGGAGGGTGCGTATCTAAGTTTTTTTTTTTTTAATGCTGGGCTGTGCTGTCTCCTACTTGGGGCTGTGCTGTATAGTATGGGGGGCTTGTGCTGTATACCCTGGGGTCTGGGCTTATACTACTTGGGGCGTGCTTGTATACTACTGGGGGCCAGTGCTGTAATACTACTGGGGCTGTGCTGTATAGTAACTGTGGGACGTGCTGTATAACTACGTGGGCAGGCTGTATACTACTGGGGGTTTGTGCTGTATACTACGGGCTGTGCTGTATACTTACTGTGGGCTGGTGCTGTAATGTAATGTGTTTTGTATTCCCTTATGTTTTGATCTACAGTTTCCTGCTATATACCGCATGTCATAAGAATTTAAATTAAAAAAAGGACCATGTTAAATCAAATCTGTTTTTTTTTTACATTTTTAATTAACCGGTGTTTTGTATGCGTTGGAAAGGGTAGTCTTATACGTCGAATTAATCTTAACTCCTATTTTTAAACGAAAGTAGGGGGTCGATCTTATACACCGGTCTTCTTATACCGGCCGGAATATACGCGTATTTGTGGACCGACACGTGACAGGCGGGGCACTTCCCCCATAGGGGTTGTGTGTGTCGCATGGTGAGAGCAACGTCCTCCTAGGTTACTAGGGAAACCTCCCAAGGGAGTGTCCAGATCCGTCACTTGATCCCAGCGCTTTCCATGAAATCACATCATGTGGGTAAACTCAGGCTAAAGTGTCACGCTGCAGACATTAGAGTCGCAAAAAGTAAAGTTTTACTGCTAAATAGACTGAAGCAATCTTGGCAAAGGTACGTTGTTGCATAGAATAATGTCCGCAGTTTTAATGATACACCGACATATTTAACCCAAAACCATGGGAAGCTGTTTCACATTATTTTTAAAAAGAACTCATAGCAAAAAAAGGATTAAGACATAACAATCACATTAAAGAAAAATTTGTGCTGGTGGGTACTTTAATATCATTATTACCATGGGTTTAAGAGACATGCCATGAATGCAGCTGAGGAAAGGGGGGGGGCAATGTAGTTTAGACAGTTATATTGAAACTAATTTAATATAATGTAAGCATCAATTCAATTTCTTATTTCTACCTGATGGTGTCATGGTATCTAATAGCATAATCCAATATGCTTCTCGATCTAATAGGAAGCCTCATAGTGTCCCCGCCTTCTTTTAGAAACAACAAAAGAACCAACACCTTTTCAATGATAAATGCAAGTAAATTACTAAGCGGTTATTAATGAAAATTGCGCAATGAGCGGCTGCTCCGCTAATGCTTCTAGTTTCAACCGTAATTTCATTTAGGTGCTCGATATTCTTGTTTTAAACTTACGAGTAGGTGCAGCCAACATATAGCATATTACAAAAAATTACAACCAGTACATCGACACATAATGACATTGGGCTATAACACGTAATATGGTGTTTGATATGAAAGGTTTTATCACTAGGTACTTTTAATGATTTGAGTGGTGTTATAACGACATGTTTTCCCTCAAAAAAAAAACTACACTGTCTAGACACATCCTAAAAATCCTGTGATGTAACCAACTGGTGATTGATTGCTTGTCCTTAACCATGGAAGGGGACAGCATGTTGCCCCAATGTCTTCCTCTCCTAGCAACCACTCTGCATCCATCCCTGAGAATATGTCTAATTTGTTATTCTCACATAAATGGGTAAATGCTTGTTAACTATTCGTTTGTTCTTATAAATTCTGAACTATATGAAGAGACAATGTGGAGAATGTTCCGGCTTCAAATTATTTATCTGGGTGGAAGTGTTCTGGAAAGCAGGGAATTGCGATCTTTGTGAGTAGGGCAATTTGTTTGCCTCTCTTCAGAGTCTATCGGGGATAACCCCCTATGTGATCATCGTTTTGAGAATATCCTTTGTTTCCTGTTGGAAATCTCTAGCTGAATTGCAGTTCTCCGGCGTCTAATCTCTCACCTACAGGAGCGTATCGCCTCAATGTGTGTTTGGGATGTTGGGCTCTAAAATGCATACTTGGTGTTGCCAGCCATCGGTTTCCCTAAATGTGCTGGTGTTAACAAGTTCACCTGCCACCCCCTTAATCTCGGTCTAAAAACGTGACCTCAGAGTTGTGGGAGTAGTTTGTGAACTGTAAGTTACAACAGTCATTTTGATTAATGTATTGAATGAACGAGGTAAATGGCAGACACGTCCGCCCCTCCAAATGAGGAGGATACTTGTGTACTGCCATACCACTCGACATTTTGTAAAAATGGGTTTTCCCCTCTGTATAGGCTGTACTGGAACTGGAACTCCCACCAGGACATTACCAGGTTAGTGCCATGAGGGCGAATACTTTCGCCCCCATGGGATCCCTGGATTTGGAGAAAGAATTTTGTTGCAGAACATGAAATAGTTATGTGACATGAGATTGTTGGTAACCTGCTAAATGAACTCCTTTTTAAATCTTATGTAGTTACTGTATGAATCAAATGGAACTCTAGGCTACATTCACACACATTATGTACTGCCGATATACGCCCCATAACTTTCTATGTCTCCAGCCCTGTACGGAACGGTACGGTGCAGCCTCCCCTGCTCCACCCGCGGGCCCGAGTATGCCCGCCGTACTACGGTACCGGGGGTATACATCGTGTGAATGTAGCCTAAGGCTTTCAATTTCAATGCTGTAGGATTTGCTCAAAATGGAATGAGGAATCCACGGGGTTGGAATGAGGTCAAAAACACGTGGTTGGAGCTGAAGTTTGCCTTAATTGGCGTGTGTTGTACTTCTCTTAATGCCACATTTAGTTGGGCTTTGCAAAACATAATGTACCTATGGATATCAAGTATAGGATGGCAAATGCTGGCAAAGCATAAATCATTGCACTGAAGACAAATAAAGAGTTTAATGAACTGAAGATCAAAATTATTAAAAGAAGTGATGAAGCATATAAATAATCTGATATCATCCTATGATTTATCTGGAAGCCAATAGAATTTTCAATAGCTAAGAATATCCATAACATAGTGTTGCTTTTAAGATTTGTGGCTCCAAAAGCCATGATCTCCTGCAGGTACACCAAAGCTGTCCCAGAAATCACAAGTAATTCTGAAAGACAGAAATCCATAATCATCCTCTGATGAAGAGCACTTTATTAACGTTAGCGAAAAAAAAAAATTTATAGTTCACATTAATTTGAGATATAATGTAATGTGATTTAGTATTTCAGAAACTTTGTGACATCAACTTCCATAATCACAAATGCTCTGGATGCCTCTGATGGAGGTGGTGCACGAGTATAGACCAAGGGTCAAACACAAGACGAGAATCATTCCGCACTTCCACGGCTGATGAATAAATCACTCTTTTTTCATTAATCATCGATTTTTCATCTTCTAAGCAAGGCGCGTTTTCCCGTTCCTCAAGGCCTTTATCACTGGGCTTATCAAAGCTTGGAATATAACCAAACCAAAAGACACCCAATTATTGCCAGTCTTGGTCCTCATCACTAGAAAGCGAGGGATTGGGCAAAGGTGAGAGTCCATAGACATCGTCAGGATGGAAATGAATGTCTTTAAAAGTGAACCTGTCACCCATGAATGTAATTTTTAGAGGGCGTAGTGACTACTCCCTAGCTACTAGCCATCGCTGTAAATCGGTCATGTGACCACTCCTCCCAATCACAATCATGGCTAGTAGCTAGTGGCATCAATTTGCTGGATTGGCTGGTTCACATGGGAGCATTGGAACCCCTAAGATAACTTAAAGATCAGATCCTCTCATCTCTACTGGTGAACGGTTTCCATAACCTTGCTATGATCATTTAAAAAATGCCTTGTTTAGGTTATGAAATCATTTCAGTACTTAATGAGTTTCATAATTCACATACCTGCAGCAGTCCCCCTGCGAGGGTGCAGCTGCCTGCCCCCTCCCCCTTCCTTTTCATGTAACTTGAGGCAGAAGGGGTATGTAGAGTGATAATGGATACATGAAGAAGGTATGAAGAAGAGTGTATGGGACTCACATCATGCTGCTAGCCATCGCACGCCATGTTGTGAATTTGACGTATTAAAATAGTGAAATAATTCAGAAATGCTGAAAAGGCATTTTCAAAATCATCATAGCATAGGCTATTGAACCTATCAACCACTAAAAATGACATTTCCTGTGACAGGTTCACTTTAAAACACGGCCTTTGCAATGTGTATAGACTCTTAAATGGCACACATTGCTTCCTTTTTACATAAGTGTAAGCATTGCCTGTAGACAGCTTTTTTTTTCTGTGACTGAAACTCCATCCTATAATTTGCGCCCAACATATTTTTGTTTCTTACAACACAATCACTTATTCCGGAATGGTTACAAGTTTATTTTCTTGCCATGGATCATGGGGCTACATTTACCATACTCTGTAAAGGGGTGGGGGAGGGAAGGGGGTGGAGCTGGTGTGGGTTGGGGAAAAATCTACCAACAGAAATCAAGCACAATACACTAGGGACACTTATTCTGATAACCAACATACGGGCTACATATGCTAAAGGGATATCAGAATAGTACAGTGTTACTCCCTCTCATTATGCATCGCCATGATGTCCACTCCTGGAGGAGGTTCCCTTTTCCATTATGCTCAAATCATAAATTGGCTATCAAATACTAACACCTACAAACAGAACATTAAGCACTTCGAAAATACATTATTTTTATTGTCATATTCAGTAAAACAAATATCACAATACAGAAACAATTCAAACAGGAGACACGTGGGTCAATGGAAGGCTATCACATAGAAATATTAAAAACTGTGGGACGGGATTGAAAGGTGGGGTACATAGTCTATGAGTCCAGCATGTATATACAATCCAATGGCATATGCAATATATACCCAATGGTGGGTTTTGTGCAAATATTGCATACAGTGCTTGCCATACAACTTAATGTACATATGTTCCCTATAGGTATGTCAAGTGGCTCAATGCATGTGCAAATCCTGAAATGTAACCATACCTTAGCCATCATACACCTCCCGTCTACCACACCAAGTTCCCCCGACGACCGCGTTTCGGCGCTAGCCTTCGTCTGGGGGTGTGTGATGAACTGAACTACCCTACCGAGCGCACGTCTGTCGGGAGTGTCCCGCCCCCCGTCCGAGGCCAACCCCGACCACGTGACCGATCATTTGACGGTGACGTCACTGAAGACCTTGATCGTACAAAGGTTGTCGGATCAGGGGCGGGCCCCACCTCACTCGTGCCGCAATCCGGCCGGTAATTCGATTTACATGTGAGTGATTAGAACTATTAAGAAAAGAGGGTTCATGCTGGCATCCATATAGAGCGGACATGTATACAAGGAGAGATATATTACTGTTGTTAGGTTTCAGACAAGGATGTTATCACTTGCATAGTAGTTCTTTTATCTCTATTCTGCATATCTATATATTAAGTTTCAAATGAATGAAAGGTAGCCATAAAAGAAAAAGTGAAAAAAGTGCAACACTGGTGAATTGACAGGTTAGGAAAACCTGAAGTGGGGGGGGAGGGGGAGGGGGTGGTGTGCAAGTGCTGGAAGAAATGTGCAAATACAGTCGGCTTCATTATTACATACATGTGTCCTTGATCGTGTCATAGTACAAAACTATAGAATTACAAATTACAAAAATTACATCATCACAAAATATTGATATAACAAAAAGTTACATTTGAGAAGAATAAAAACTATCGTGTTGTGATTGTAAGTGAATTAGGGGTGTGCATGATAGAGTTATGATTTGGTCACAAATCAATGCAAGTGTTTATGTAGGCCAATTTGTACGCAGGTTATCCCTTGTATGTTTAGTGTGTAAATCTACGTGTCATGTGTATCCGTATCCTAAATAAGAATCAATCATACTGATACGATGTGCAAAAGATTTTTCTCCACAAGCTGACCAAATTAGTTCGGCAAGAATCCCTACCGCATAAAGAAAAATGTTTTTGAACTGTCCGTAAATTGCCCCACGATTATTCATGTTCATAATTATATCCAGTCACTATGTGTGACACATCAATAGATGACAGAGGCATTCCTTAGGACACTCAAGTCGCCATGATGTCATGCTAGATAGAAAGACAATGATTAAACTGTCAAGACAAAAAATATTAAAAAACAAATAAAAAAAACTATTTTAAAAACCCGGTGCAGCCCGGGTCGGCAGTCATAGGAATGGGGCAATAGCTTCATGGTCTCGTTAAGCCTTATGGTTCAATGTTTTAAGAGTCCAGATCCATCTCGTTCACATTGCGCCAGCCTTTGCGCTACAGGGCCTCCTCTGATTTTACCTTCAATGTTTCTATTGACCAGACGCGAAAAGAAATTTGGGTTACATCATGAAATTCCCTAAAATGGCTTGCACCGGGAGGCCATCAGTACAGATTCAAGGATTGTTTGGCTGCCCTAATATCTCGTACATCTCGCTACCGCGGATCTTTAAATTTCCCTGTGATCATGCCAATGGTAAATCATGCCACAAGACATGATCCCCAGGCGCTGTGACTTTTTTTGGGTGTTCATATCTTATATTTGTTATCCATGGCCTCATTTCTTCTAAGTACACTTTTAAAAATGATGCTAATGTTCCATGAATCCTATCCAATCTTGTGATCTGGGCTTTACAGACTGTTACAAACAAACAACAAACACCCTTTCACCCGGCCCCTTCTCCCTCACGCATTGTGCTGAGCAGGAAGAGCTGGTTTGGCATCGCAGTGGTCCCCTGTCCGCAATAGGCTGGCCTTTTCATAGTGTTCAATTGCTGTTATTTTCTTCATAGGAATCCTTACTAAATACATGATCTGAAACCTATAAATAAATTTAATAACATCAATAATCACAAATGGTTGCTTAACAGATAAACAACAGCAGTTCCCTCCCCCCCCGCTTGATTACGTACAAGATCAGGTTCTGTAGGTTTTTTCTTAAGTTGAAATTTGTATGTAAGTAAGTCAGAGAACGTATATTTCATAATTGTAAACCCCAACCACACGAAATATTTTTGGGGGCTCTGTGACAATTGGATTTAAAAAAAATGTTGGGTTGTCCATAGAACCTAAGGATTACAATAAACTTAACTGTAGACACATTTAATAACTCTTATAGCTGTTTATTGTAGCCTGAGGCCTAACTTCACAGTAAATTAACCAACCACAACAAAATCCAAGGTTCTGTTTGTAACTAGAAAAGAGGTCCATTATTCGTGTTTGTACTGGTCCTAGTGGTGAGGGGACCAACCACCTATACCTCCCAAAAACTAAAAAGATGGAGACAAAATGGAAATTTTTTAAAAATTTTAAGACGCAGGTCAGAATCTAAAAAATGGGACTGAGCCTTAAGCTGTAAAATGGCTGCGTCCTTAAGGGGTTAAAGTCATGTGGGGACAGGTGGGACTTGTTTGTAATGAATTACAGGTCAGTCTTATTTTATCGGTTGTCACACGCTGTTCTTAGTATATAATGATAACTTTACAGTTCATTTAAATACCTATGTTATCTTTATGGTTTTCTATTATGTCAGTAAAAAAAGTCACTATCCGCGTTTTTTGAATATTCTTTTCAGACAAATCAAGGTTGTTAAGTCTAACTATACCTCTTAAACCTCTCTCCACAGGTTAGCACACTAAACCTAGTTAGGAATAAAGATCAAGGTAAACTATTGATATTTTTTATTTTATTTTAGAACTTTACTTTTTCTGAATTCTTAAATCTAGTAGACTATCCGGTACTGCACTACAGCATTATGATGTTATTTAATGAAGTATTTAGAAGTTCATAGCAGGTATACCACTATATCAGGAAAAAATTGTGGGAAACATTTACTAAGGGCTTTGCGCAAGTTTTCCATCAAACTTTGCATGTTCTTTCTAGTGCAAACTTCTTGCACAGGTATTTAAGAAGTGTCCACGCCCTAAGTTAAAGCTGCATCATAAAAAAGTTGGTGAACTCTGTCGGGTCAGTGCAGGGAAGCCCCAGATTCATGATTTCTGGCACACGTTCATAACCGATTATTATACACAGGCATATCACTTACAGTACAGTATCCCACATTCTTAGTAAATGTGCCCCCTATGAATCAGTTCACGGTCTGCCTTATCATTGCTGCCTGCAAAGTTATATGTGCTATAACCAAGACAACTAAGGTATTTTTTCCTACATTAGTATCTTTTTCTCGATTGTTATCAACATAATGTAAGCTAATATATTAGTTTGTCTTGAATTATTTTTAAACAAGCAACATAGACAAGCCTTGTGAAAGAGGAAGAACTTCTAAGCATCCCAATTACATCTCAATATACACTATTGTTTTGTTCTCATATCTTGTGATTTTCTCAAACACATGTTTTTAGTTAGAAAGAATTTATTTCTCATGATTTTATTAAAAGCATCATATGATATTATAAAAAGGAGATAAGAAAAACGTTATATATTACAATCATAGTAAATACAAAGACATTTTAACCCTGAGTAATTACAAATTATCTTACTTGTGTTTGTAATAATGCAAAAAATGTGTTGATAGTTCCTGATACGTTGAGATCTAACCGCATCTATGTTCTGGATAAACACCTCCTTGCTGTGCTTGAATTGTGTTTCTAAACACAATGCAAATGCTTCATGTGAACGTATCCTGACTAGCTGTGCCACTATATCTATTGTGATCTTTACAGCCAAAAGATATAAATTGTGAAATATCTTTTATTCTCCACAAGACTAGGTTCAAACCACATTTTATGTATACGCAGAGCATATTCAACACTCAGCAGGACACAAATGACTTCACTGTCCATAAAACAAAGTTTGGGTTGTTTCCTCCAAACTTCAGCAGCAGCTAATCACAGACTCTTTCAGGATCCTGATGTATTTTTTATTCTTGACCACTAGTGGCTGCTATTTCTCTTATTCTTATTGTGCTGCACTTCTGATCCTCACAACTGGAGGTTGATGTGATTGCCCTTGAATGTGCCTTTACATAAAATGGCAGATTGTGTGTGTTATGGAGGCCATCTTGTTCGCAGGGTCTATTTGAACTCCATGATACTAACATTGCCTGAGTATTGTGACTTAGTTCTAATCTCCTGCTCCCAGAACTTGATTCCCCATACTGTTCCATCCTACATGTATAATCCCTGCTGTTATCTACATTTTTACTTGCACGGCTGCTTACTACACCTCAGTTCATCTCTGTGCCGGGTTTACCTGCTGCCCAAGTGCCGAGGAGGCACCAAGCAATGTTTATATCTGTGCACGCACTGTAAGGACACACCAGGAATCATCCGAATGTATCATTACAATGTAAGCCAAAAATGAGATGTGAATGTAGCCTTAGCCAGTCAAAAGAAAACATGTACGGTAATTATATCAGTTTGTTTACAAGCTAAAGCTTGCAGCAGAAGTACACTTCACTTACACATTAAGACAATGTAATCTTCCCAAGTATCTGATGTCTACTTTCAATTTCCCTTTTGAAAATCAGAAATTAACTAAAAATGTATGTATAAATGAATAGTACAAGAAACTTTGTAATATATCTTATCATAGCAGAGTTCCTATTTCTCCAACTTAAAAGACCATAGTTTCTTTTAAAAGCGACCCTGGATCTGACTTAAAGATAATTCTTTGTTTTATGCATATATTATATACAGTAAGGTCATTAATGGTCATGGGTATTTCCTTAGCTTGAGGGAGTTTGATATTTTAGTATAGTTTTTTAGTTTTCTGAGCTATTTTATTGCTTTAGGGAAAATGTCTTCAGAATCTCTTTTAAAAAATAATCTAGATGAAAAGGCTTTCTTATAAATTATAGCATAAATGAATAATAATGATGTCTTTTCAGTGAATTGTGTTTTGTTTAAGAACAAATACTTGAGGACATTGGATTCCAGGGCCAAAATCACAACCATATTATTATTATTATTATTATTATTAGTCCAGTTTATGTAGGATGTGGCCAGGATTTGTCATGTTGGTGGAAGAAAGATAGGGTTGTAGTATTAGTAGCAAATACATATACAGGTGGTCCCCTACTTAAGAACACTCAACTTACATATGACCCCTAGTTACAAACGAACCTCTATATATTGGTAATTTATTGTACTTTAGTCCTAGGCTACAATGATCAGCTGTAACAGTTATCAAATGTGTCTGTAATGAAGCTTTAGTGTTAATATTGATTCTTAAGACAACCCAACATTTTTAAAATCTGATTGTCACAGAGACCAAAAAAGTTCTGGCTGGGATTACAATGATAAAATATACAGTTCCGACTTACATACAAATTCAACTTAAGAACAAACCTACAGACCCTATCTTGTATGTAACCCGGGGACTGCCTGTATAGGTAAATTGTCTTTTAACATCGCATGAATGGTTTTCCTCATAAACCTTTGGTTTGTTCATTACAGATAACAGTTTGAACAATTTTCATATGCTCATCCAATCTTATAATTGAGTCAGAAAAGGAAAACTGAGAGTACACAAACTTCATCCATGTGCAATATATTTTTCATGGATGGTCATTAGGAACTATGAAAATCACATTTTTTGATTGATGTGTGAAGCAATTAAATAACTGATGTTATTAGAGTAAAATAGACTAAAAATATAAATATGAGGAAAATTGTGTTTTTTAAATAATAAGGACATGGATGTTGGATATTGTTTATCTGAATAAGCCATAACATAGGATCAGGAAATTATAAAATGGAATCAGGTCAACTAAGGTAATGTTTTGCTTTTCAACTCAAGACTGTAAGCTAACTGAAGTCAAACATCTGAAAATGGACATATGTTATAATTCAGAGCAATAGTCCTTAAACAGATTTTCTGGGCTTAAACCTGTTTATGGTTTATCCAAAGAATAATTCATTAACATTAATAATTAAATGTATGTATTGACATTGTCGACAGCTTTCCCTTTGATAACTTGCCCTTTTGGTTTCCTTCTCATGTCAACCACCATTTCCTTAGTTTTATCCACATTCAGAACCAAGTCATCATTTTTGCTCAATCACACAAACCTGTGGATTACCTCCCCATCCTCGTCTGTGTCAACATTGTTGATACGGCCAACTGAGAATTTAGAATTTTTGCAAGTGGCAGTTCTCCAAGTGGGGCCAAAAGTCAGATGTGTAGTAGGTAAATAGGAACAAAGAGAGTATGGTCCCTTTCGATTACCCCTTGCTGCTGACTTCTATTTCAGAGCGCTCATTACCCATCTGGACATGTTGGGGATTGTTCCTTAGGTAGTCAAATATCCAATTTATTAGTTTGTCATCCATATTTAGACCTTTCATTTTCTCCCTTATTCAGACTGGATTAGCACACTTTTCAGCTATAGTCAAGCTACTTTTAGATGCTTATGGAAACATTATTCCGAAAGTAAACATGCATATAAAATGTAATCATTGTTATTGTACTTTCTAAATCAAAATGTTAAAAGTTCAAGGAATGGAAGATAATTGTTGTTCTGGCCGTGAAAAGAAAGGTAAAACGAAGCCAGCATGCTGTGTGTTTAAGGAACATGCTGTTAAGCTGTGTCTCTCTGTGTTTTAACTTTATGATACAATTACATTTTTAGTCTAATGTAGTACTGTATGTACCTTTTACATAAGCTTTAAGGCCTGTGGTTAGTTAATGCCTAGGGATCATTTAAAGACAATATTATTTTGCATAGTGAGAACTTAACTGTCACTTGTACCATTCCCAGTCTGTGTTTTGGCAAGAGCAGCAAATTGACTAATAGCAACCTTATTCAATGTACAATTTCTCACTGAAGTACTAGAATTCCTTTAGCTCAAGTCCTTTTGGTATTGATATACCAGTTAGGGTTGTAAAAAATGAATAGATATTTATTTCTGTTCAGGCAATAAGCAGGAACAGAGCACAAATGCGATCAGTATAAACATTCCAGATACAAAGGCCCACATTTACTAAAGACAGTACAGTCTGTACAACGTGCAGTTTTCCTGTGTTGTGTGCAGGGTTTTTGGTGCACCTTTAACATAGGGTGCGCAACATACTTTTGCCGGACTTTGCATGATAAAAGTGGCAGTGAGCACCGCAACGCCCATTTCAGTGCATTTCAGTTGTATGAAGAACAGTGCAGTGGCGCCACAAAAGGATTGCCTGCGCAACTAGAGTGGCGCAGGCACTAGTTAAATACCTGTGCAAGCAGTTTGCACCTAAAATAATGGGCAAACTGTTGCAAAGCCCTTAGTAAATGTGCCCCATAAAGTTCACAGAACACATACTTTTGGACCCATACTAGGGTGTATTGTTTATTTCCTTGAAAAAAATTAACATTTTGGGGCTAAAGCAACGTTCTTTGGAAAAAAAATAATTTTTCAGATATATGAGTAAAGTGTATTCTTTATATAGTATCCAAAATTACATCATTTGTGGGGGTTTTAACTGCGCTGGTGCCTTATGGCACCATAAAACAATTCCATCAAAATCTCCCTTTCAAAATCTCAATAGCGCTCCTTCCCTTCTTTGCCCTGGTATAGGCCCATACAACAGTTAGCATTCACATAATCCACATGTTGGGCGTTGCCATATTTGGAGAAAAATAGTCTCAAAATTTGTTGTGCAGTTTCTCACTTTTATCCAGCATAAATGTGTAAATTTTAAGACCAGATAAACACTTTATTGTAAACATTCCAAATAGAACCTCCATTTTGTTTCAAAACATGTCAGAAGCCTGAAGGGTTAAAAAACCTTAAAAAAAATACAGCGGTTTTGAATAGTTCGAGTGGTGCAGATTTAGAAATGGGGTCATTTGTCTGGGTTTCTAATAAGTAGGACCCCTGTAAAATAGCATGATATGTTAATTGACTATCTGTCTGAATAGCATAACATTTATAATTCTGAAAATGGGATTTTTTTTCCAAAATATCACCAATTTTCCATCTGTATATAAATTAAAAAACGTACCAACCTCAATATTCCAATCAAGTGAAGTACATCATTTCAGGAAAAACCATTCTCAAATTCTAAAGTTATTACGGCATATAGTGACACATGACAGATTTAAAAAAAGCAAGATTGGTCTTAATGGTGAAAATGAGCTTGGTGCTTAAGGGGATAAATAGATAAACAAATATTTTATAGCTCACAAAAGTGCACCAAAAAACAAAAAATCATGTAGGGCAAAAGTGGCTGCTGCATGTCCCTCCCTCCCTTCTGAGCCCCACTTTGTGCTCACAAAACTGTGGAACAAACTATAACAGTTAGATAATCCTAAAACCACTTATCGGTCGGACCTATAGGGGCAGATTTATCAAGCTGTCTGAAAGTCAGAATATTTCTAGTTGCCCATGGCAACCAATCAGAGCTCAGCTTTCATTTTACCGGTGCTCATGAATATTTTAAAGGGGAGCTGTGAAATATTCTGAATTTCAGACACTTGATAAATCTGCCCCATTGTTTCTATCATTTATTTCCAAGTGCAACACTTGGAAATAAATTATAGAAAATATACATAAAAATGTGGGACGCACATGTAGGGGTGTCTCTGTAATCTGTGAATATGTAAATGTAAGGGTTTGTATTACCAACAAAATTAAACATTTTAAATTCCACCTACATTCATTTCTAATTAATATGAAGCCTCCTAAAAGTTATTACAGATAGCCCCCGACTTAAGAACACTCGACTTACGGATGACCCCTAGTTACAATCGGACCTCTGGATGTTGGTAATTTACTGTACTGTAGCCCTAGGCTACAATAAACAGCTAGATATACGAGTAATCAAACGTGTCTACAATTAAGCTTTATTGTTAATCCTGGTTCTTATGACAATCTAAGTCAAACTGTTTTAGGTCAAAGTAAAGAAAACGCTTGACTCATGAGCATAATATATGGTAATTGTACATCCAAGTGTATCATATATACCAATGCTATGTTCAAAGCTTGAAAATTTGATTAAAGGAAACATGTCGATCTTGAATTGAAACTGCTATTTTGGGAAATGTTGACACATTCTTTGATATGGTTCATGAAGGTTCTTTGAGCACCACAGGCCTCCTTGCTTCTCTATGATTGCTATATTTTAAAGCTTTCTCTTTACATTTCTGTTAACTATCCTCCATGAAAAGTGCCACTCATAATGACATTAGGCATAGTAAAAAGAGAGGTAATTAAAATATTTCACAGAAAAAATTAGCATGAAGTCTTTTCTCAGACAACAGAAGATTGACTTCTCCCTAGGTAATTACTTTTAGATAAACTTAGGTGTATGTTATTGTTTGATGTTTCGAAAGAAAGAAATCCGGTGTTATTTTCATCACTTTTATATAAAGCTAATCTGTCATTTGGCAAATAAAAAACAGTTGCACCTTATTAATTTACCACTTGGATATCCTGAGCCTTTTTCTTGCTCCAATTTTTCCTGAGCTCCCCAGTAAACCTATGTATCCTTAGGCTATTTATACTCCTGGGGAGGTTGTGTATACTTGGGGAGGCAGGGATGAAGCTGTGTATTACTGGGGGAGGCTGTGTATACTGGGGGTTGGCTTTATATACCAGAGAGGGCAGTGTATACTGGGGGTAGGATGGGTATACTGGGGGTAGGATGTGTATACTGGGGGGAGGCTGTGTATACTGGGGGGAGGCTGTGTATACTGGGGGAGGCTGTGTATACTGGGGGAGGCTGTGTATACTTGGGGAGAGGCTGTGTATACTGGAGGAGACTGTGTACCACTGGAGGAGGCTGTGAGCTGCTGGAAGAGTACTGTATATAATTTATTTTAGGAGTATGTATCTGGGGCTGTAAGTGAATTTGGGGAATTTTATATAAATTAGGTATGTATATAAATGAGCTGGGTGCTGTAGTTCTGGGGGTGTGGTATATATAATAAATTATGGGTGCTGTAGATACTATTATTTATTCGGGTGACTATATAGAGGATGTTTTATTTGGGGAATAGTGTGTTCAGTCCTGTTGTGAGGATGATGTATATTTAGGATTACGCTCAATTATACTGTAAGTGACTGTGGTTTTTCAGGGGTGCCGTGTGGAGTTGTACTGCATGGAGCTGAAGACATTTTTGACTGTGAATTCAGCAGAGATAATCCATGGCCAGGAAAAATCCTAAAGAAGTCCTCTTCCTGATTCAGCAGACCATCACCAGAAAGCTACTAGATGCTAGATGCAACTAATTTCTGTGTCATTGAGTAACTACATGTGTGTGAGATCATCGGGGGAGGCAGCATTTTCAATTTTCACCACAAAAAGCAAAAAGGCTAGAATCCTGGTACCAACATAAAGTTATTTCCAATCATTAAATAATAAAAATAAAATAATGAATAAAAGAGGCCCTATATAGATTATGACTAATAAGGAAAAATTATATACATATAGAAAGATAAAGATACTGCTAAAAAAAACAAAGGGGGCACTAAAATACCTCATCCTAGATCTCAATGAATGGCATTTTGCAGTAATGGAATGTGTTGTCAGCAATAAAACATAAATATGATCAATTAAATCAAAATTAATTGAATCTGTAGTTGGAATGATACTCAAAACCAAAGTGGAAAAGCAATTTCAGGCTGACTTTCAACTGACTTTCAACTTACCGTGAAAATGCTTCAAGAAATGGAAATGAGGCTTAGTAGCATGTCTGGCCTCCATATACCTGTATAACCTCCCTACAATGCCTGATGTTCCTGATGAGGAAGCGGATGTTCTCCAGAGGGATCTCCTCCCAAACAAGAATTAAAGCATGAGTCAACATCTTGACAGTCTGTGGTGAAACATGGGGTTGGGGAAAAATCATAGAGAGGTGTTGAGTAGTGGTCTGATAATAGGATCGATGTCAGAAGCCGCAATTGCATTAATTTTGAAGAAAGAGAATGACCCTTTGGAAATAGGTTCTTATAGACCAATTTCATTACTGAATACGAATGTATTGCAAAGATTTTAGCAAGGAGATTGAGTGGCATTATAGCTTCAATAATTCACCCAGATCAGAACGGCTTTATTCCAGGGAGAAATTTGAGATCTAATCTCCATAGATTGTTCACGGATATTCAACTGGAAAGAGGGGGGCGCTCCATCCTGTCATTAGATGCTGTTAAAGCATTTGACAGGGTGGAGTGGCACTTCTTGTGCAAGATCATAGAACGTTTTTGCTTTGGACAAAAATTTCTAAAATGGATGAAGACTCTATATGCTGTCCCGGTGGCACGGATCAATGTGAATGGGGTTTTTTGGAGCCCTTCTCATTGTCTTCGCTATATTTATAGAACCCTTGGCTATTGGATATGCGGATGGGGGAGTGGGGGGGGATACGATATCCCTGTATGCGGATGACGCTCTACTGATGATTAGGGAGTCTGAAAAGTGAAATGGCTATTAGCATAAAATATCTTATGGTCTTAGAAAAGAATGCAGCATTTAGGTATCTGGAGGTTCTTATATCAGCTGATGTGAGGCGATTTCTAGTCCTTAATTTATTTCCTTTATTAGAGAAAATCAGGACAAAAAAACAGAATTGGTTGAATATGCCTTTCTCTAGGGCAGACAGAATCACCTTACTGAAAATGGTTGTCTTTCCCCAGCTTCTTTTTGTTGTATCTGCATCTCCAGTGTGGATTCCTAAGAAATAGTTTGATAAGATTGAGGGCATGCTGAGAGATTGATCTGGGGGAATAAAAATGCCAGAGTGAAATTGACACGTTTGTATTGCCCATTGGATAACAGTGGACTAAACATTACCTGGATGTTTGGATACTTTATTGTTTCCCAGGCAGCCCTTTTAGTATCCCGGAGGAACTGTAGTGCATTTAGTAGATTGTTGAAACTTGGTGTAGGGGATAGGCACACAAAGAATTATTATTATTATTATTATTATTATTATTATTATTAATGGGTGAGTTAATAGAGAGTAGGGAATTAAATAAAGGGATATATTTTATGTTAGCGTTATTGTTGAATAATTGTTGGAATTCACTGACACAGATTTTGAGATTAACAGGAATCTTTTCCTGTATACCAATTAGGAATAATTTTAATTTTGAAGATTTCAGGAGTATTCCTGATAATAAATATTGGGTGACTAGGGGTGTTAAGTACTTTAATCACATATGTAGTAATTGTCAATTATATGACTTTGAGGACATGAGGAGGATTTATAGGATTCCGGAGTCAGGAGGGTTTAGATTTTTTCAGATTTATCACATGTTTTGTGCTATTAACAAAAATAGGTTTTCAGGCACTGTTAATAAAAATACTTTGAGAATTTACAAATTTCTGATTGAAGCATGGAGCCAAAAGGAGTTGGAGTTGGTGGAAGATTGGAATCTAGAGAAGTGGAAAGAATGTTGTAAGGGAATCAGTTTATCATCAATTTCATGGAATCATACAATGGTGCAATTTAATATGGTTAACCAGCTATATTACACTCCGGTATTACTCTAAAGAATGAAGATTAGGGGAGACTCGAGATGTAATAGATGCTTGATTGAAGAGGCAGATTTTTTACATAATATTTGGGGATGTAACAGAATAAAAAAATACTGGGAGGCTATCTTTGCTTTCATTGAAGATTCTATGGCAGTGGTCCTGGATAGGAACATCGAAGTGGGCATATTAGGTATGATAAGCCTAAATGATGAGGAAGCTTACAAGAGGTCGGTTTTGGAAAAAATACTATTCTTGTTGAGATTGAGAATTGCCAGGAAATGGGGAAGTAGTGACATGCCAGAATGCTCAGTTTGGTTAAGACTGGTGAGTAGAGTGAAAGGTTTTGAAAAAATCTCAGCTAAAGGAAGAGACGCATCAAGAAAGTGGGCTAGAATATGGAAGGCTGGCCATATTCAGTTTCAGAAGCTGTAATAGTAAAATAATATTGTTTAGGAGTTGTAAAAAAAAAAAAATTCTCTTTTTTTCTGCTCTCACAGATGTGGGAGGGGGGGAGTATTCTATAAAGAGGTGGCTATATGATATTTGGATAAAAAAATCTTTTTTGGTATATAAGAATTAAATACTATGAAATGATGATGTACTAATGACTATGTTATGTATATGAAAAATGGAAATAAAGTTTTAATTAAAAAAAAAAGTAGTCCCTGGGCAAGTGAAGGCAGGAGGACCTTGCAGAGGCACAGGAACACATAAGGGGTTTGTAAGACCTGTCTCTACCTCTCTGTTATCTACACTGTAGCCCCGCCCCTGCATTGCAGGTCAGACCTCATTTATTGCGGCACACTGATTTCCCAGAATCTCAGTTCCTAAGGCAGCAGCATGGGGACAACTACAAACTACACACAGATAAGTTGTTTATCTGGGGAGGCCCAGCAGGAAGGCACAGCAGATCTAGTGTGTTTTGGAATAGCAGAGATGTAGTAGGAGAGCTGACTGTGTGTAATAGGCATCTCATGTATCTCATCATCTCTGATCTGTCTCATCTCTCTTTCTATGTCTCAAATACTCGTACAATGTTCAAAAACTACTTTTTTTGCTCCCAGAACTAGATGGATCATAATATGTCTGCTTAGAAAGTCCCCTTCCACACTCTGAAATTTTGCACTGACCAGCCTAGGGAGTGATAGGAGGTAAACCAGCATTAAAATTGTAAAGTAAAGGGATAAAAAATTATCTTTATTGTGTTAACATCACTAGGGGATTCAGATTTGAGAGTTTTCTTTCATGGGAAATCCCCTTTAAAGTTAATAACCCTTTTAAAGGTTAAAATTGATCTCAGAAGCTAAAGGTGGGTTTCTATTGTATAACATATGGGGCACAAATCATATATTCTGTAGGCTCACCTTTTGAAACCAACACCAAACTGGCACTAAATTTGCCATCTTTTCAATTTAAAAATACTGTAAAGGGTTCCAAATTAAAAGAAATTACAGGGGAATGCTTTGGGGTAATTTCATTAAGTTGTTTGCAAAACACAAAAATACAGGCACCTAATTGTTCCGGGGAAAAAAATGGTCGAACAGTAGATATACTGACCAAGCCAGTAAAATACCTGTGTGTCAACCCTTATAGTACACATCCCTAATTGATTAAATGGTTCTGTGTGAGGATCAGTGGTATTGGATCCTCTCTACCACTGTGGGTAATGACGAAAGCCGACGCCTGGGACTGGAGTCTAAGTGGTACTCGGTTTTCACCAGAGCCCACCGCAGGGTGGACTTGTTGCAGGGTGGTACCACCAGGTCGTTCCACAGGCGTGACTTTGTCCACAGTGGCGGCCAAGGCGAAGTACAGAATCATGAGGCAAACTCGTGGTTGGGACAGGTAGGAGGTCGAAAAAGGCAGCACAGGATTGGAGTCAGGGACATTGTGGTCAGGAGAGGCAGCACGGGATCAGAGTCAATAATGGAACCAGGGTCACAACAGGAATTTGGAAACACAGCAAATCGCATTAAATAGCTTTCTCAGGGGCACTTGGCACAAAGATCCAACAGGGTGTGCAGGCAGAGGCAGATATATATTTATATATGTATATATAATTCTGGGAAATGGTCAGCTCCAATTAATGGTGCGCTGGCCCTTTAAATTTTCTGAAGCTGGCATGCACGTGCCCTAGGAGACGGGGCACACGCTCACAGCCAGAGAACCGGGATCAGAATTGGAGACAGGTAAGAAGTGCGGGCGCCACACGAGCATACACGGAAAGGCACGGGTGAGCCTGCGACCTGAGATATGGGTCGTGGGAGCACCCGTGACATTCGTTATGCCATGAAAAGTTACAGAAAAAATAGAAATAACATAAGAAAGTTCTATACTCATCTATATTATCAATGCTTGTAGTAACACACTCATTAAAACTGTCTTCTGTACAAATAGTGAGCTTTTTTTTTTCAAAATAAATTGGAAAACGTTTTAGCCATAAATTTGTATTCCAGTCATATATTTAGTTTTTAATTTAAACTTTTGGAGAAAAAAAATAGTATCACTATATTCTGACACTGTGTGAATGCATAATGTGTTTGTTTTTGTTAAATGTATTGTTTGGAGTATATATTATTTGTATGTGTTCTAGGGAAATGAGGGTCCACTTGAATTCTGATATACAGTGTATACATGTATTTCTGCCTTTTTGTATTGTGGATCCAAATATGTCACCAATTATAAATTGTCGCAAATCCACAATGAAGCTGGTAGATGTGGTCCGATGGAAGAGGCAGTAAATGTAGATAAATACAGACTGAGATGTCACATGTAACTGCAACACCATTGCTAATGCATAGGCAAGGTGGTTGTTGCTAATAGCACCCTCTCCTGGTCAGGAACTATCTGGTGAACCTGAGCAACTCATCCAGATGCTAGCTCCAGGAGAACTTAGGGATTACAGCAGTAGCCACTGCCTGGTAAAGCAACAGTGTTTTTTTTTTCCAACTATTTACTATATCATGTCAAAAATGTATACTGCAAAAGAAAAGCAAGTGGGGTACTAATGAGAGAAAACTTAACACATCCAATTGGAAACCATATATACAAAAAAGAAGAGAGCGGATGTGATATGGAAAAATATAAACCTTTATTAAGTATACAATCACAAGTTAAAACCAATTAAAACATCCCATTGAAGGGAGCGACAAACAAGAAGATCCCCCTGTGCCCATGTAAACAGATGGAATAATGAATACAGGTTAAAGGTAAGGCTGTATAATAATGACCGCAGCTCCCAGTGCAATATAAAGTGCAAAGTGTTACAGACGGTAAATACCTACAAATAGACAGGCTATTATGTATCAACGAAAAAATAACTACATTACCACTGGAAGTCGGACCTGGGGTAAGGAGGGATCACAGATGCCCCACGCGTATCGCCCGTCAAGCGGGCTTCCTCGGGGGATGTATACTATTACACTATTGGAACTTGGCTGCAGAGAGAATATATATCAGCATGGATTTCAACATTAAATTTGACGTTAAATTGCTACTGCAGGCTTTCGGTTTCTTTTTCTTTTTTTTTTTTTACATTTTTATTACATTTTCTTTTCCATACAAAATAAGTTTACAAATTTTACATAATAAAACAACACATTAAAAAGCTTATCACAGAATGACAAGGATTCCCCCTTTTCTCAACTTTTCCAAGTTAGCGGTGTGCTCAAATATATCTCTTAATTCACATACACATCTCTTAGTAGTCCTATATAACCCAACCCCACCCCACACGCCATATTTGCCAAGGGGGAAGAAAGAGAAAAAAACCTCCCTCAATAATTGTCAACATCAACAGATTTACAAAACTACGTAGCCATCTTCCAGATTTGTTCCCACCTGTCTAGAGACCCCATTTTCATGAAATGTATTCTTCCGTAATTCCCGTTTTTCCCATCAGGACTCTCCATTCCCTAATAGTTGGGGGTAAGGACTTCATCCAAGTCCTTGCAATTAATACTTTAGCTATCAGGGATAACCTACAGATTGTTATTTTTTGTTGTTTGGTGATTTTTACTATTCCCTCATTCTAGGGTTGGACACCCCCAACTCATATGCAAAGAGTCGACCTGTCTTTCGTTACACTTGAGACATGCGGAACTATATACCATCTTAGCCATACGGCCAGGGGTAAGATGGCGTCTATGTACAAAGTTAAACTGTATCAACCTATAATTCATATTTAAGGAGGAATTGATTTTACGATATACTTCTGACCAGTGAATAACAGTGTTATAATTAATATCCCTTTCCCATTGTTTTTTTGAATTAAATGTAAGGTAAGGCAACAGTTAACACAGTGATATATGACTGTCCAATTATGTTCTTTTAATACAAGCTGGAAGCTTGGAGGAGTGCTCCCACCTGACAAGGGGACTATGTATACCCCTGTTGGGCGGAAGCACAGGGTCTTAGTCTGTCAGTCTTGATCAGAGCATAGAGTCTGCAGACAGAACCAGACCGCAGTGTCTGTCTGCCACAGCCACTGTCCTAATTCCAGGAACTACAGGTGCCTCAGGACCCTGCCTAGCACCCAGGGCAAGTCCAGAGACTTAAGCCCAGAACAGAATCATTTAACCATAAAGAACTGTAAGTTGATTTGCACAACAGTGCATCTGTTCCCTGGATACAGGCTGCTTACCACCATGGGCTTCCCAATCATTTACCCAGGGATTCATCCTACAGACACTTTAGGGGTTGCCCCAGAGAGAAACAAGTACTTCAGCCTCTCCCTCCTTATTTCTTGCACACACCACCTGCTGGAGACCTGCCAGGCTGTAGGACAGCCCTCCAGTCCCCATACCAAGCACCATGACCACAGTGTTCCCAAGGCCGTACTAAGCAGCACTCGGGTATTCTGGGCCCCGGCTGCCTCCCAGCTGCCACCAAGAGATGGCTAGGCCCCGGTGGGGAATGTTGCATAAGTCTCTACATTATTATGTGATCATGTAGAAGATGCACTGAGCACTAAGTAGAACCAGTACCTACCACTGTATGGTTACTGTGGTAATGTTGGTATACCAGTGGTTGGGGCCCACTCGCTGTGTTTTTCCCATCTTATACTTAATCCCCAGCTACACCACTGCAATCAGACTAATATTGACAACATACTCCAATATAATGTATTAATAATATAATTTATGAGAACATATTTATCATAGTCCTGAAATATTGAAGCTGTATGAAATCTGGTCAGTAAAGGTTCTTCTTTCCTCAATCAATTACTGCCATTTTGTGCTAATAATGTTCTCTTTTAGGCCGTACAAACAATATGTTCCAGCTCGAATCCCACAGATCAAGGAGTTGATTAAAAACTTTTTCTTTAGTCAAGCTTCATTAAAAGACATCTGAACGAGGGGGCGTGACTGGATGCTGAAGGGAACAGACGTGTCCCGCTGAGCGCTCCACTAACCGGGGCAATTTTGCTTTAAACTAGCGGGCCAATGCTTACCCACACATGGGAGGACGACGGAGGCAGGCGACACGCCTCTCGAGGAGCCAGGAGAGGCCGGTGGCGCCGGATTCGGCTACGGACTTCTTTAAAAAACGAGTGGTGGAAGTCCCGGCACCGCGATCCAAGATGGCGCCCGCAACTCAGAGCGGTGAGCAGGCACCCTCCCCCTCTCCCCTGCAGCAGCGCTTGCCATGCGCTTCCTACAGTGGAGCTCTGCTGAGCCCAAATGCGGTGGGGAAGAAACCACCATGCCCTTCCACAGCTCCCCTGCCAGCAGAGATACAAGGCACATCTGCTAGGTGCCCTGACAATGTAGAGGGGGGTTCTTCTGAACTGCGCCCAGGAAATACACAAAGCTCCCAGCCTTCTATAACACAAGAGTGTGACCCGGCTTACCGGAGGTCTCCAGCCCCCTCCCTTACACCCCCCACACCAGGTCCAGCTTTCACAGTGGAGGGTATGGAGATGATTGCCCCAGCCATAGAATGGACCTCACTAGCACACCAGCCCTCCATGCCGTCCTCACCCTCTCTGTCCCAAGGGGAGGATGAGAGAAACTCTCCAGGAATTGCAGCCGTCAGGGAAACGCTTAATAATGTACTGCTGACATGCTCACCACAGCTGCCTCCTGATTTACACAAAAGCTGTAGTCCACCATCTACGCCTCAAGTATTATCGCCTATGCCTCTATCCTCCTTGTCTCAGCTGTCTCCACCTCTCTCCGAGACCCACTCTGGCTCTATATCCAACAAATGCCCACTAAAAAGGACTTTAGAGAGCTGATTGATGAAGTCAAGGAAACCTGCAGGCAGGAAATTGCAGCAGTTCATAAAGATGTACAGCAGGTGGCGCAAAGAGTGGATACACTGGAAGATGATCATAACGCTGCCCGGGCAGTAATCTCGACCTTACAACATCAAATGACTGAGCAAGCTTCAACTATCAGAGAACTGAAACGCCATGTAGAAGATCTTGACAACAGAGGACGTCGGCACAACATTAGAATACGGGGCATTCCAGAACAGCAAGGCGAAGAGAACATACAAGGTTACCTACAGCGGCTGTTTAATATGATCCTGGATAGACCAACAGAGACTCCATTAAAAATGGACAGAGCTCATAGGGCACTTCGCCCGAAAACAAGCGGTCCCCCTAGGGATGTTATTTGTCATATTACTGACTTTGAGACTAAGGAGGAAATTATGAAGCGCTCTCGACAACTCAAATCAGTATCCTTCCTTGGCGCTCGGCTCCAACTTTTTCAAGATCTCTCTTGGATTACGCTCCAACAACGCAGAGCCATCAAACCTCTTCTGGACACGCTACGGGATAAAGGGATACCATACCGCTGGGGGTTCCCTTTCAGCTTGACGGCTAGAAAAGATGGATTCTCTGCCACCCTCCGCTTCCCAGAAGACCTTCAGGCTTTCTGCGAGGTCTTCCAGCTTGATCCGCCTGACCTCCCTGATTGGCCTCAGCAACCAGCGACACCAATGTTGTCTCCAACTTGGCAACCAGCCCATCCACCTAAGAAGAAGCAGAAAGCCCCAGACCGAAGGCCTCCAATGGGGCGATAAATATCTATGTTGATGTTTCTCTTTGATCTATTCGCTATGCCTTAATCTGTTAATATGGGTATATTTCGAATGTATGATGGGTTAAATGTATCGTATACTAGGATCTTTTGTGTATATTTCTTAACTAATATATGCCTCCTTACTCTCTTTGGCCTCCCCTCTGCTCTAATGGTCCCCTGCTAGGCCCTTATCATAAGGCCCGGGTGAAACTCAGTGGTTAAAGACAGATTATTCTGTAGTATGTTGACAATCAGTTATGATTCTCCCCCCGAAGTGAATCCTCCTGACAGTCTTCGCTCCTTCGCTGAGGAGCTGACATCCCTCTTGTGCTTTGTTACTGTCTTAAGGAGGATTTGCAGCGAGAATGGCAATAGGCCTCCCTCGCTATACACACGTTTTGTTCTTATGTTGTTCTTATTTGAAAGTTGTAATTTGATTTTAAGGTATATCCATGGATCCCTCTATAGGTTGTTCTCCAGCGCCAATAGGCGTAGAGTGGAAACAGTATTCGGCTGGGTTCCCCCGGGAGACCCCGTAGCTGAGTTTCCATCTGCTCTACTTTTCATTTACAAAGCTCACAGGCCTCATTACTTTGAAAATGGTTAAAGTTTTCTCCCTAAACGTGAAAGGCCTTAACCCAGATGCCAAGAGGCGACTAGCACTTAAAGAAATAAGACATGCTAAAGCTGATATAGTCTTTCTCCAAGAGACACATTTTACAGCATCAGGATCCTTCCATTTTGCTAAACATTGGTTCCCAACAGCCTATATGGCACATGCACCCACAAAAAAGAAAGCGGGAGTAGCCATACTAATATCCAGCCACTGTCCCTTCCAAATAGTGGATAGTGAGGTTGACCCCCAAGGTCGCTTCATTATTCTTAGGGGTACTATATATGATGTCAATGTAACCTTATGCAATGTTTATGCCCCTAATAATCGTCAGATGCCTTTCCTCGCTAAGGTTCTCTCCAAATTATACTCGACCCAGAATGAAGTTGCTGGAGACCTGCCAGGCTGTAGGACAGCCCTCCAGTCCCCATACCGAGCACTGTAACCACAGTGTTCCCAAGGCCGTACTAAGCAGCCACTCGGGTATTCTGGGCCCCGGCTGCCTCCCGGCTGCCACCAAGAGATTGCTAGGCCCCGGTGGGGGATGTTGCATAAGTCTCTACATTATTATGTGATCATGTAGAAGATGCACTGAGCACTAAGTAGAACCAGTATCTACCACTGTATGGTTACTGTGGTAATGTTGGTATACCAGTGGTTGGGGCCCACTCGCTGTGTTTTTCCCATCTTATACTTAACCCCCAGCTACACCACTGCAATCAGACTAATATTGACAACATACTCCAATATAATGTATTGATAATATAATTTATGAGAACATATTTATCATAGTCCCGAAAAACATATTCTGACAATCTTGTATGAAATCTAGTCAGTAAAGGTTTAGGCTGCTTTGGTATATGTTCTTCTTTCCTCAATGAAATACTGCCATTTTGTGCTAATAATGTTCTCCTTTAGGCCGTACAAACAATATGTTCCAGCTCGAATCCCACAGATGAAGGAGTTGATTAAAAACTTTTTCTTTAGTCAAGCTTCATTAAAAGACATATGAACACTCCGCGGTTCCAACGTGTTTCAGGCGCTGTGTGCGTCATTAGTCATGGATAACATTCTTATAACATAACATGCTATTTAAATCATTTGTGAACGACACGTGACAGGCTGGGCACTCCCCCATAGGGGTTGTGTGTGCGTCATGGTGAGAGCAACGTCTCCTAGGTTACTAGGGAAAACCTCCCAAGGGGAGTGTCCAGATCCGTCACGTGAGCCCAGCGTTTCCATGGAAATCACATCATGTGGGTAAACATCAGGCTAAAGTCTCACGCTGCGGACATTAGATCGCAAAAGTTTACATGTCTAAATAGACATGAAGCGATCTTGGCAAGGTAAGTGGCATAGAAATAATATCCACAATTGTATGATACATAGATAGTATGATACACAAACAGTGTGCATAGAAATAATGTCCGCAGTTGTATGATACACAGACAATATGTAACCCAAAACATGGGAAGCTGTTCACTTATTTTAAAAAGATTACATCATAGCAGATAAAAAAAAGGAATTAAGACATAACAATAACATTAAAAGAAAAATTTGTACTGTGTGTATGTCAATATCATTATTACCATGGGTTTAACCCCTTAAGGACGCAGGGTTTTTCCGCTCATTTCTCGCTCTCCACCTTCAAAAATCCATAACTTTTTCATTTTTACGTGTACAGACCTGTCTGAGGACTTATTTTGTGCGTAACAAAATTTACTTTGCCGTAATATTATTTATTTTAACATGCCGTGTACTGCGAAGCTGAAAAAAAATTCCAAATGTGGGCTCAGTTTTTACGACTTTCACTCTTCGCTCCAAATAACACGCCTACTTTATTCTTTGGTTCGGTGTGATCGCGGTGATGCCAAATTTATATAGGTTTTATTGTGTTTTAATACATTTTCAAAAATTAAACAAATGTGTACAAAAAAAGAAAAAATAATTTTTTGCCATTTTCTGAAGCTAACAACTTTTTCATACTTTGGCGCACGGAGCTGTATGAGGTGTCATTTTTTGTGAAATGAGCCGACGTTTTCATTGCTATTTTCTGTGCAACATATTGATCATTTTTTATTCCATTTTTTATGTAATGTAAAAAGGTGTAAAAGTTGCATTTCGGACTGTGGCTGCCATTCCCGTCTCGGAGGTCACCAGCTGCCATAACCGTTTTTATATTTTGATAGATCAGCATTTTGGGACGGGCGGCGATACCTAATGTGTCTGTTGGATTTTTACTGTTTATTGTTTTATTCATTTCTAGGAAAGGGGGGTGATTTGAAATTTTTATATTTATTAATTTTTTTATTTTTTACTTTTTTTTTCTTTTTTTTCGCTATTTTTTAGACCACTAGGGTACATTAACCCTAGATGGTCAGATCGCTGCTACCATATACTGCAATACTTCTGTATTGCAATATAGGGCATTTTTGCAGCACATCATTAAATAGTCACTGGGCCATTGTAACATCTGCAGAAGCCAGATAGCTTGCGGTCAAACGAAACCCGAGGCTACCATGGACAACCAATAGCCGCCCCCGATGATGTTCGGGGGCGCAGCGATCGTAACAAAGATGGCGGCGCCCGGCCGGGCGCCGCCATCTTTTGTGAATGCCGCCGGCGAACTTTGGCGGCGGAAAACACGGACAGGTTAATAGCCGTGATCGGTGCAAGCACCTTTGTATAAGAGACAGGACTCGCCCGTGAGCCCTCTCATACACTCCTTATACCTCTGCGCCATAGAGCTAACGGGCAGAGCTTAAGGGGTTAAGGACATTCCAGAATGCAGATGAGGAAAGGGGGGGGGGGCAATGTAGTTTAGACAGTTATATTGAAAATGAATTTAATGATAATGTAGCATCAATTAATTTCTTATATTCATACCTGATGGTGTCATGGTATCTAATAGCATAATCCAATATGCTTCTCGATCTAAGAGAAGCCTCCTAGTGTCCCCGCCTCTTTTAGAAACAAACACCTTTTCAATGATAAATGCAGTAAAATTACTAATCTGTTTATTATGAAAATTGCGAAAATGAGCGGATGCTCCGCTAATGCTTCTAGTTTCATTACCTGTAATGTCATTTAGGTGCTCGAGTATTCTTGTTTTAAACTTACGAGTAGTGCAGCCAACATATAGCATATTACACGCAGTACATCGAACAACATAAATGACATTGTGGCTATTACACGTAAGATGGTGTTTGATATGAAAGGTTTTATCACCTAGGGTACTTTTAAATGATTTGAGTGGTGTTATAAAAGAACATGTTCTACACTGTCTAGAACCACATCTAAAAAATCCCTGGTGATGTAACCAACTGGGTGATTGATTGCTGTCCTTAACCATGGAAGGGGACAGCATGTTGCCCAATGTTCGTCCTCTCCTAGCAACCACTCTGCATCCATCCCTGAGAATATGTTCTAATTTGTTATTCTCACATAAAATGGGTAAATGCTTGTTAACTATTCGTTTGTTCTTATAAAATTCTGAACTATATTGAAGAGACAATGTGGGAATTTCCGGCTTCAAAATTATGTTATCTGGGTGGATTGTTTTGGAAAGCAGGGAATTGCGATCTTTGTGAGTAGCAATATTGTTTGCTCTATTCAGAGTCTATCGGGGATAACCCCTATGTGATAATCGTTTGGAGATATCCTTTGTTTCCTGTTGGAAATCTATATCTGAATTGCAGTTCCTCCTGCTTCTAATCATCTCACCTACAGGTATCGCCTTCAATGTGTGTTTGGGATGTTGGCTCTTAAAATGCAGAATGGTGTTGCCAGCCATCGGTTTCCTAAATGTGCTGGTGTTAATAAGTTCACCTGCCACCCCCCGTAATCTCAGGTCTAAAAACGTGACCTCAGAGTTGTGGGAGTAGTTTGTGAACTGTAAGTTACAGTCATTTTGATTAATGTATTGAATGAACGAGGGTATGGCAGACACGTCGCCCCTCCAAATGAGGAGGAGATCATTGATGTATCTGCCATACCACTCGACATTTTGTAAAAATGGGTTTTCCTCTGTATAGATGTACTGGAACTCCCACCAGGACATTACCAGGTTAGCCAATGAGGGCGAATACTTCGCCCCCATGGGAACTCCCTGGATTTGGAGAAAGAATTTGTTGCAGAACATGAAATAGTTATGTGACATGAGATGGTGGGTAACCTGCATAATGAACTCCTTTAAATCTTCAATGTAGTTACTGTATGAATTCAAATGGAACTCTAAGGCTACATTCACACACATGTATGTACGGCCGATATACGTCCCCCATACACTTCTATGGGCTCACAGCCCTGTACGGAAGCGGTACGGTGCAGCATCCCCTGCTCCACTCCGCGGCGCCGATGTATGCCCGCCGTACTACGGTACAGGGGGTATACATCGTGTGAATGTAGCCTAAGGCTTTCATTGCAATGCTGTAGGGAATTGCTCAAAATGGAATGAGGATCCACGTGGTTGGAATGAGGTAAAAAAACACGTGGTTGGAGCTGAAGTTTGCCTTAATTGGCGTGTGTTGTACTTCTCCTTAAGGCCACATTAGTTGGGCTGTGCAGAAACATTAATGTACCTAGTGGATATTCATAGTATAGGATGGCAAGATGCTGGCAAGCAAATAAATCATGGCAACTGAAAGAAAATAAAGAGTTATGACATGAAGAGTCATAAATTATTAAGAAGAACTGATGAACATCATAAAATAATCTGATATCATCCTATGATTTATCTGGAATGCCATAGAATTTTCAATAGCTAAGAATATCCATAACATTAGTGTTGCTTTGTAAGATTTGTGGCTCCATAAGCCATGATCTCCTGCAGGTACACCCAAAGCTGTCACCAGAAAGCACAAGTATGCTGAAAGACAGAAATCCAATAATCATCCTCTGATGAAGAGCACTTTATTAACGTTACAGAAAAAAAAGATGTATAGTTCACAGGAATTATGAGATATAATGTAATGTGATGTAGTATTTCAGAAACTTTGTGACATGACTTCCAATAATCACAAATGCTCTTGGATGGCACTCTGATGGAGGTGGTGCACGAGGATAGACCAAGGGTCAAACACAAGACAGAGAATAATTCCTGGCACTCACGGCTGATGAATAAATCACTCTTTTTTCATTATTCATAGAGTTTTCATCTTAATAAGCAAGGCGCGTTTCAGCCGGTCCTCAAGCCTTTATCAACTGGCTTTATCAAATGACTTGGAATAATAACCAAACCAAAAGACACCAAATTATTGCCAGTCATTGGTCCTCATCACTGAAGCTAGAGGGATTGGCAAAGTGAGAGTCCATAGACATCAGTCAGGATGGAAATGAATGTCTTTAAAGTGAACCTGTCACCAGGAATGTAATTTTTAGCTAGTGACATACTCCCCTAGCTACTAGCCATAGCTGTAATCGGTCAGGTAGACACTCCTAGCCAATCACAATCATGGCTAGTAGCTAGTGGCATCAATTTGCTGGATTGGCTGGTTCACATGGGATGCATTGGAACCCCCTAAAGATAAACTTAAAGATCAGATCCTCTCATCTCTACTGGTGAAAGGTTCCAATAACCTATGCTATGATCATTTTAAAAATGCCTTTGTTAGCGTTATGAATCATTTCAGTACTTAATGAGTTCAATTCACATTACCTGCCAGCAGTCCCTGCGGAGGGTGCAGCTGCCTGCCCCCTCCCCACTTCCTTTCATGTACATTGAGCAGACAGGGGGTAGGTAGATGATATGGAATACATGAAGAATGTATGAAGAAGAATGTATGAGGGACTCACCTCATGCTGCTAGCATCGCACGCCAGGTAATGTGAATTGAACTTATTTAAAATAGTGAAATAATTCAGAATGCTGAAAAAGGCATTTTTCAAAATCAGCATAGCATAGGCTATTGGAACCTATCACCAGCTAAAAATGACATTCCTGGTGACAGGTTCACTTTAATAACACTGCCTTTGCAATGTGTATAGACTCTTAAATGGCACACATTGCTCCTTTTTACATAAAGTGTAAGCATTGCTGTATGACAGCTTTTTTTTCTGTGAACTGAAACTCCATCTATAATTTTGCGCCAACATATTTTTGTTTCTTACACACAAATCACGTATTACAAGGAATGTTTTACCAAGTTTATTTTCTTGCCATGATCATGGGGCTACATTTTACCATAGTTCTGTAAAAGGAAATCTACCAACAAAATCAAGCACATTACACTAGGGACACGTATTCATAGATCCAGGCTCTGTGACTGTGGTAATATTCTTATATTTGTTATCCATGGCCTCATTCCTTCTAAAGTAAACTTTTAAAATGATGCTAATGTTCATGAAGCCTAGCCAATCTGTGATCTGGCTTTACAGACTGTTACACCCTTTCACCCTGCCCCTTCTCCCTCAGCAGTTGTGCAGTGAGCAGGAAGAGCTGGTTTGGCATATGCAGTGTCCTGTCCTGCAATAGCTGCCTTTCATAGTGTTCATATGCTGTTATTTTATTCATAGGATCCTTAATAAATACATGAATATGAAGCCTATAAATAAATTAATACATCAATAATCACAAAATGTTGCTTAAAGATTAAACAGGCAGTCCCCGGGTTACGTACAAGATAGGTTCTGTAGGTTTGTTCTTAAGTTGAATTTGTATGTAAGTCAGAACTGTATATTTCATAATTGTAACCCCAACCAAATTATTTTTGGTCTCTGTGACAATTGGATTTTAAAAATGTTGGGTTGTCATAAGAACCAGGATTAACAATAAACTTAACTGTAGACACATTTAATAACTATTATAGCTGTTTATTGTAGCCTGAGGCCTAACTTCAGTAAATTACCAACATCCAGAGGTCTGTTTGTAACTAGAGGTCCATTTGTGTTTGTACTGGTCTAGTGTAGGGGACCACCTATACCTCCCAACTAAAGAGGGAGACAAAATGGAAATTTTTAAACTACACTCCTTGTTCCACCTCCATCTCTAGTATTCCGACACAATAATGACTCACATAGTATAATGCTCCCTTTTTGTGACACCCCACCATGTAAAATGTAGTGACTCCTTCCTGTGACACCCCCCCCCCCCCCCATGCATAATACATTCTCCCCTCTGGCTCACACGGCATAATGCCTCCTGTCTTGTGGCCAACAGCAGTCCTGCCTATTACTCTGCAGCAGAAGCTCAATGCTGATATGGTGAGTAATCGGCTCCCTCCATCACCATTGCATTATACTCTATAAAGTAAAGGCTCGGGCCACAGCTCTCAGTGCCCTGGGCAATGGGGCAGACCCCTAACTTTCCTGCTGGATCTGGCATGCTAGGCATGCTCAGTTTGTTTTTATGATACACAAAGCTTTATGGATTTACCAAACTAGAAGGAGTCATTTCCAAGATGGCTGAGACTGAATACTACAATTCACATAAGCCCGCAGTTTTGAGTTATAGCTCTCTTCGTTTTATACGATGCAGCTGCCAGGTATTTCTGAGGAATTTCTGCTACTATTGCAGTGTGTCCCTCCCAGCCATCACTGCTCATTACATTACCACAACATTGCTCATGCTGTATTTCCCAGTGCTGCAATGTTTCAACCAAAACCAAGTTGTCGCTATGGCTAGAAAACTTAATCTTAGATTCCGTAAGCTAGGGAGATTTCAGCACATGTGTTTGTGGAGTGTATTTTAGTTATGTATGGATATTTGTGTATTTGACTAAGGCAGCTGTGCATGGGAAAATTGTGTGTGGGAGTTCATGTTGAGAGTGTGTATGGTGAGGTGCATGCATGTGCGTGGTAAGATTGTGAATGATGGGCTATGCTTGTGAGAAGTATGCAAAGTGTAGACATGAATGTGTCCGAGTTATGTCACACTACATTTCTTTTCATATAGATGAAAACAGTGTTTAATGGTGTGTATCTTCAGTTGATATCTTATATTTGTACAGATTTTTATCTGTTAATCGTGTGATTGTGTCCACCTATAGATGTAACAAAAAAGGACCAGGTAGATGAGGGTTATTTAAACCCTTAAAGGGAACCTGTCACCAATGCACTATTTTATGGTTATCACATGTTCCAAAAGACCATAACATGACAAAAGCAAATGTGCTTTTGTCATGTTGGTGGGATACATAGATCATATAATATAGGGATTATACTATAATACCTGGCTCCCTGCCAACACCCCCCCTGAAGTCCTGGGGGCTGGGTTTATAGGCATTCTTGTCCAACACTTACTAGGTACAGCTTGAAATAATGCTAGACAGTGGATAACCTATGGACTAGTGATGCGATCATAAGAGGGAACACATCCTTTCCAAAGGCTAAGTCTCATTCCTGACCTTTTGTCCTAACTGCATATTAACAGTTCATGTTGCTTTCATCAATTTATTTTAGGTCTGTAAATGAATTTTTAGCTTTGCATCCGACACCTGCAAAGTGTCTGTTCAGCAGAAATATTCGAGGTCTCCATGAATACAAACCTGATTTATTCTGTTTTGCTTCAGCAGAAAGCTACATAATGTCTTCAGCTGGAGGCCACTCAATGGGGAAATAAAAGTTGTTGTAAAATTTCATCAATTTCTCTTGAAGTGTTTTATGCACCAATGGAAACCAAATGTGTGTATCCTAAAAGAATTCATGTCTCTTTTTGTGAAGTTTAAATGTACTACTGCTTTTATGATTCTGAAGAAAAGACAATCACTCTTCAAAATGTGTTCATCTCTGTTGCATGGCAACAAGAAACTACAAACTACAAACCTACAGTATGTAAAACATTTTTGTAGAGGTTTTGATGCTACTGAAGCATTATGTATAACAATGTTTGATTACCGTAAAGAATTTTTGACCAAGGATTTCACAAATATTTTGAAATATTTGCTTTTAACTCACTCTCCACCCTCAAAAATCCATAACTTTTTAAATTTTCCGTGTAAGGAGCTGTGTGAGGGTTATTTTGTGCATAATAAGTTTTACTTTTCAGTGATGTTATTTATTATTCCAGATGTGGAAAAATTGAAAAAAAAACTGCATATCCATTATGTTCTTGTGGGCTCAGTTTTTACGACTTTCACTCTGCGCTCCAAAAAACACCTCTGCTTTATTCTTTTGTACGGGATGATCACGGTGATACCCAATTTACACACATTTTATTGGGTTTTAATACATTTTCAAAATTTAATCGAATGTGTACAAAAAATTTTGCCATCTTCTGATGCTAATAACTTTTTTCATACTTTGGTGTACGGAGCTGTGTTAGGTGTAATTTTTTTCAAAATGAGCCGACATTTTCATTGCTATAATTTTGAGGTCTGTGCAAAATTTTGATCACTTTTAATTTTTTTGTGATGTAAAATGGTGTAAAAGTCGCATTTTGGACATTTGGGCGCCATTTTCCATTATGGGGGCCACCGCCGTCAATAACGGTTTTATATTTTGATAGATCAGGCATTTTGGGACGCGGTGATACCTGATGTGTTTGTGATTTTTAGGGTTTATTATGTTTTATATCAGTTCTAGGGAAAGTGGGGGGATTTGAATTTTTAATACTTTATAAATTTTTTACATTTTTTTTTTTACTATTTCTTAGACCATCTAGGGTACATTAACACTATATGGTCTGATCGTTCCTACCATATACTGCAATACTTCTGTATTGCAGTGTATGATGTTTTTGCATAGGATTCATTAAAATGAGCCACTGGCTCATTGTAACGAATCTCCAGAAACCATGCAGCCTCGGGTCTGACGGAGATCCGAGGCTGTCATGGCAACCGATCGCCGCCCCACCAATGACGTTCGGGGGAACAACAATCTCATTAAATTATGGCGCAGAGCGTTAAGGGGTTAACTAACAAAAACAAATCCAAAACAAAAGACAAAGACTTTCTCATTTACATATTTCACACAGAAAAATAAATAGTGAGCTTTTCTAGCCTGAAGATACTATTATTTATTTAAGGTTTGAACACATTGAAGAACATTCATCAATAGTGGTGGAGATTTCTTGTGTTTGGTGCACAAATCATGCTTTAATTTCCACTGGGATGTTAGATTTTGGCACAAGGGCTAAATGAGTTGGAGTATGACCAAAAGGTTCTGAACTGTCTCCATTAAGGTGAAATAGAACTAAATATTGCAAAATGTTGGGACCTAGAAGCGTAAGAAAAGTGTTGGGATTACCAAATTATGTTTATCTAATTTTTTTGTATTGGCCTTGTTTAATTTATCTTATAGGGTAATATATTTGCCATTTGAGTGCCACAACAGTTGAAAAGTTTTGAGCTGCTCAAACCATTCTATAGCCTAGATCTATCCAGGACTGGAGTTTATTTGTGAATTTTTTGCAGGAAAAGTGTTGGGATTGAAAAGCTGGCCCAAAGTGGTGCAGGCATAAAATAAATATGGTGCAGCAACAAAAAAAATACATGGCGGTCATCCCAAAATATTGAATTACATACTTTATATCACTGGCACTGTGCTACTGAGAAATTTATTTTGTTTGTTTGTTTGTTTTAATGCATATTAGTTCATAGTAGCCAAGAGATGGCTGGCACCCAATTTCATGACTAGTAAGGGTCCATTCATATCTTCGCTAGGTCTTCAGTTATATTCTTAAGGTATTTTAAGCCAAAACCACAGAACAAGTTTATATCATACCTTACCTCTGTAAGTAGTTGCACCTATTCCGTGTGTTCTGCATCACCTGGTTTTGGTTTAAAGTAACTGAAGATCTAACAAAGATGTGAATTTGCCCTAATTAGGATGTTGGATATTGGGGTTCATTGGGCGCACAAGACATTATTATTCTAGAACTCTAGAAGTATAACTAACCTTTTAACCAAATGTAAAAAACAGAAATGAAGTGTGTATGAGAGAAGTAACATTATTTCTATATGCAGACATAAAATGGATGTTTTATTTTGCCACAGGCGTTTCTGCAATCGAAAGCTGTTTTCTGTTCCTTCAATATAGGCACCGACTACTTTTTTTTATTCAGTAATAGAAAGTGTTTTCAATCAAAATATATTGCAGATAAGGGCAGAACACAAATCTAAAAACATAGAACACATTTCATGACAGAAGCTGCTGCTATTTGCAAAACTCATATTAAACTTGCAAATTGCTGAAGAAGAACAATTTACGTTGTTTACAAAAGATTGAGAAGTTTTACTGCATTCAATGGTAATATCAAAGGCAATATCAAAAATCATTATATATAGTCTTCTCTTTTTAGAGACTTTTTTTTTTTGCAAACCATGTGTAAAGTTTTGTTTGATAGATTAAAACACAAAGGGTATATTAATCAAGGCTTGTACACCAGAAAACAGTTGCAATTTCTAGCATATAGGCAAGAAATGTCATGGAGGGGTGTATGTTTCCGGCAGTAGAGAGGGCTGGCGTGAGCAATTGTACATCAGGCCGGACCTGGCACAGAAATGCCCTGTCAAAGCAGCACAGCTGCCTGCCCAGATTTATCAGGAGGCCTTCTGACTAGAGATAAACGGACCCAAACTGCATAGTTCAGGTCCATACCGAATTTCACTGCTTCGGGACCCACAGACCCAGAGCCCAAACAGGCATCACTATTCAGGATCTGGGTTCAGGGAAAAAGTGCAAAGCTGCTTGATTGACTCCTGAAGCAGCCAATCAAGCAGCTTCCAGACCCCTAGAAACCACAGGCATGTCCACTGTAGGCATGCTCGTGATTGGCTGATCTGGACATTTCACTCTGCAGTATAAGAGCAGGGTCACATGTCCAGACACCATTACACACAGGGACTACTGTCATAGGGACAGTAGCAATTGCCCAGACCTGGGCATTTAGGTGTATAGAAGAGGCTCCTGTACTTAGATGGAAATCTGAAATAATTGCTGTTATAACGGCACTCTGAAGAATTGCATCTGTGCAGGGATATTACTTACAGATTGTAGAGGATTATACAGCAATACTTACAAAGACCAGACAGGATTATTGGCATTTAAAACATCATCCAGCAAGATCTTAATGGTTCTGTCCACGTATAGCATTCAGCTACAGAAAAATTATCACCATCAATCATACCTTGTTCCCCCTGTCAGTGAATAGTGCACACAAATACATGCCTCAGAATAAAATGTGCATCAAAGAAGTAGTGTTGTCACAGAATATCACCTATGGTGAGTTAACCTTGTTTTCTCCAGACAGAGACAGTGCCCCCTTATCTTTTGATCTATATAACCTGGAATAACATTCCACCCTATTTTTCGTAGAGACTTTTTATATAATTATAAAAATGAATCCTGTCCCCAGTTGTCTTTTTAAGACTGAATCTACCTAACTTTTTAAATATTTCCTCATAACTGAGACCTTTCATACCCCTTATCATTTTTGTGTCTCTTCATTGTACTCTCTCTAATTCCAGCTCCAGTTTTTATGAACTGGTGCTCAGAACTGGATAGCATATTCCAGGTGAGGCCGAACCAATGCCTTGTACAGTGGTAATATTAAATCCATATCCCAAGATTCCATACCTTTTTTGATATTTTACAAAACCCTGCTGGCTTTAGAGGCAGCAGACTGACATTGCATTATCTATTAATATATTTATTAATGATCTACTAGTCCCCCCAAGTCCTTCTCAACAAGGGACTCTCACAGATATACACTCCCATGGACATATGTTGCATGTGAATTATTAGTCCCCAGGTGCATAACCTTACACTTTTCCACTTAGAATCTCATTTACCAAGTAGATGACTTAGCTTGTCCATGTCATCCTGCAGCCTATGAACATTCTCCATAGACTGTATTATACAACACAGCTGGGTATCATAGGCACCGCACTATAATAGACACAGTACTATTATTAAAGGGGTATTCCAATGATGACAAGTTTCTTAAATGTACTCAGGATAACAAAATAACACATTCTATAATTCTGTTATTAACAAAAATACAGCATTTCACAGATGTAAGTCCAACCTGTCTCTATTAGTCCCTAGACACGACCCTGTAACTTCTGACTTAGGGTCTGCCGCCATCTTGTATTTCTGTGTGAGGCCATGAATATGAGATTTCTCTCTCTCTGCTCCCTGCCTCTAGCCCCTCCCCCCTGCAGTCCAGGACAGAGCTCTGTTGCCCATAATTTTGGCATAATGGTGCGATTAAGCAGCCTCAGGCATCCATGCATGCTGCCCCTGCTGTTTCCTGTCCATTTCCGTGGTGTTTCCATCATTTTCTGAGGTTCCCAGGTGTTTGGCCAAGCTTCCCTGTGCAGACCCTTGGTCCACTTGAAAAATGCTCGAGTCTCCCATTGACTTCAATGGGGTTTGTTATTCGAGACGAGCACTCGAGCATCGGGAAAAGTTCATATCGAATAACGAGCACCCGAGCATTTACGTGCTCGCTCATCTCTAGCTCGTTATTCGAGACGAGCACTTGAGCATCGGGAAAAGTTCGTCTCGAATAACGAGTACCCGAGCATTTTAGTGCTCGCTCATCTCTAATCGGCAATCCAAGATGGTGACACCCATCGGAAGCACTGTTAGGTGTCACTGTTGGCTTTGACCGTGGGAACTAACAGATTAACTGCTGCGATCCGTGCCAGCACCGACTATGGCAGTTACCAGCGGGTGTCAGCTGTGTGCTGACCTGTGTCAGCAGGAATTCAAAGATGTGCCTGCTCATGTCTAATAATATCTATAAGATGCACTGGTCAGAGTACTATGTAGGAGCTTAAGTGGCAGCACAAACAATCCGAATGTTTCCATATTTTAGATATGTTCTTTACTAGAATCAGTGCTTATTGTGACTTGATGAAATTGTGAAAATTGTACTTTTTGCAAAGTAAAGACACATCATGCATGACAGGGTTTAAACCCCTCCAACTTGATATGAACAATAGCGTCCAATCATGCTGTAGCTAAAGATTTTCATTGACCCACTTCTGTTGGAAAGAACACCTGATTAATATACCAAGGCTTATGTATTGTACATTGTAATGACATGCTATGATATACTGATGGGTGGCTCCAGCTATGACATCAGTATCGCATTGATCAGTATAATCTGGTAATTCAGGACAAGGAAATAGGATATCTGCGCTCTAAAGCCAAAGAACAAACTGTGTGTTAATACATAACATCTCTTTCCCAACATTTATTTACTGCTGCTTATAAAGAGAGAACATATTTTGCAGTACCGTACATACACTGTTCAATCACATCATTTCTAGTCCCATTTGGCTCACAATTTAATTTATTCTCAAACATATACTGTAAGCTTATATAGGTCACATCAGTTTGTAATAAACACCTGGAGCTGCTGTGTCAATGTCCCTAGTGAAATACTGGAAAACAACCTGAAATCACACTTGAAGAGTCTCTTCTAATTCCATTATGTTAGAGGAAATCTTTACCTTCCAAAACATGTTCATCTGGTTACATAGAGCATTGCCCATTGCTTTCAAAGGGATTGAATTGTTCAATTTCCATGACGTGTCATTAACCCCTTCCCGACATTTGACATACTATTACTGCATGGAGGGAGGTGCGTTCCCGCAAAATGCAGTAATAGTATGTCAAGCTTCTGGCCAGACACCCGCCTCTAACACCCGCGATCGGAGATTTCTCCGATCGCGGGTGTTAACCCCTAACACATTTAGCTGCTAGGGGCATATAGCTGGAATCAGACCAAAGCGGCCCTTACCGGGGGGTCCGCTTCCCCGATCGCATCCCCGGGACTACCAGTGCCCGGGGCTGCGCGATCTGCTTCCGGGGGGGCTTCCGCAGCTTGCTCAGTATGTCACATAATACAGTGTAATACATCTGTATTACACTGTATTAGGTGAAGAATAGCTTGAACAAGCGATCAATGGATTGCTTGTTCAAGCTAACCTGTAAAAGTAAAGAAAAAAAGTAAAAAACACTAATTAAACACACTTTTGAATAAAAAGAATTAATTAAATAAAATTAAAGTCCCCTAAACACAAACATTCCCTATACATCTAATAAAGTGAAAAAACCTGAAAATCACCAAAATACCTCACATATTTGATATCGCCGCGTCCGTAACAATCTGTACAATAAGTCAGAAACACTATTGGACCCGTACGGTGAATGACGTAAATCCCCGGGACTACCAGTGCCCGGGGCTGCGCGATCTGCTTCCGGGGAGCTTCCGCAGCATGCTCAGTATGTCACATAATACAGTGTAATACTGTATTACACTGTATTAGGTGAAGAATAGCTTAAACAAGCGATCAATGGATCGCTTGTTCAAGCTAACCTGTAAAAGTAAAGAAAAAAAAGTAAAAAAAACACTAATTAAACACACTTTTGAATAAAAAGAATTAATTAAATAAAATTAAAGTCCCCTAAACACAAACATTCCCTATACATCCAATAAAGTGAAAAAAACCTGAAAATCACCAAAATACCTCACATATTTGATATCGCCGCGTCCATAACAATCTGTACAATAAGTCAGAAACACTATCGGACCCGTACGGTGAACGCCGTAAAAACAAAACGCGAAAAACTCACCAAAAATGTAAATTTACATAAAATCCCTTCACAAAAATGTTCCAAAAAAAAGTTGTGTGCACCAAAATGGTACCACTGAAAAGGACAACTCAACACGTAAAAAATAAGCCTTAAAGCAGCTCTGTCAACCAGTTATATCTCCGAAAATATGGCGATGCAAAAACAAATGAGATTTTCTTTATATTCGTTTTTTTCCTGTAAAATTGTAAAATATATTAAAAAAACTATATAAATGAGGTATCACCGTAATCGTACTGATCTATAGAATAAAAATATTATAGTATTTTTAGTGTACGGTGTACTACCCCTAAAATATACAAAAAAAAGAAACCCATTGTTGCTGACCATGTCCATCCCTTTATGAGCACAATGTACCCAACATCTGATGGCTACTTTCAGCAGGATAATGCGCCATGTGATAAAGCTGGAATCATCTCAGACTGGTTTCTTGAACATGACAATGAGGTCACTGTACTCAAATGGCCTCCACAGTCACCAGATCTCAATCCAATAGAGCATCTTTGGGATGTGGTGGAACGGGAGATTCGCATCATGGATGTGCAGCCGACAAATCTGTTAATTTTTGTTCCCAATTTTTAATTTTCCTTAACAGGGGGCGGAGGTGTCTTTGTATTTCATGGATTATACACAGCACATGTCAAGTCTAGTTTCCAGAATAGATGCTCTCAAACATCTAAGAGTTTTTTATTTTAATGGCTCACATTTCCGAAAAATTGGTTGCCAATTTATGTAATCTAAAATAAAGTATGTGATCCACATGAAAATGGAGTGTTGTCTTTCTTTCTTTCCATTTTAAATTGGGGAAATATGCAAATAATTTTCCAGGTTGATAAAAGGAAAACCACGCCCCTTTGGCTACCCTTTGTAATGCACCCCGTTAAAAGCAAGCATGACTTCACGAAAGCCTAATGACATAATGCTGGATTAAAAACCAAACCAGCATATCCTATTCCAGATAAAACACATTCCCAAACTGTAGACGGCACTGTTTCGATGTGTGTTGGCATCTTTGCAGTACTGTGTAGGGAACTGGTTTAGCTGAGTGAGTGGCTTTTGACTTATGGCCAGAAGTCTCCACACACCTGGATGGGGCACTGCGGCTTATTGGGCAAACCTCCGTAGGAGAATTCTTACCTACTCCCTACCCTAGTCAAAATGGCCTGTCACTCAGCCACCCAGTTCCCTACCTGTACGGAAGAACGCAACCTCTTTTAACAGTGCTGTCTACAGTTGGACGGGAGCTTGTTCCTTCTGGAATTGATAAGGTTTGGCTTTAATCCCGCATCTTGTCATTAGGCTTCCTGAAAGTCTGCTTGGTGTTAAGGGTGTCTTATAAGTAGCAAAGAGACTGTGGGTTTTCCTTTTCCCTTCCTGTAAAACTTGTTTGCATTTTTCCCAGAATTCCCCAGTGGAGCATCAATGGCTATAATTCTCCTTACGCCTGCAAATGGCCTTAATTGGCAGACTCCATATCAAACTTTTATTTCCATTTAATAGGACATTCTGATCTTTGTCATCCTATTAAAGGAAATCTACCATCAAAGTCAAGCATGGTGCCAGGGGCCGTCACATGTCAAATGATCCGGGGGCCCATCCCCCAGATCTTTGGCCTGTGCCCTGGATTCGTGGATCAGTCCGGGGGGATTTCCCACCTCTTATCACCATCTACATCCTCAGGACGTAGATGGCAATGACACTGGAAATAGTGAACGAGCCATCAGAGTGAGTTTCTGCACTGAAGGTAACTGTGCCGAATAATATGACCACTTTTTAGTTCACTATTTCTTATTTTAATAGTCCAATAACTTTCATTGCACTTCACAATTGTGTCCACAGAAAATATTCAATTTTATATCTTAATGTTAAAATTTTGATATCTTGTGTTTGGTTATGAAAAAAACTAAATTTGGCAAAAATTTTGAAAAATTCTTATTTTCATTTTCAAGTTTCTAAATTCTACTGATTTGATGCAGATAGTCATAGCACCCCAAATTAATCCATAATTACATTTCCCAATGTATTAGCTTTAGTTTAGGTTTTTTAGATTCCACATATTTTACTAGAAGTTTAAGGCTCAGAATTTGGGTGCCATTTTTCAAATTTTTGGGACAATCAACAAACTAATATTTCATGGACTGCGAACTTTAAATTGACTGAGAGGCCTAAATAATAGCTAAATGGTTAATGACCTCATTATGTTAACGACACACCCTCAATGTATGAAAAAGCACTTTTAAGAAGTTTGTTAACCCTTTAGGTGTTTTATAGGGGTTAAACAATGGGATTGGTCTACAAATGTACAATTTTTAACAAAACATGTCTTTGCTTGGAAACTAAACATTTGTAATGGATTAAATGAAAAGGCGTCCCCAAAGTTTGATACCAATGTCTCCCCGAGTACACACGATACCCCATAATGTGGTAACCTGCAGAGCATGGCCATGACCGTTACAGTAAGACCCGGAAGGTCTGACACTGTGACTGGACTGCTCACAGAGCCCTGCTTCTGGTACCACATCTCCGTCTGGAGCGGTGCCAGAAGCAGGACGTTATAGTTCGTCCTGGTGCGCTAAGTATCTAGCCTCTGGCATACTATAACGTCCAGTGCGCCCTAGTGGTTTAACAATAGGGCATATGTACCATGTTATTTTGCTTTGTGCTCCTCCCTAATGTTTTCTTTTTCTGGTGGTCAGATTTGTTTAGGGTTTTGCCATTTTTAACAACCCCTTAACGACCTGGCCTTTTTTAGTTTTTTCACTCCAGTCTTTCCAACCCCTTTTTCCCAACTACCTCTCCCCTTACCTTTTTTCTTTTCTTCCATGTAGGACCTGCTCTTGATGGATTGTTTTCTGCGTAACAACTTGCACTTCATAGTGATAGTATTTGATTTTCCATGTCGTGTTCTGGGAAGCGGGAAAAAAATTCCAAATACAGTGAAAATGGTGAAAAAACCCATTTGTGGCCGTTTCCCTTGTGGGCTCGGACTTTTTGATTATGTTTTCATTCATTGCTATCATTTTAAGAACGGTGCAACATTTTTATACTTTTATAGATTTTTTATATTTTTCAAATGGCAAAAAAGTGCCATTTTTTACTTTGGGCACTATTTTCCGTTACGGGTTTAAGCGTGGGCAGTGGAAACCTTTATTATATTAACCTTAGTTGTCTGATCGATCCTAACTATACTGTCCATTCAAAGTTTCCCCCTTTTCAAGTTTTCTGTAGAGGTCTCTAAGTTATCACCCTATTCAAATATATGAAATTTTTGCAAAAATCTGAAATCCACACCTGTGTTGTAAGATGTATTGTTAGTAACTTTTTGAACTTCCTGAAATATACCATTTTTAATCAAATACCTCACAAAACTTGTTCGAAAAAGTGATCTAAAAAGTTAAGTGCCCTAAAATGATACGACTGAAAAACAACACTTTTCAACAAAAAATAGCCCTGTACTAGACCTGTCAACATAAAAATACAGAATTTATGCCCCTGAAAATTGTCTTCTCCAATATTGGTTTTGCTCAGTAAAATTGAGGCAAAGAAAGATAATGAGCTATCACTCGTAATCGTAGTGAACAGAAATACTGAGCCTCCTATGTTGGCATACACAAAAAAATGTAAATTTAAGCCTGTACACTGACAATCACAACATCTCTGTGAATGGTGCTGCTTCCATTCCATGCCCGCGTTTGCCCATACGCGAGTTTACTACCACATATGAGTATCTGTTACATTGGGAGAATTAGCATCAAACTTTGCAAGAGCATTTCGTCATTTTATTCATTATGAAAGTTTCATTTTTTGGCCTAAATACCGTATTTTGTTGGACTATAAGACGCACACTTTTTCCCCAAAGATGGGAAAAAACTGTGGTGCGTCTTATAGTCCGAATGTACGAGTGGAGTGCCGGCGTCTCACCCTCCACGCAGGAGAGAATGGAGGACGGCCATGGCAGTAAGCGCAGGGGCAGTGCTGAGCTGGCCTCTAGCAGCACACTGCTCTGACCTCGGCTCCACACACGCTGCTGCCTCTTAGTTTCGTGAGCAGCGGAGCTCGTGCAGGGCATCCTGACTGTGACACCCACTTCCAGGTTATAGATGAGGGAACAAGAAGCCACGCGCCGCCCTCAGCACGGAGTTCTCACCTGTGACTTATGCCGGACAGGTCACTGTCATTCTGCCAGAGTCCCAGCTGCTCGTGCTGCAGAGGCATCAAATCACTAAAGGGGACAGGACCTGTGACCAGTACTGAGTCTCTGCTCCTGTCCTGCTGTGCTCTTCTTCACAGGTGTGTGAAACTGAACAATTCCCAAACAGTGGTTTGTACAAGGTCACAGAAGCTTACAGTCTATGTCACCTCCTGTGTCCTCCCTCCTCATATTTGTAGCTCTGGGGCCCATTGTAACAGCATTGTCACCTCTTGTGTCGTCCTCCTCATAGATTGTAAGCTCTTGTGACCATTGTATAAGCACTGTCACCCCCCCCCTCTTGTGTGTCCCCCCTCCTCCTAATAGATTGTAAGCCTTGTGTTCATTGTAACAGCATTGTCCATCTCTGTGTCCCCTCCTCATAGATTGTAAGATCTTGGACCCATTGTACAAGCACTGTCACCCTCGTCCTGTCCCCTCCTCCTCATAGATTGTAATCTCTTGTGGCCATTGTACAAGCACTGTCACCTCCTCTTGTCCTCCTCCTCATAATTGTAACTCTTGTGGCCATTGTCCAAGCACTGTCATCTCCTGTGTCCCCTCCTCATAGATTGTAAGCTCGTTGTGACCATTGTACAACTTTATCACCGCCAGTGCCCCTCCTCCTCATAGATTGTTGCTTGTACAATGGTCAAAAGAGCTTACAATCTATGAGGAAGAGGGGCACTGGCGGTGACAATGCTTGTACAATGGTCACAAGAGCTTACAATCTATGAGGAGGAGGGGCACTGGCGGTGACAATGCTTGTACAATGGTCACAAGAGCTTACAATCTATGAGGAGGTTAACAGTTTACATACCATGGTCAAGCATGACTGCAGCCTGTAAGAGCTTACAATCTATGAGGAGGATGAGGGGACACAGGAGATGACAGTGCTTGTACAATGGCCACAAGAGCTTACAATCTATGAGGAGGAGTACACAGGAGGTGACAGGGCTTGTACAATGGCCACAAGAGCTTACAATCTATGAGGAGGAGGGGCGACCCTGTAACTTCTGACTTAGGGTCTGCCGCCATCTTGTATTTCTATGTGAGGCCATGGATATGAGATTTCTCTCTCTTTGCTCCCTGCCTCTAGCCCCTCCCCCCTGCAGTCCAGGACAGAGCTCACAGACACATACACTGACATCCTGCCGGCAGCATGAGGAGAACTACAAGCTATAGACAGATACGTTCTTTATTAGGGGAGAAAGGCATAGCAGATGTGTTGTGGAATAGCAGAGATGTAGGAGAGCTAACATTGTGTGTAATAGGCATTTCATGGATCTAATCATCTCTGATCCGTCTCATCTCTCTTTCTATAGAGAGTCCCCTCCCACATCCTGGAATTTTGCATTTACCAGCCTAGGGAGTGATAGGAACTAAAACAGCAATAAAAATGAGTAAAATTGTGAAGTAAAGGGTTGAAAATTATTAGGGGATTGCAGTTTGAGAATTTTCTTTAATGGGAAAAACCCTTTAATTCCTACCTCTATCATTAATAAACAAGTTAAATAGTAGTACGCCGAGCACAGAACCTTGGGGTACACTTCTTATAACTGGTGACCATTGAATCATTGACCACAACTCTCTGAATACGATCCTTCAGCCAGTTTAAAATCCAATTGCAAATTATTCCTACCAATAGATGACAGCAGCTCCTCTTTCCATGCATCTGCTCGCCCCTTCATAAAAGCAGATCAGGTTAGTCTGACAACTTCTATTCTTGGTAAACCCATGCTGGCTTTCACTTATTCTACTTCTTTGATATTGTCATTATCTATACATAATTTGATGTCACATACTCCTGTATGTAGTCTTTTAGTAACCCTTCCAATATTTTCCCCACAATGGAAGTTAAGCTTACAGGCCTGTAATTGGTTGTGGAAGAGTTAGAGCCCTTTTTAAATATAGGCACTATATTCACCTTGAGCCACCTTGATCTCTGAAGATTTTAACCAGAAAATAACAATAACAGAACTGAGTTCTTTAAGAACTCTGGGGTGTAACCGATCTGGTCCAGGAGCCTTGTAGACATTTATTTTATTGAGTTTAGATTGGATTGTGTCTGCATTCATCCAGTCTAGTATATTACAGGATGTATCACCCATAGTGGCACGACTTACACTAAATGTTCTTTCTTCTTAAAGTTTAAAAAATAATTTTTTTAGTATCTGTGCCTTCTCTCGGTTACCAGTTAACAAACTTCCATTTTCAGTATCTAGTGGTTCTACCTACTATTTCTTTCGCCTTTATATGCTTAAAGAATTTCTAAGGGTTTGTTTTGCTACCTTTGGCTACTTGTCTTTCATTTTGTATTCCGGCTGATTCTATTTCCTTCTTACAGCTGTAAGTAAGCGTTTTGTAGTTATTAAAGGTTTTAGTTGAATAGTCAGATTTATACTTCTTCAATGCCCTCTTTCTATAATTTATTTCCATTTTAACTGTGGCTTTGAGCCATATGGGGTGTAATCTATCCCGTCTATATTTTTTACCTATATGAATAAATTTAGAAGTATAATGACCCAGTATGAATTTAAATGTCTCCCATTTAACATTAATATCATCATGTGACAGTATCTAAACCCAGTCTTTATTCTGTAGTACAGCCCTGAATTTCGGAAAATTAACATTTTTTAAATGAAATGTTTCTGCCTTTCCAGCCTTTGCTATGATCACAGTTTGCAAGGGTTTCCTGGACAATGACATTTTGGACAATTTCGGCATTGTTAGATCAAACAAAGCATCACATCTTGTGGGATCTTCCGCAAGCTATCCCATAAAATTATCCCACAAAAGTTGATAAAATGTCTCCCCTTCACAGATGGGGTAGAACCGTTATCCCAATTAATATTTGGGAAGTTAAAGTCTACCATGATCACTACTGGCTCCCCCCCCCCCATGTGGCTCGCTACATCTGTTTATGTAGTTGACACTCTGTACACCAAAAATAGCTAGCCCTGGACCTCTTGTGCCAACAGTGTATAAATACAATACAGAGTATACCACCAATCTTGCTAACTACACCCTAGTTTCAAAAACTTTGAAGAGTATTAAATCAAGATATATAAAATGTAGATTGCTTACATTTTTGTGAACTCCTTCTTTTCAAACTCTACTTGCTTGATCTTCACTATGATCACAAACCATTTGAATCACATTTTTTTTCAATTCTGAATTAATAAAACTTTAAAGGAATTGGACATCTTGGACATCTTACATCATGTTTTTTTGTAATGTGTGTAAGTTTGGGGGACAATTCTGCAAAACTTTCTTGATATGTGAAGTGAAGCTTCCTGTCTTTTAACTCATCAGCCAGACATTCCTGTCCATAAAATGACTGCAGATGGAGGGCATGTAATGAGATAAAAGACAGGAGGCTTCATTTCACAATAGATATATATTTGTAAATTGCTTAATATCCTACCCCCCCCCCCCCCCACACACACACCTACACACACATTACAAAAAACATGAGCTAAAGTGGCCGACCCCTTTAAATTCAAAATGAAATTCTGGATTAATGGAATTTAAAATTAAAATGTTCAATTCCGGATTATTGGAACTTTCAATTCTGCAATCAAATAATTTTAATTAAAATTTTACCGCAGTGAGAGGTGTGTGTGTTTTTCCCCTTGCTTCTTGCAATGCTATATGAATGACTAACTGGGTCTGCACCACTTTGCTTAGCAGGGAAACTGCCCTGTTATTCACCCAATTTTTCAGACCTCTAGCCCTTACTAGCCCCATTTTACAGTCTTCTTGAATCTAATTTTGTTTTGAAATTCGGATGAACCCATTGGACCCATATTTCGACCAACCGGCTCATCTCTGCTCCTGAAAGATCCAGCGGGTGCTGTGGCACCATTATACACTGACACACTTAGCAGCACAAAATCTATGGTGGGCCACAACCACTTGGGAACTGGACTTGTCTGTATTTCCCTGTTAATTATTATCTGAAACACCAATCATAATTTTGCATTGTGTCTAAAATACTACCCTGCAGAAAGTAAAACAATCTCTCCCTTTCCAAAAATGCATAACACTTTTGATAAAGACACATTATATTTTTGTTTCATTAAAACAAAGAACAGACACAGTTAATATCTAGGCAACAACAAAGTAGACATTGATTAATAATAACTATAGCAGTCACATTCAGCAATTTACCCAAGCAAGAGAAATGATTGCTTACGCACTGTTTGCTTAGTACTTTATTCACTTGTTCGCAAACATGGTTTACCCGTTGGCTATAAATAAACATATGTCTGCGAATATAAGGTGCGGGAGAGTACTTACATTATTCATTGTTGATTTCTGACAGATGCTTGTATTTCGTTTAAAAATGAGAGCAAGAAAATCCTCTGTAGTTCCATATATTAATAAATATGAACACTGTTGCATTATGTCAGCTATACAATTGCTGAATAATTGTGTAACGTAATAAATGACAACGTTTATCTATTTTCTATCAATAAGTGTATTTTGTTACTGTTTTCCCAATAAGTATGTTAGTTAGTCTATGTTTTTTCACACATCAGTTACTGGCCACTCCAGTCCTTGATCAGAGACAACCCTGATTCATGCATTTTATTAAATGAAGAAGATTCCATGTTATATATATAAAAAATAATAGTTCTAGTCATACCCTTTCCTTTGGCTGCATGTAAAAATAAGACAAGAATAAACAACTTTGTGACCATAGTTATCCATAGTTTTTTGCTAATTTTATTGCATTTGTAAGTTGTAATCCCGGTTTCGAAATACATGAGACAGAATATTAAATGGTGCCACTGGCAAGTATAATTTGTTCCATAAAAAAAGGCCACAAATGGCTCTCCTTTGGAAGGAAGGAAGTAAAGCTACATGCACACAAGTGGACCAATTGTCACCCAGAAAAACCGGATGTCAATGTCTGTTTTTAATGGCCAATTAGCATTAATTAGGTCCTCATAAACTGTAGTCAAAACAGTGGTAAGTCCACGAATCACAGACCACAGACCGACCACAGTACAGAGGAGCACAAAACAAAAAAACATCCAGCATCCAGGACTTTTTGCTGTGGTGGGTGTTTCCCTAAGGCTACATATAATCCTGCCTCACAGGTATCTCACTGCGGATTATACTGACTGCTACCTTACCCATGCTGCAAAGCCTGGACTCCTGTATCCAGCCAAACCTGGACTCCTTTACCCAGCCAAGCCTGGACTCCTGTATCCAGCCAAGCCTGGACTCCTGTATCCAACCAAGCCTGGACTCCTGTATCCAGCCAAGCCTGGACTCCTGCATCCAGCCAAGCCTCGACTCCTGTATCCAGCCAAGCCTGGACTCCTGTATCCATCCAAGCCTGGACTCCTGTATCCAGCCAAGCCTGGACTCTTGTATCCAGCCAAGCCTGCCTGTTTACACAGTACAGAGGATGTAGCTCTGTGCATCAAAGTACACTACAGTAGACTACAGTTTATGCAAAAAGTGATTCAGAATATGACATGGTCTAACCCATAACGCAATAGATGATACATTAACCATTTTATTTCTACGCAATTTTCCAGTTTTGCTTTTGCGTTTTTTAATTCCCTCTTTCCATAAGCCATATCTTTTTTATTTTCCATTTACAAAGGCATCGGAGGGCTTGTTATCTGCAGGACAAATTGTATTTTCTAGTGGCATCCTTTTTAATTTTGTTCATTGTACAAGGAACCTGGAAAAATATTCCAAATATGGTAGAATTGCCAAAAAATACAGGTGCACCATATTCCTACAGGCTTTTTTTTAAACATTTTACTGTGTCCAAATAACACCTCCGCTTTATTCGATGGGTCAGTACAATCACATTGATACCAGATTTATATAGGTTTTAATTAGAGATGAGCAAACACACTCGTCCGAGCTTGATGCTCGTTCGAGCATTAGCGTACTCGTAACTGCTAGTTGCTCGGACGAATACTTCGCCAGCTCGAGAAAATGGCATCTCCCGCCGTTTTGATTTTTGGCGGCCAGAAACAGAGCCAATCACAAGCCAGGAGACTCTGCACTCCACCCAGCGTGACGTTGTACCCTTACACATCGATAGCAGTGGTTGGCTGGCCTGATCAGGTGACCCTGGAATAGACTAGCCCCTGCCCGCGCTGCTCGCATCATTCTCTGTCTGGATGCCGTTAGGGAGAGAGCTGCTGCTGCTGCAGGGATAGCGTTAGGGTGTTATATTAGCTTACTGTTAGGCAGGAGTGAGTCTACAAGAATCCAACAGCCCTTGTTAGGGCTAGAATAGCGTTTTTTTTTTTTGTTTGCTTGTGGCTGGCCTTGATGGCACTAGTAGAGCAGCTAGTACCATCATCGTCCCCTTAACAAACGAGCTGTGTCAGGCAGAATTTTGGGTTGTTTTCATGGCTTCCACATCAAACTTTTTATAATAATAATAATAATTCTTTATTTATATAGCGCACACAGATTACGCAGCGCTGCACAAAGCATGTTAAACTGGTCCCTGTCCCCATGGGGCTCACAATCTAAACAACCTAACAGTATGTTTTTTGGAATGTGGGAGGAAACCAGAGTACCTGGAGGAAACCCACGCAAACACGGAGAGAACATACAAACTCTTTGCAGATGTTGACCTGGGTGGGATTTGAACCCAGGCCTCCAGTGCTGCAAGGCAGAAGTGCTACTCACTTGGCCACCGTGTAACTTTGTTGCCACCCTACTGTGTTAGCCACAAAATATACTGGCAAACTTTTATCATTTACCGATATTATTTCCCCTCACCCACCATAACCAAAACTTATAAGAACAGTACTACACTTGATCTTATCCAAAAGGTTCTTAGAAGTGCTGTTTGTAGCCCCCGCCTGCTTTGAAAATCATACTTTTTTCAAAGGAAACGCTTCTGGCCCCCAGGCCCATTTTGGGTGGGGAGGAGCCGAGAGACAGGGGCTTGGACAGGCGAAAGCTCGCCTGGCAGCGGACCGCCTGCTCTATCCCAAGATTAGGCAGCCTCAGAGGCATCCATGCATACTGCTCCTGCTGTTTCCTGTCCATTTCGCCTCCACTATCGTCCCCAGCATCCACCAATGTCTCCATCCGCAACTTTCAACTCTCTATACCCCAGACGCTGGAGCGCGAGAGGATATACAGCACATCATCCCCTTAGCAAACGAGCTGTGTCAGGCAGAATTTTGGGTTGTTTTCATGGCTTCCACATCAAACTTTTTAACTTTGTCGCCACCCTACTGTGTTATCCACAAAATATACTGGCAAAGCTCTTGTGACCATTGTACAAGCATTGTCACCGCCAGTGCCCCTCTTCCTCATAGATTGTAAGCTCTTTTGACCATTGTACAAGCATTGTCACCGTCAGTGCCCCTCCTCCTCATAGATTGTAAGCTCTTGTGACCATTGTCACATATACAGCCCTGGTAACTCTTGAGACCCCCTGACTACGTGCCAGCATAAATCTATCTAAAGAGCCATAATTCCCATCACTAATTCTGCCCCCAACACTGGTTGGCTGAGCTTGGTGCTAGCCCATCAGTGTTGGGTCAAAGGAACCACACACCTAGCGACCACCAAGTGTTCTGTATAGTGCTGAATCTGACAGAACACTTGTACTGTCAGCACGGGAGTCATCCTTCAGCACCAGGTAACAGTGTCCCATAAAATGTCCCCTAATAAAGTCTCCCCATTAATTCTTCCTGCACACTACACTATTAAAACTTCACCAAATGTCACACAATGACTCCTAATAAAAGTATCCCATACACAGTCCCCTTAGGCTACATTCACATGAACGTAGCACGTACGTAGCACGGCGGGCACACGTTGATGCCCGGGAGAGGAGGAGGGGGTGAGGGCTGCTCACCCCTACCCCTTTCCAAAGAGAAACATGGCTGCACCGCCTGTAAGGCGCTGCTACTTTACTGAACTTTATTAAATATTTTAGCACACTATTTGGGGAAAAACAAATTTTTTCTTATTTTTACACCTCTAAAACCTAGGTGCGTATTATGGTCCAGTGCGTCTTATAGTCCAAAAAATACGGTAAATGTATTTTCCAATAAAATTCAAAAGTTTCTAGATCGTGCTTTGATTTTGTGTTAACCCATGTGAAACACTTAAAGGGTTAACAGCCTTAATAGAAGTTGTTTTACATACATTGAGGGGTGTAGTTTATATAGTTGGGTAATTTATGGGGTTTTACTATTATTTAGGCCTTTCAGAGTCGCTTGGAACCTGAGTTGTCCCTCTAAATGTGAGTTTTGGCAATTTTCATAAAAATTTTAAAAATCGCACCTAAAGTTCTGCGCCTCATAACATCTTAGAAAAAGGAGAGGACGCATAATATATCATTTCAACATAAAGCAGACATTCTGGAAATGTTAGTTATCAAGCTTTTTGGGTATTTTAACTATCTGCCTGGAAAGCAAAACATTTCAAACTTTGAAAATGAAGAATTTTCCCGAAATGTTGCCATATTTTCATTTGTTTTCAGAACGAAACGCAAAACTTATCACTTAAATTTAACAACTATCATGAAGTACAATGTGTCTCAAGAAAACATTTTCAAAATCAACTGGATATGTTAGAGTGTCCCAAATGTCAGATTCGAAAAATCGAGTCTGGTCATTGAGCTGAAAACAAACGTCAGTGGTAAGGGGTTAAATGGCTCAGGTGTTTTGTCTTTATCACATTTTTGTTTTCAATACATTTTCCACTATTTTTTAATCTATTTGGGGGCAATAATGTTTTTTTTTTTTTTTTTTTTTTTTAATTAATGTGGCTTTTTTTGTATGCAATTCCTTGGACATAACGGACTTAAAATAAATGAATTAATCTCCATTATGGGATATGAACACCAGGTGGCAGAATACTTTTAACAACTGAATAATGCTGCAATATATCATTTTCTGGTAAAACCACATAAAGTGGATGCAAACCACATTGCCATGCTTTTACTTTACTAGCAAATATGTGCAGTTTCCACAATTTTTCAACTAAACAGCAAAACTGCAAGGCCAATATAAAAATTGCACCCAGTGTTGTACAACACTAATCTGTATCTGGGTATAGTTGATATCTATATTCTGCAGGACCCTAGAAAATTCATGGAGCCTCTGCCATGTGTAACTAGCTGTTCTATTCATTCATATGATAGACCCCCAGTTCTCATTATCATAAGGGGTCCCCGCAGCAGTTGGACCCTTACTACCTACATAACAGAATAAACTTAACACTATGCTAAACTAACCTATAAAACTATTATTTAACATTTAATTCAAAGATACATAAATGTCCCATAAATAAATTAGAATTTACTCTTTTAGATAACACAAACCATTTAAAAAAAAGTAGAATTTAGCCTGTGGTCTGCTTGGGCTTTACTTGGCAGAAAACCCTATGCTGAGGTTATAAAAACTTGCCAGATTTATTGTTATGAGAGTAAAAGGAAAATACATAAATATACACACACATCCCTGGTGGTAGTAAATGGCATACTGGATATGGCAAGATGGCATGACAGTGCAGGAAGGACTTTTGATATAAAGCCTCTTAGAGCAACAAAGGGTTAAAGCGAATACTAAAACAAAAATTTACTTTGTGAAATTTTCATTTCATGGAGTATTCAGGCAGCACACATACATATAAGTTAACACCCCCAAGATACTGAGAAAAGACAGGTTAGTAAGAAATAAATTAATTAATCACCAGTATCCCTGCCTCTGGACTCTGGACAGTTTTACTGTAGTCCTCAAGAAGCACACATACATAATGGACTTTGAAAGCAATGTATTCATTTGGGGGGATGAGGACCGTGTCTTTCATCAAGTCTCACATTTATTATAGTGTTTGCACATTCTCTCACAGTCATAAAAGAAAACTGCCGCAAACTCCTTGTACATGTACTTATAAAGTGCTTGCACCGGTTTTGTGTCCAAGAAGACAGAAAAAAAAATTGGGCGTGGTAGTGGTTAGTCGGAGTTTGCAGCACATTTATTATTGTCTGTGCCAAAATTCTGCAACATGAAAAAAGTGCATCAAAAAGAAATGGTGCAGAGTTCCTGAGCAGTGCAGGGGGCAGTGATTAATGAAGACCATGAGCCAGTTGTGATGAATTTGTGGGGGATTTGGCCCAGTAGAGACCGTGGTAGCGGGGTGCTGTGATGCAGTTCACGACAGTGACACCAAAGTACAGTCCAAAACAGGTCTAGCCTGTGTTTATTTCAGCAGGAACAAAATAAAACAGCCTTCACATTCAGGCATCAAAAACAAAATAATATCCTACCCGTCAGGGTGCTAACTAAACAATGGTTTTCTGACTCACCACTAACAAAACATATATATATATATATAACCAGAGGTGCTATTAAAACAAGTAGGAGTTTGTGCTTACGTTCTCCACCGTTCCTGTAGTCTCCACTAGTTATTACAATGCTGCTCTTTGTATACAAAGGCAGGCACCCGCATTGGAGTAGGTAAACGTACCTTCTTTTTTTTTCAATATTGACCTGACCAGATATATATTTTAAACCCGGATAACCCCTTTAAGATAAGATTTATTCTCATATTCGAATAAGAAAGAGGTCTTCCCCCCAGTATGGGTTTAAATTGTTTTGCCTTCTTCTGTATCAACAGTGCAGGATTATAGATATACTTGATGGGTGTGTCTATTTATTTAACCTATTCTCCTATGATACATGATAAAATCCACAAGAAATAATATAGATTAAAAAAAATGATTGGTTTTTAACATTCTTGTTAAATATATCTTTAAAATACAGTTAAAACATTTAAGATTGAAATATTTATATTTCACTTTACAAGATTTTCATGGAGCATGGTTACATATAGGTGTCTTTCATTTCCTAATAAGCAACTTGTTTACATTGAACTACACAGAGCATGCTTCACATTTAGAAGGTTGATATTTCACTGCAGTATCTTATCTAAAAAAAGCTGTACAAGCTGTGTGGGCTGAAAAGGTGAAAATGCTTTGTAAGCATTCATGCTGAGGAAAGAATGTCGCAATTTATACATTGATAATTAAAGCTTGTCTCCTGTTGACTTTCAAAAATGTAGCAGCAAACCATACAGAGAATAATCCCTTCATCTTTCTCTCTATGTTAAATAACAATTCTTATAAAATTTAAAAGCCTTAAAAAAGTTTTTGTTAACCATACAACTTTATATATACTAGTACAGGCTTTAGTACAATATCTGCACCAGGCCACCCACCTTTAAGGTAGTGTTTATAGTAGTGGTCTCCTAATATCGAAAGATGCATTTCTTGAATCTATCTAACCCTCACCTCCTGTACAACCGCAAGTCACTCCTGTAGTCACTTGCCTTTGGCTAAAGACCATATTAACCTATGGTTAATTGTACAAGTGAAGAATACTTAGCTCTCAAGGTAAATGTAAAAGCAATCTTCTTTATTAGCATCTCAGGAACAATGCAAACTCAATGTGCAAATGATCAATGCGTTCCAACACTATGCGTCTTGGTCATGATCTGATTAAGACAGGTTAAACCACTACTAAGACGCATAGCGTTGAAACGCGTCAATCGTTTGTACATTGAGTTTGTATTGTTCCTGATATGCTAATAAAGAAGACTGCTTTTACATTTACCCTGGTAGCTTCCTGAGATTGCTGAGTATTCTTCGCTTGTTCCATTTTTGGATCCTACGGCTGTCTTTTTAACTATGTGCATCGAGGCTGATACCAGAGGACCGTGAACTTCAGTTGTGTGAGTGAGCTGAATTTACACCCATCAGGTGTCACACTATTCTTATTGTATCTTGCCGGACTATCCGTACTCCTCTTTATGCAGTATTTATAAAAAAGCTGGTCTCAGTCTGGAACACAACTTGATGTTGCTAAGGACATTTTGGTTGTTTCTCATAAAGATGGGCTTGCCTCCTCAAGTTATGCATTAAGAGCTGCAGAAATTTTCAACACGGACACCTCAGCACACAATCCTTTGTTTGAATCATTTGTATTATGGGACAAAATGTTAAAATTGTCTGAAAAAGAGGTCCGCAACTGATGGGACTTGGAAACCCTGAAATCATACATTAATAAAAATATGATCCCATGGGGGTTATAAAAAATTTCCCAATGACGGAGTATTCCCCCACATTTATGGATAATTGGAATGCAACTTTGAGTGACTGTTCCTTGAAACTAATGCAATTATTGTAAAATAAGAACAAGAAATATTATCGGACACTAAACAAGAAATATAAATTCTGAAAAGTAAATTGCAGTTAAAATTACCCAGTCACATATATGAGGAACAGATTGATACAATTAACAACAAAATCCAGATGCTGGAAAACCAAATTGAGACTAAACGTACTAAATTTCAGCGGGATACCATAGACTACCGCAATAATCAAGTCTACACATGGAAAGAACATGAATGTCATAACAATTACGACAGAGAAAGCACTCCAAGATCCATTCTAAAAAAGACATAAAAAAATATACTATAGAGTATATAGAATCTACTGAAGATTCTAATGCCAGTTTATCAGCAGATCATTCAGTTGATACCCCCTCCCTCCAACCAGAAAATGAACATAGGAATAAAACCGCCACACATCACTCAAAAACGCTACAGGAGGGCAGGCAGAAAACATAAGCAATATTGGAATAATTGGAGAAAAAGAAGTAACTCATAATGTCCTGAATCTATCTGCAAGTGTCCTAACACAACAACAACTAGATTTGCTAGCAAAAGTCTTAAACTTTTCTCCCAGCTGTGATTTTGATTTATTTAGGACTATATTGGATGGCAACAAACTTGCTAGGGATATTACAGTTAGATTACACTTTGCGGATAATGCAGAAAGTGGTCCAGAATTAGTTTTCTCTAGTAATGAGCATATTAATGAATTAATGTTATCTGCATAAAATGTTTGTCACAGTTTTACCCAACAAAATAACATTCTTATGTTACGGGCACTGTGGTGTTAATAGGCATCTATTAATGATAATGTTGGTAAGGCGTTCTCCACAAGCAATCCTGAGTTCTATCCAGTAACCTCACGGCCTTCCATACTGGATAGATTCCAGGAACTTGTGGAGAGGGATTTAGTCTCTTTAAGAAATGAATGTATCTCTGATAGACAGAGTTCCACTTATCAATTTTGCCATAACAATTTAACATCACAGGAATGAGTTGCATTAACCCTTTCAGGACCTCGCCCTTTTTTGTTTTTTTCATTTTCATTTTTCACTCCCCACAATCAAAAATCTATAACTTTTTTATTTTTACACCTACAGAGCTGTGTGATGGCTTGTTTTCTCCGTAACAAATTGCACTTCATAGATGTGGTATTTATCATCCCATGCCATGTACTGGGAAGCGGGAAAAAAATAAAAAATGCAGTGAAAATGGTAAAAAAAAAGCATTTGCACTGTTTCTTGTGGGCTTGGATTTTACGTCTTTCACTGTGCACCCCAAATGACAAGTTTACTTTATTCTTTGGGTCGGTGTGATCACGGGGGTACCAAATTTGTATAAATTTTATAATGTTTTCATACATTTACAAAAATGTAAAAATCATGTAGAATTTTTTTTCTTGCCATCTTCTGGCGCTAATAAATTTTTCATACTTCAGTGTACAGAGCTGTAAACTTCTGATGAAGTTTTCGATGCTATATTTAGGACTGTAGGAACTTTTGATCACTTTTTATAGATTTTTTTAAATTTCTCAAAATGGCAAAAAAGTGGCATTTTTTACTTTGGGCGCTATTTTCCATTACGGGTATTTTCCGTTATGGGCATTTTCGGACGCCCTCTACAGTGTAATCTGACTGACATATTCTCATGTAAACTTAGCAAATTATTAGAAGAGGGTGAATATCTAGGGATGATTACTACTAAATTGAAAAATACTTGCTGGTGGATCATCCCATATCTCAGTCTTTCACTCGCTCCCCAAGATCCACAAGGGGGTTTTATCCCCTCCCCTTAGACCTATAGTTGCTGAAATTGGGAGTCTGGGTGAAAGACTTGGGGAGTGGATCAATCATTACCGGCAACCTTTAACCTGGGTTACACCCACATTTCTGCAGGACACAAAACATTTGTTGCAAATTATGAAGAATTTTCACTGGTGAGAGTGTAATCAGGAGGGAGAGTTTCTCTCTTTTTGGTTGCCTCCCCATCCCCATCATCGAGGCAGTCTGACAAGACTTGTCTTATCAGATCATGGCTAAGATGCATATAGTTGAAACGCGTCGATCATTTGCACATTGAGTTTGTATTGTTCCTGAGATGCTTATAAAGAAGACTGGTGGCTTCACGTGAGTGCTGAGTATTCTTCACTTTATCCATTTTTGGATCCTACGGCTGTCTTTTTAACTACCTGCACCGAAGCTGATACCAGAGGACCGTGAACTTTAGTTGTTTGGGCAAGCTGAATTTACACCATCATCAAGTGTCACATGATTCTTATTATGACTAATTGTACTCAGTGATGACTGTAAAAATGACATCATGGAAAAATTAGAAGAATGTGCTGAACTTGCGCATAAATGTTCACTGGCTAAAGTGTCAGTCCTTTCCTTCACCTTACATGGTTGGTAAATCCTGCCACACATGTAGGCCATAGATAACCGAAAAACAACAAGTGAAGCAGCACTCCGAATGATAAAGTGAAGAAGTGTTTTATTCCACCATGGATAAGGATGCAACGTTTCGTCTTGCTCTATGAAGACATTATCAAGCATAGTGAGTCAGCGATCAGCTGACTTAAATAGTCAGGTGAGACAATCACCGGCATCTGTGACATCAGTTGTATAAATACACAATATACAATAATACAAAAGTTTTTAGTGCACCGTAATTACATTATTGTTTTAGCAAACAAGTATACAAGTGAACAGAATATATAAAATATTTAGAGCAAAAAGTGTGTGCGTTACTATGGATACCAGCATGACGCCCAGATTGGAGGGAGGGAGGGAGGCCCGAGACCACAGACATCAACAACCAAGAAAAAATGAATCTACACTCCGTGGTAAATATTTCTTCCTACTCTCTATCTGTTGATGAATTGAAAATTCTTGACAAAGGTCTCTCCTATTGTCCTGTAACTTCTATGGACTGGTTGAATTTTGACATAGAACTTAATCGTTTTTTCAGAATGATTAAATTAAAAACATGGTTTACGGATAGAACTTCTACCCAAAATGAGGCTAATGTTGTCCAGAATGCAAACACGGACTTTAGCTTAAAGGGATGTGATTTGTATGTTAAAAGTAATTTTTGTCCTCCCACTAATTCTCCGGCAGTAGATACATTCATTACAGCTGTACTGAGGGACATTGATATTTATAAGGAAGAACTCTCTAATTTTACTGTTAAAAACAATCTGTCTGTGGCTGAAAGAAGGGCACTTGAGGGATTGATCCATAACGACGATCTCGTGATCAAACCCGCCGACAAAGGCGGAGGGATCGTCGTTATGGATCGTTCTAAATATATGGACGAAGTCTATAGCCAACTAAATGACCCTCTAGTATACAAAAAGGTTGATATTGACCCTACAAAAATCTTTACTAAAAGATTGAGACTACTTGTCGACCATGCTTATGCGATCGACATTATCGACCAGGACCTACGTGACTTTCTGATCCCCAAATTTCCAAAAATTCCCTTACTGTACTGTCTACCTAAAATACATAAATGTTTAGATTCCCCACCAGGTAGACCGATTGTTTCGGGGCGGGATTCTCTGCTCAGCCCTGCTGCCATCTTCTTAGACAAAGTCCTCCGTTCTTTCGCCATCAATGCCAAATCGCACATCAGGGACACCACTGATTTCCTGAATAAGATTGCTACTATTTTTGTTCCAGCAGGTGCCCTTCTTGTATCATTCGATGTCACAAGTTTATATACATCGATTAATCATGAACGGGGTATTGCTAGTGTGGCCAGAGCTTTATCTAACTCTGAGTATAATGATGCCAGCAAGGAATTTGTTTTGGGTTTATTGGAAATAATTCTTACATGCAACTACTTTATGTTCAATGATGAGTTTTTTGTGCAGTTAAGGGGTACGGCTATGGGGTCCAACGTGGCCCCAGCCTATGCCAATATTGTGATGGCGGATTTAGAGGAGGCGTGCGTCTATGTATCCCACCACTTCGGTCATGTACTGAAGTGGTGGCGGTACATCGACGACGTCTTCGCTATCTGGACCGGGGACAGAACATCTCTACATGATTTTCTAGACTTTTTGAATGATGTCGACCCTGACATCAAATTCACGATGGTGGTCTCTGACACAGATCTACAATTTCTCGACACTAAGGTATCTATAGTCGATAATAGTCTCAAAACAACTTTATATGTTAAACCTACCGACTGTAACACCCTCCTCAGCTATGACAGTAATCATCCAAAAAATATGATCCGATCACTACCATACAGTCAGCTACTGAGGGTCCAAAGAATTGTCAATGATAAGGATTCTAGACGTACTGAACTCCACAAAATGGGTAAGAAATTCATCGATAGGGGCTACCCTAAAGCCTTGGTGGGAACACATGTGGACAAAGTACTATCTTTGGACCGTACCTATCTACTGTCCAAAACACCCACCAAGAAGGTCAATACTCGAATCCCTATGGTGTCTACATATACACCACATAGCCAGAACATCGCCTCCATTATTAGAAAGAATTGGTGTATTCTTAACTCCTATTACAAGTCTATTCATGAATTCCAGTCTCCCCCCATGTTTTCCTATAAGAGGAACAGAAATCTAAGAGACTTGTTAGTTAAGAATGACGTATCTACACAGAGAAGAGAGAAGACCACACGCACAGGTTGCTTTCCATGTATGGCATGTGACAATTGCACCCTTATGCATAAGGGTGAGACATTTATTCACCCACTTACACAGATGACACATAAAATTAACTTCTGTTTGACATGTAGAAGTGATTATGTTATATATGTATTGCAATGTCCATGCAAATTACTTTATGTTGGTGAAACTACCACTGAATGCAGACTGCGTCTCAATAATCATAAATCGAGTATACGCACGAAAAAGACTGATCTCCCGGTACCATATCATTTCCATCAAGCTGGCCACAGGGTAGAGGATCTTCGATTCTCCATTATAGACAGGATCCCTCCGTTAAAGAGAGGTGGTAACAGGGAACTTCTATTAAAACGTAGAGAGGTACAGTGGATCCATAAATTGGGATCCTTAAGCCCTCATGGTCTCAACAGAGATCTTCCCTTAAATGTTTTTATCTAATAACTGTCGATTGTCTAGAGCACATCTACCGGAGGTCCTGTATCTATTCACAGCGCTCTGTCTGTTGACTTTGACATCAATCTTTGTTTTATTATGTTGAGTATGTATAATTTTCACATTGGCCTTACGTACATATTTTTGTTTCCCACAGCAACCTCTGGATTTTGATGTGGACAACTTTGAATGCCTAACAGACGGTGACTCCAGGGCGATCGGGATAACTATGCGGTTGTGGACCCTCAGAAGGAGGCAGCGATCCCGGACGGGACACATTCTGCTGGCGGAGACCTCTCTAGCCTTTTGGCTTAATATGATGTCTGTACCCAGCGGCACCTGCTTACCTATGGACCACTTACCGTTTCCCATATTCTCCCACTGCAAGTCCCGGCTAAAGCACTCTAGTCCCATCACCAGATTAAGGCTGCACGATGTGGGCATTCCTCTAAGTATGATGGCCGTACTGTGTGATAGCGCTTCCTGCGCATGTCCCTTTTGATTATCGCTGGACTTACGTTGTATGACTTTTTGAAATTTTTTTGTTAATAGTCGGACCACACCTTCCAGATGGACTCACTTTGGGACACATGCTCATTCTTCATCTTTATTTTTACATTTATGTTCACGTTCTTTTGCACAAAAACTTTATTGTTACACATTTGCGGACATAAACACAAGTTCCCGGCTCTCCCTCCAATCTGGGCGTCATGCTGGTATCCATAGTAACGCACACACTTTTTGCTCTAAATATTTTATATATTCTGTTCACTTGTATACTTGTTTGCTAAAACAATAATGTAATTACGGTGCACTAAAAACTTTTGTATTATTGTATATTGTGTATTTATACAACTGATGTCACAGATGCCGGTGATTGTCTCACCTGACTATTTAAGTCAGCTGATCGCTGACTCACTATGCTTGATAATGTCTTCATAGAGCAAGACGAAACGTTGCATCCTTATCCATGGTGGAATAAAACACTTCTTCACTTTATCATTCGGAGTGCTGCTTCACTTGTTGTTTTTCGGCTACGACTTACGGGGTTGTCGGACCCCGACGAAGACCTGCACCCTCCAATTTTTTTTTCACACGGTGCCGTTCCACCCTCTGCTTTTTCCAATAGGCCATAGATAATGTACTATAGTATAACAACGTCAACATTTTTGTTATACAGGCGGTCCCCTACTTAAGAACACTCGACTTACATACGACCCCTAGTTACAAACGGACCTCTGGATATTGGTAATTTATTGTACTTTAGTCCTAGGCTACAATAATCAGCTGTAACAGTTATCACAGGCGTCTGTAATGAAGATTTAGTGTTAATATTGATTCTTATGACAACCCAACATTTTTAAAATCCAATTGTCACAGAGACCAAAAAAGTTCTGGCTGGGATTACAATGATAAAATATACAGTTCCGACTTACATACAAACTCAACTTAAGAACAAACCTACAGACCCTATCTTGTATGTAACCCGGGGACTGCCTGTACATCCTACTATAAATTATTTTATTCTTCTATTTTGACTTAAAAACCCTTAGTTGTGTTATTTAAAGGGACAACATTAAACCCCCCAATCCAACAGACAGTACCTTGTTCCACTGTTTGTATGTCTACAAGGGGTCTTTTTATATACGGTATTTTTAATGTTGCAGCATGTCAAAAAAAGGTCCTTTCATTCCTTCCGCAGATGCGGTCAAGGAAATGGGGAACTCAACAGGTAACCCTGCAAACTTTTTCACTGCTCATGTGCATCATCTGGCACTTCCCTCTGCTGCCTCCTCTCATCGAAGTCACACTAGGGATATCTGGAATTCTCATGCATGTGCAGTATGTTCCACTTGCAGCTAATTAACCAAGAGGTATAAAGCAGTGCATGTGTAATAACTCTGGATAGCTAAAGTGAGGGCCTGATTTCAGTGTTGGGGAAGCTGGAGTCCCTGGTATCTGAGTGGCTGGCATGTAGTGTGGCCAAATGTAGTGTGGGCTTCCCCCTGGGGCAATCCCAGTGTAAATGTAGAGACCACCCAGGCATGTGGTGAAGGGGAGGACTGTGATGTTAGTGGTAGCAGTACACATTATTGACCAACATATATACTTTGCAGGTTCGGCCGACTTTTTGTGATTGTTGAAAGGACTAAAGAACAAATGTTTATAAATACACCGGAATCTCCTGTAGCTTTACATGAACTGAAATATTTTATCACCATTGTAGGAGATCCTAAGGAAACGGACCATCTTTTATACCACTGACTGTGCCCAGTGATCGGACCATGTTACCATCTCAGCCACAAACAAGCAACATATTTTGAAATGTTGCAAGTAGGACATTTACCAAAAGTAACCCCAGCATCATCAAAGCCAGCAGGGAGGGGGCAATTCCAGAGGAGGAGAAGTTTTCCATTGGAGGACAGGTAAGCAGCCCTGTCTCTGGTGGCGGTGGGTGCCGGGGTAATTATTTAGAGGTTAATGCTAGCTTTTTTTCAGGCTAGCACCGAGCCAAAGGGTCACTGTCTGTAAGATAGAGACGTCTGCATGGTGGTAAAGATGAATAAAACATACACACAGATTAAAAGAATTTAACAAAACTATAAGCTCCCCCAAAACACTTATTTATTAAATATAATAACATCCTCATAATAATCAATTAAAGGGTCCAGTAGCCTAAAAAAAATAAAAACAAAACATTAATATGCATAAGAAAGACAATACAGTTATAATACTTAACTGTCCTCTCATAATTACAGTACCACTGTACACTCCCACTAGGAAGCCGCAAGAATAGGATGCCTAAATTTACAATGGTGTCCATGCTCTCTCGACTGTTTCACTATTTCCATGCCTTGTGCAAATGCAACTTTTTTAATGTTCTCCTCACACTAAGGAGAATGGTCTCGCATAAATGAGTTTGCTGTGCATTATACATAGTGAAGGATCTGTACATTTGGTCATTGGTACCATACTACATGTTATGTCCACTACCATCCACTAATAGAATTCATATGAGCATGGGGTCTTGAATTGAAGTACTGTGAAATGAGGCTGATTAGAGTTTCTCGTATTTCTGAGAAAGTACCCAACTGCCCTAAATGTAATCTACCACCAGGGTGAAGGATTGTAAACCAAGCACACTGACATACTGGTGCGTGTCCCCTCTGGCAGCATCTGCTCTTTACTTAGCTTTTTATGCCCTGCTTTTCACACAAAAATGCTTTAAAAATGATGCAAATGAGTCTCGGGGGCTCCAGGCTCCACAGGTGTTAATCGAGCCTGGCAGATGCTGCCAGAGGGGACACACACCAGTATATTAGTGTGCTTGGTTTACAATCCTTCATCCTGCCTCATTGTGCTACAAACTGTAGTGTGCTTTTTCTCCTTTTACCTTTAGTGAAAGTGTGAATTTTAGTGGTAAATTAAATTTTTTTAATTTTTTTAATTTTAATTGAGTACTTTTATCCTGTGAAAAACATAGTTCATATATTCATAAAGATTTAACTAACATCACCCACTCTTTTGTATACATTTTAGGGGTATGTGATTATGGAGGTATTCCTGATATATAATGTACGCTTTTACAAGTTTCTGTGTAACTTTGTCACTAAAAATATATTTGAAAGTGTTCTATTGTACTATTAAATTTGTTACCCATATACCGTCCTAAAAAAATGATTTGGTTTTGTCAAAGTGTTCCGTAAGTATTAGTACATAAATTATAATTTGATAAAGTTTTTACTGTCTTATTATTGTTATTCTATTTTTTATGTGTAAATTTATAGAGCACCATTAATTCCATTGATGCTATAACTTAGTAGTTTTATTGCAGTCTATAATGAAAAAATGTGATACTCTATTTTAGTTTTAAAAGCACATATTCCATTAGTTTAAACACCTTCATTGTCTGCTTGATTTGTTGTGTCAAAAAGACAAAACTGATAGAGACGACTCAGAGGATTTCAAATCTATCATGTTACTCTCTAAGAATGATAAATAGTCTGTCTATTTTCTGATTTCTAATATGATTTACAGAATCCCAGCCGAAAGCTCTTAGATGTTGGTACGCTTACAAAAAAATGTCCTAAGAATAAGAAACATTTGCTCATTTATCATAATCCACGCAAGAAAGTTATCACTCTTCAGGTAGCCTTTACAGCATCCACATGAAAAATGAGCAGAAAATAATAAACCTAGTAACATCTATCAGCAGCATGGAGGCCTGGAGGCGGTATAGGCCTGTTCATGTGGCTTTTTACTGCCCCTCATGAGGCAACGACTTATGTTGTTAATGTCTGCAGTGGTTTTATGACCTTTTAGTTGAAAATTTGGTGCAACTGGTTCCTAAGATTTCACTATGCCGCTAAAAAGACTGGCATGCATTTCTGTGAGAATTTGCGACTTTTCCGAAAGGCGCCATTCATAAATCCAACTTTACAGAACTCATCTAGAAAAAGATGATTTATGTGTTGAACACTTTTTGCCCTAGTTCGTGATATGCTTACAAATTGACCAAAAACCATGCAAACACCAACTTTGAGATAAATCCCCTCATACTGTATTGTATGAATTGTTACAGTTACAGCACTACCAAATATGTTAGTGTTAAATAATATGTTTTATGACAAACATTTCATTAAATGCATTTCTAAAATGGAGTTATAGTAATTCAATATGCTATAGTTTTACTATACTATGCTGGCAATAGGAAAAATCCCACGGAATCCCACAATACCGGTCCCAGGAGGTGTTCATAATCGGGAGCCAGCCCGTCATTATGCATACCTTAGCATAATGCTATAAGATGAATGTCTCAATATAGGGGAATTTACCCCACCTATTTATCCTGTTTTCTAAACCAGTGGTGCCCTATTAGCTCATTTTAAATCTTTTAGTTTTACTGTATCCTATAGTTTTAGTCATTTTTAAATTACTATACATACAAATTTCTGATTTCTAGAGAATACCTGCACCAATGGCAATAATGTTTTTTTTAATTAATTTGTCACTAAAATAAATAAAATACAAAATCCTAGTTCCTTTTCTTGGAATGGTTTGAATTAGCCCCTTTGTTTTTTAGGTCCAAAACAGTTTTGTTGCAAAATTAATTGCAAGTACAAATTCAGCCTTTTTGTACAATGGGCGATCCCTAATATTATTATCCATATTACAGGCAGTCCCCGGGTTACATACAAGATAGGGTCTGCAGGTTTGTTCTTAAGTTGAGTTTGTATGCAAGTCGGAACTGTATATTTTATCATTGTAATCCCAGCCAGAACTTTTTTGGTCTCTGTGACAATTGGATTATAAAAATGTTGGGTTGTCATAAGAATCAATATTAACACTAAAGCTTCATTACAGACACATTTGATAACTGTTTCAGCTGTTTATTGTAGCCTAGGACTAAAGTACAAGAAATTACCAATATCCAGAGGTCCGTTTGTAACTATGGGTCGTATGTAAGTCGAGTGTTCTTAAGTAGGGGACCGCCTGTACTTATTTAATATTGCCCTACAATAACTTATGTGAAATACTGAAAAATAATGAATGTGAAATACAGAAAAATAATGAATGGTAAATCAATACTTTAGTTACTTATTTGACTTAATTGTCTGTTTAAATGTATATACACCTTCAAGGCTCAGTATATTGCATTGTCAGGAGTCATGGGACTTTGAAGTACATTCTTCATGTTTTAATGTTCTTATACAGTCTAATAAGATAATATCTTTTGACTATTTTCAGATTCCATTGTTGCTGTGACTTTCCAAGTATGCACTAAATCTAAAATAACTATCTTGGCAAACGTGACACAACTTAGGTATTACTGCAGTATGGCAGTATATGAGGATTTTACACATCATCTATTACAATGTGCAAATTGCACATTGTAATCAATGGGTTAAAATCAGACAGCCTCAGGTCTTTGTATAACCCAACGCAAATGGTGCCAGCAGCGACCACTGGTGTTACCAGTGGGTGTTTGCCGCAACATGCAGCAAACACCCACCTTGTATGGAGAGGACTCAGCCCGTGAGCCCTCTCCATACAGCAGGAGCCAACGCATGATGTTCCATTACATTACACGTCGGTAAGGGGTTAACAACTACATGACATTTATGTACGTCACGGAGCTGTTAAGGATGTATGAAGAGAGCTCATGTGCTGAACCCTTTTCATACAGACCTGGTGCATATTGCAGCAAACACCCACTATTAAGAGGTTAATAAGCAGAAATAAATGGAAAGATCCACGGTATATATTTAACCTGTTCGCGACCGCCCGCCGTGTATTCACGGCGGCAGTCGCGTTCCGATGCGTGGAGAGGGCTCGCGGGCCGAGTCCTCTCCATAGCCGGTAAGTCTCTGCTGCATATTGCAGCAAAGGCTTACCGGTAACCCCCGATCAGCGAGTGTTTTCTTGCTGATCGCCGCCGGCATTTTTCCGAGGATCGCCATTCCCCGTGACGTCATCGGGGAGCAGCGATCCGTCGCCATGGTAGCTTCGGGTCTCACGAAGACCCGAAGCTACTTCAGGTTAACCCTTTCATTACAATGTGCTATAAGCACATTGTAATATATGAGGAGTAAAATCCCCATATACTGCCATACTGTAGTATGGCAGTATATGGTAGGATCGATCAGACAACCTAGGGTTAAAGTACCCTAGGGAGTCTGAAAAATAGTAAAAATAAAAATAAAAAAGTTAAAAAAAAAATTATAATAAAAAAACCTACAAATTCAAATAGAACTGATATAAATATAAATAAACAGTAAAAATCATAAACACATTAGGTATCGCCGCGTCCGAAAATGCCTGATCTATCAAAATATAATAACGGTTTTTCACTGCGTTTAACCCCGTAACGGAAAATCGCGTCCAAAGTCAAAACTGGCACTTTTTTGCCATTTAAAAAAAAATTTAAAATTCTATAAAAAGTTATCAAAAGGTCGTACAGTCCTAAAAATAATATCATTGAAAACATCATCAAAAGTCGCAAAAGATGACACCACCCTCAACTCCATACAACAAAGTATGGAAAAGTTATAAGCACAAGAAGACGGCAAAATAAAAAAAAAATTTTGTTCATGAGGTTTTAATTTTTGTAAATGTATGAAAACATTATAAAACCTATACAAATTTGGTATCCCTGTAATCTTACTGACCCAAAGAATAAATTAGATGCGTCATTTGTGGCGTGAAGTGAAAGCCGTAATATCCAAGCCCACAAGAATACGACACAAATGCGTTTTTTCACCATTTTCACTGCATTTGGAATTTTTTTCCCGCTTCCCAGTACATGGCATGGAATATTCAATGCGATCACTATGAAGTGCAATTTGTTATGCAAAAAACGAGCCGTCACATAGCTTTTTACGTGTAAAAATAAAAAAGTTATAGATTTTTGAAGGTGGGGAGTGAAAAATGGAAATTAAAAAACGGGAAAGGGCCCGGTCCTTAACCGGTTAATAAGCAAAGCCTATGTGCTTGTACCTTTAATATAGCGGCAGTACCGAGGCCTGGGTGAATTCTTACAGATCGATCGCTAGTATGCATGCCTAGGCAATCTACTGACAGAAGGGAAAAGTCTGGCAGTCTGAAAAAGGGTCTTAAAGATGCAGATACCATTGATTCTTTTTTTGCAAGTATGGACCACCCAGTAGCTTCTGGCAAGTCTGTACTTGAATAGTAAATAGCATTTCCTTTAAAAAATATTATAGGTCTCCTAGATCCGCTTACTGTCATTCAATAATAAGCTTTATACTTAACTTCCAGTTGCACATTACATGACAGCTATCGGATTACTGTTCTTTGACTGTAATCCGAGCTATACTTGTGTGACAGCACATGATCATGGGACAGATTTTAATCAACTTTTAAATGTAAAGCTTCCTAATGAATTACAGTAAGTTCTAGAAAACTGGGAGGAAATTGTATTGGAAAATTGTATAACTTTTCATTCTACAAAGACAGATTTTATTTGCTAAAACTGGAAAACCTTACATTTTTCTCTTTTGGCCAAGATATATCATTGTATCTGTACCAATTTTTTTTGGCACCACAAAGTGTCTTGCACGTGTATTTATAAAGTGTTTGTGCCACTTTTGTGTTGTGCTTTCACTTTGTCTGACACTTTAGAAACCTGTGCACCTAAAGGGTTGTGGTAGTGCTTGGTCTGAGTTTGCACCACATTTATTAGTTCGTAGTATATGTATGCAAGTATCTTTATTGTTCGTATATGTATAATTGTGATCATGAACAGAGCTGTTGTTGTTGTCGTTGTGACAAAATCAATTTCCCCTATGGGGACAATAAAGCATTCTATTCTATTCTATTACTCAGCTGAACTAGATTTCTGTATTTACAGCATGAAGCAGTTCAATAGCCAATAATACTTTGCTGCTCTCTTAAATGACAGGTAATTTTGTATTTAACTCAAACTGATACATGCATTGGGGTAGTAGTGAAATGTAAACTGTGTTGAGAAAATATTTTCCTTTAGACGTGGTTGTAAGCACATTCAATTACAAAACACACAAGAAGGGACCTTTATTCTATATGTTACTAGGATTATGGTGATAGGAAATAAATATTGATTTTTATATACACTGTTCAGCATAGCCATCCAGCATGAGCTGCACTACCGGAGCCACTTGTGTGAGTTGCCAAGGCATTGGAGGGAGGTCCTACAGGCACGTGGAGGACATACCTAATACTGAGCCTTATTTTGTTTTTGTGTTTTACCAACATTACATCAAAGTTCAATCAGCCTGTTGTGTGTTTTTCCACTTTAATTTTGGGGGTGGCTCCAAATCCAGGCCTCTATTGGTTAATAAATTTGATTTCCATTGATTATTTGTTTGTGATTTTGTTGTCAGCACATTCAACTTTGTACAGACAAAGTATTCAATGAGAATATTTCAGTCATTCAGATATAGGATGTGTTATTTGAGTTTTCCCTTTATGTATTTTATGATATTTGGTCAATAAAATAATTAAAGGAAACCTACCACTTAAAAGTGGTAGTTTTTACACACATAGACATGGCACCAGCTCAGGGTAAGGTGGTGCTGGAGCATATTTTTATTAGCATGGGGAAACAGGCCGTGCTAAGTTGCGCAGGCACGCATGTGCCGGAGAGCTCAGTGGCATCACGCACGGGCGCGCGCATGGTGCAACGTGCCCTAGTGTGGTGCGCCGAGATATAAGTTAATATAACTTATAAATCTTTGATACTGACCTTATTCAACTAATAAAAATATGCTCCGGCACCAGCTCACCCTGAGCTGGTGCCATGAATATGTGTGTAAAAACTACCACTTTTAAGTGGTAGGTTTCCTTTAAGGACACAATTTGGCTTCATTTTTCCTTTTTTTTTGGAAAACATAACCATATTGTGGCTTATTTTTAGCAGGATGACTTGGAGTTTTTAGTTCTTTTTGTATGTATTGTAATTATTATTCTAGCTTTGGAAGGAAAATTATTTTTGGCTTTTTTTTAAAGTGCTCACTGTACAGTTGTGATGTGACATTTTATAAATTGATCTAATAAAATGTAGAGATTATTTATTCAGTTTTATTACATGAAATGTCCAGGTTAAGATACAAAACATTCAAGAAGGAATGTATGCTGATGTGTCTGGTAAACAATGAGAGAGGCTGTGGAACTTGATTGAATATTGATGACTTATCATTAGTACACTAGTGTTGAAAAGGAGGTTTTTAAGCATAAATAATGGTTAATTCCGGGAGTTTATGGTTTTAAGCCCTGGAGGGAATTTGAATAAATATACATAGTTTATGTTTTATTCATTTGTTAATTAACCTTTCAACCCCTTTTTTGTCCTTTTGCTTTTTTATACTTTGATACTTTGCATTTGATTACTTTTCTCATTACCTGAGATGATTACAATGATTGCAATTTTTTTATTATTATCATTTCTATGCAGACAAGCAAGTGTGTTTAACAATCAAGTGTTATATGCATAAAAGGGTTATACCATGCTCTGACTGCAGGTTCCAGCATCTCTGGCACTTCCAGCACAGCCTCTTTATCCCTGGCACTTCCAGCACAGCCACTTCCAGCATCAGTGGCTTCATCTTGGCATAGGATGGATGTGATGAAGAAGGAGAGACTGCAGTGGGAGTACACTGTTTTTGCTACTCTTCTTGCAACCCCAGAGATCTTTTTCTTGTGGTATAAATAAAAGGAGTGAAAAAATTTCATATACCAGTAGCAATGTGATTGAAAAAGCATCAATTTTATGACTCATAATTAATTGAAATTAAAATATACTTGGAATATTGGGTTTATTGGAGCATAAGGTTACCCCTGATAATAAGAATGGGTTGGTATTATTTTTTGTGAGGCTTGTTCTTTGAGACAGGAACCATCTATTGTTGAACGGAGGATAGATTTGGTAGGAATAACGTTCTCAGATGAATGTGGGACTTACTGTATATACTGGAGTATAAGCCAAGTTTATCAGCACAAAACCTCCCCACTCGGCTGATACTCGAGTATATATAAAAAAAAAAAAACTGAGTACTCACCATTTGACAGCCTGGGCAGCTCTCAACATGGAGATAGAAGAGGAGCTGCCGCGAACAGGAAGATAGAATGGTGAGTACAGAGTTTATTATATTTTTTACGAGCTGGCTATATACTACAGGGGGCTGGTGACTATATATTACAGGGGGCTGGCAGGCTATATACTACAGGGGGCTGGCAGGCTATATACTACAGGGGGCTGGCAGGCTATACACTACAAGGAGCTGCCTGGCTATATACTACATATATTTTTGGGAGGATAGGTTGGAGGGGTTGGGTCCTTTTTTTTGGTTATTATATTCTTTACTACAGCTCTAAACGAGAAAATGCTGTAAACTGCATCCTCTCTTTTTACTTTTTGCATTGTTGTACAGTATATTGTATAAAGATTTATATAAAAAAATTAATTAAAATATACAAAAATGTTTTTTAAAATTAATTTTGGAAATATTGCAAGATGACAATAGAAGTCTTTGTCATTGAACAATGACTTAGCAATCTACTCAGAGCTTTAACTGGAATATAATATAGGAAGGAATAACACATTAAGTGCTAATATCTTGTTCAATATATTTGTACGGCCCTGTTATGAATAATGTAATGTCTAGCTATTACACGCTCGGTAAAAGTAGTAAGGCAAAAACAAGACAGGCCAATTTTGAAAAAAATCACTGTACAATAGAGTAACTAATATTTATGTAAGATAATTTTCTTTTCAAGCCTACAATTTAACAAGAAAAACACAAGATTTTTCTTGGTGCTCAGGACAGAACACCCACTCCTCAGGGCAAACATAAATTGTGCATCAATATTGCCATTTACTATGTGCTAAGGCTAACTGCTCTTAGTCTTAGTTTCATGTTTAATGTTTTGTTTGCCGAGGGACAGGTCAAACACGTGGTGCTCGGATTGTTGCTCGCCTGGAATTTGAGGTGAATTTTTACTTTTTAATACATTACAATCTGCTTCCCAATATGGCCACACTGTATAGTTTAACCTCTAAAGATAACTGCCCCAGTCCAGGAGACATCTGCCTTGTAATGGACAAATAGAAACAAAATGAATAACAAAAGGACACAAATCAGCAATAAAAAAACAGACATCAAGATCTATTTTTCACAGACAAGAATCTGCTTGGTTATGTCTCACTACAGGCATCAGAAAATAACCTAACAGTAGCAGACACAAGAATAATTTTCTTGCATTATTTCTTTAAAGTATATTAAGTATATTTTCTGTAAATGCCAGAAATGTTGACAACATATAAAAAGAGAATTTAAAAAAATGTATCAACTATTTGTTCCAGGGGTAAGTAGATGCATTTTCTTTTATGTCTACATATTTTTCAGTTACTGATCTCTTTTTCCCTCCCATGAGACATGACGAACAGAACAGACTAAAGCTGACAGTCTGGCTTTACAAACCCAATAAGAATATATTTCAAAGGGAAAACTTTCTATGAACCATAAAATATTTGTGGAGGGAAAAATATTTCAAATATAATTTATCTCTAAAAGTATTTGAAATGCAAACTGCATGCAGTAATAGTGTTCATAGGGTTTGACAGATGAGACTTGATATCTTTATATGCAGAACCTCAGAAAAGGATGGAAACACCACGGAAATGGACAGGAAACAGCAGGGGCAGCATGCATGGATGCCTCTGAGGCTGCTTAATCGCACCATTATGCAAAAATTATGGGCAACAGCATGGCCATGACAGAGTGACCGAATGAGGCTAGATAGCATCTAAAACATGCAATAATTGACCCTGACACTATAGGGGACGGCATGCAGAGGCAGTGGCAGCAGTGGCAGGCTAGAGAGTCTCATGGCGACATACCCTAAATGGACTCAGGTTTCACCAAAGGAGGTGAAATGATTTCCTATGTGAACAAAAGGTTGACGGTATATTTAGTCGATAACACAGCATGGTGGCGACATAGTGACCAAGGGAAATGGACAGGAAACAGCAGGGGCAGCATGCATGGATGCCTCTGAGGCTGCTTAATCGCACCATTATGCAAAAATTATGGGCAACAGCATGGCCATGACAGAGTGACCGAATGAGGCTAGATAGCATCTAAAACATGCAATAATTGACCCTGACACTATAGGGGACGGCATGCAGAGGCAGCGGCAGCAGTGGCAAGCTAGAGAGTGTCATGGCGACATACCCTAAATGGACTCAGGTTTCACCAAAGGAGGTGAAATGATTTCCTATGTAAACAAAAGGTAGACTGTAAATTTAGTCGATAACACAGCATGGTGGCGACATAGTGACCAAGTTCCATAACGTATCTGGTGAAACACCCGAAAAATGAGCCTGACACAGCTCTTTTGATAAGGGGACGACATGTGGAGGCAGCCATGGAGACGACTTCCATGATTAAGAGCGACAGTATGGGGCATTCATATTGCGCTGCTATGATTGCAACTTCAGGTCTCCAGCATGGCGGCGACAGACGCGCCGAGTTCCACTATGTATCTGGTGAAACACCTGAAAATTCTGCCTGACACAGCTCGTTTGATAAGGGGATGATGTGCTGCATATCCTCTCGTGCTCCAGCGTCTGGGGTATAGAGAGTTGAAAAGGAGTGTCCCGGTAGGAAATAAATATTGTGAATATGAAGCCGGTCAAAAGACATCCGAAGAGCGAGAGACAGGAGAAGACAGAAGCCATCGGGTCATTCTGGTAAGAGATGAATTCTATGACTTTGGGGAGACATCGGTCTCTCTCCTCATTCGGCCATTCATCACTTTCACATTGTATACAGTTGTCGGCATCTGTAGGAATATCACATAACATATTACATGGTGATAATATCTATCTCCTATCTATCCATCTGGGGAGGAGAATGACAGGTGCTGATATGGATTGGGGGAAGGACACACTTGTGCTTGCAGGGGTTTTGGAATTATTGGGGAAAAACCGAGGAGAGAAATGAAGCAAGTGACATCAGTTTATAACTCACAATGAATAAGTAAGATAAGTAGGTGGTGAAAATAAGACACAGACAATACACAACACCTTTACTGTAACAAGGGGCAGAAGGGAGAATATCAGCTATTACCATTCCCAACAAAAGACCAAAACACAAAAATAGAACAAAACTGGAAAGTAAACTTTATTCTTATACATAAAATTATAAATATGAAACCAGTCCACACTGAGTGATGATGCACATCTCACTACTTCCTGTATTAGCAGCCCCTGTATATAGGGAAGATACAATATAGACGTATGGACGCCATTCCAGGGAATCAGTAATATCCAGAGAAAGTCGCCCAATAACATGACATCAGCAGTAAGAAGGCGACGTATGGACCAGGACAGCAGAGGATCCACAACCCATCACTGACCGTGTGCAAGGTTATAGATTTCATCTGATTGTAATAAGTATTATATGTATTACTATATACAGAAGTTACTTCCAGGTTTCCATCTGTCTTTACTGTTGTATTTTAGATTTATAGAGATTATTTTTATCTCTAATTAAGACAATAATATTAAAGAAAACCTACCACAGCGGATCTACCTGGTAGGTGCATCTCACGAATGTAAGGACAGCCCTTTTTAGGGCTAATACTTTACTCCCCTCTGTTTTTTCTAAACTTTTTCAGGGTAATATGAAAATGTTCTAAAGAGGTTACTGGTGCGTGGAGGAACTGGATCTAAGGCTATATGGTGACTACTCCACGCCCCGGTAGCCTCTTTGATCCTCCTACCCAGAAATCTTCAGCGCGCAGCTAAAAGGAGCTGAGCACGCTCGTCCACGATGCCCAAGCCAGAGGCTGCGCAATCTCAGCTCTAAAGCCAGAGGTATTGCGCATGCACAGAACTCCAGCTTCGTGGATGAGTGCACGTAGATACTTGTAACTGCACCCTGAAGATGTCTGAGTAGGAGGATCAAAGAGGCTACTGGGGCGTGGACTAGTTGCACCGTGTAGCCTCAGCTCTGGCTACTCCACGGCCCTGTCGCCTCTTTAGAAAATTTCCCTGATTAAAGATTAGAAAAGATAGAGGGGAGTAAAGAATTCGCCATAAAAAGGGCCTATCCACACAAACATTAGATGCACCTACCACCGGATGTACCGTAACAGGTGGATCCTCTAGTGGTAGGTTTCCTTTAAGATATTATGATATTTCGTTATTTTTGGGGTGCGTTACTTTCCTGCTGTGGTGTCAGAGCTTCTGCCCCAGAAGAACCAGTCTCAGAGAATCTCCATTCCAGAGACGTGTGAGGTGGATCCCTCGTGGATAGGAATAGACTTTCTTCTCTCAGTGCTATTATACATCTGTGACTGTAAACGTCTGTCATCTATGGGGCCCCTGCAGTCGGCCAGTTGGAGATGGTAGGTTGTCATTGTTAACCCCTTCAGGACGCACGTTAAGGCTCAAACTCTTTTTTTTTTGGTATTCTGGCTCGTGTCGCTTTATATGGTTCGAACTTTTGAAAGATTTAACTTAAAAAATGATTTTTAGACAGTTTCTTCATGACACATTGTGCTTCATGTTAGCGGTAAAATTTGGTTGATAAGTTTTGGGTTTATTTATTAACATTTTGCATATTTCAACTTTATTACATCTTTTATTAAAAGACTTTTTATTCATAGAAGACAGTAAATAAATCGGACATAGATTTTTATAATTTTTTTCCAGAAATTTCTAAATTGAAATTTTTTGGATAATTTTTTTTAGACACACACACACACACACACACACTTTCGAAAGCACATCCCTAAGATTGGAGGGGAAATTTAGAAAGGTTTAATTGTGTCGGTAATAAATTCATTTAACCCTAAAATTTGACACATACCCAAAAGATAAAAGGAGGAAACACATCTTAAATTTTTTATGCAATTTCTCCCAAGTACAGAGACCCCCCACATGTAAATGTTACGTGTTGAATGGGCGCACAGCGAGGCGCAGAGGGGAAGGAGCGCCTTAAGCGATTAAAGGTGCTGCAGTTAAAACTATGTTAGTTGGATCTTTTGATGGAGCTGGCGCTCCACTGCCAGACGGGCTTTCGCCTATCCAAGCCCCTGTCTCTCGGCTACTCCCCAAACAGCACTTCTAAGAACCTTTTGTATAAGATCAAGTGTAGTAGTGTTCTTATAAGTTTGGGTTATGGCGGGTGAGGGGAATGTAAACAGATGCGCAAGAAGCGCTGAAATAATATCCGTAAATGATAAAAGTTTGCCAGTATATTTTGTGGATTACACAGCAGGGTGGCGACAAAGTTAACAAGTTTGATGTGGAAGCCATGAAAACAACCCAAAATTCTGCCTGACACAGCTCGTTTGATAAGGGGACCATGTATGGAGGCAGCTATATGGACGACTTTTGGAGGCAGCTATGACGATGACGTGTGGAGGTAGCAATGGAGACAACGTGTGGAGGCAGCTAAAAAGATGACCTGTTAAGGCTGCTATGGAGACAATTTAATTTGGATAGTGCCTGTATGTGGCAGTCCAAAAAAGTTTTCAAACCAGAGGAGCAGGTAGGTGGTCCTCCAGAAAAATTTAATTGAGTGCCTGTATGTGGCAGTCCCAAAAATTGATTAAAACAGAGGACCGGGTAGGTGGCCCTCCAGAAAAATTAAATACATAGAGTACTATAGCTAGAGCCAGTTGGCCCTGGCAAAAAATAGCCAGTTTCCTCTGCTTTAGTGTATAAAGAGGAGGAGAAGGAGGACAATGAGGAGGAGGAGTGCATACATTATTCAGGTTGAGCTTCTTTCACCTGGTGGAGAATGAAAATCCGGAGAAATCCAGGCTTTATTCATCTTGATAAGTGTCAGCCTGTCAGCGCTGTCAGTCAACAGGCGTGTACGCTTATCGGTGATGATGCCACCAGCTGCACTGAAAACCCGCTTGGACAACACACTAGCGGCAGGGCAGGCAAGAACCTCCAAGGTGTACAGCGCCAGTTTGTGCCACATGTCCAGCTTTGAATCCCAGTAGTTGCAGGGAGCTGTGTGATCATTTATGATGATGGTATGGTCAGCTACGTACTCCCTCACCATCTTTCTGTAAAGATCAGCCCTACTCTGCCGAGACTGGGGACAGGTGACAGTGTCTTGCTGGGGTGACATAAAAATGGCAAAGGCCTTGTAAAGCGTACCCCTGCCAGGGCTGGGAAAGCTGCCTGTTCGCCTACTCTCCCTCGCTACTTGTCCTGCACAAGTACGCCCTCTGCCGCTAGCGCTGTCAGAAGGGAAATACTGTTTCAGCTTGTGCACCAGGGCCTGCTGGTATTCATGCATTCTCACACTCCTTTCCTCTCCAGGGATGAGAGTGGAAAGATTTTGCTTGTACCGTGGGTCCAGGAGAGTGAATACCCAGTAATCGGTGCTGGAATAAATTCTTTGAACGCGAGGGTCACGGGATAGGCAGCCTAGCATGAAATCTGCCATATGCGCCAGAGTACCAACGCGTAAGAATTCACTCCCCTCACTGGCCTTTTCCTCCTCCTCCAACTCCTCTTCTTCTGCCCATACATGCTGAACAGTGAAGGACTGAACAATGGTCCCCTCTTCTGTCTCGCCAACATTCTCCTCCTCTTCCTCCTCATCCTCCTCCACCTCCTCCGATATGCGCTGAGAAACAGACCTAAGGGTGCTTTGGCTATCAACAAGGGAATCTTCTTCCCCCGTCTCTTGTGACGAGCGCAAAGCTTCCGACTTCATGCTAACCAGAGAGTTTTTCAACAGGCCAAGCAGCGGGATGGTGAGGCTGATGATGGCGGCATCGCCACTGACCATCTGTGTTGACTCCGCAAAGTTACTCAGCACCTGACAGATATCAGACATCCACGTCCACTCCTCATTGTAGACTTGAGGAAGCTGACTGACCTGGCTACCAGTTCTGGTGGAAGTTGACATCTGGCAGTCTACAATCGCTCTGCGCTGCTGGTAAACTCTGGATAACATGGTTAATGTTGAATTCCACCTCGTGGGCACGTCGCACAACAGTCGGTGAACGGGCAGTTGGAGGCGGCGCTGTGCTGCCCTGAGAGTGGCAGCATCTGTGCTGGACCTCCTGAAATGCGCACAGATGCGGCGCACCTTCGTGAGCAAATCAGACATATTGGGGTATGTCTTGAGGAAACTCTGAACTATGAGATTTAACACATGGGCCAGGCATGGCACATGTGTCAGTCTGCCGAGTTGCAGAGCCGCCACCATGTTACGGCCGTTGTCACACACAACCATGCCTGGCTTCAGGTTCAGCGGTGCCAGCCACAGATCAGTATGCGCCGTGATGCCCTGTAATAGCTCTTGTACCTTTTATCGCCTAGGCTCAGCAGTTTGAGCACCGCCTGCTGTCGCTTAGCGATGGCACTGCTGTGCCTAGAGCTACCGACTGATGGCGCCATGCCCACGGATGGAAGTACTTGTAAAAGCAGAGACAGAAGAATATAGAGGAATAGTAGAGTCCCATGTCCCGGGTCACAGGCGCACCCGTGTGCCTTCCTGTGCCCATGGTGCCCGGCTGCAGTGTCTGTGCCCCCTGTCCTGACCTCCAGCTTCTCCACAATTCAGTCTCAGTCTTACAATTCTGCACCTTGCCTTGTCCACCACCTCTGGTGGAAATCGGGTGCCACTTAGACTCTGCTCCCAGGTGTCGGCTTACGTCATCGTTTGCGGTGGTAAAGTTCAGGGGCGTAACTTGAGGGGGGTGCAGAGATTGCGATCACACCTGGGCCCATGAAGTTTAGGGGGCCCTTATGGTGTCACTTTCCCATATGAGAAGACTAGTACTATAAACCATACATTATAGTCGGGGGCCCAGCACAGACTTTGCACTGGGGCCCATCAGCTTATAGTTACGCCACTTGTACAGTGGGTCCACTACCCCTGATCCTGACAGAGGTCCAATGGTCTACTTGTTACCACTGTATTTGGGTGGTATATTGCTCCTTTGTATAATAATGCAGAGCTAATGTTGACATTGTATGAAGCAGGGAACTTGTTTGGGTGTTTCTTTTGTAGAAAAAACTCAAAAAAAAAGCAACCAATGCAAACATCTGGGCGTGGGGCTTTGCACATTTACATATACGTTTCCAGTGATCAGATACGAGCAACCAGTGTTTTTATTTTTCACATATACAGTAATGCTTATGAGGCCAAGCCCCTCCTGGTTGCGGTTGGATTGCGTTTCTAAACACAATCCCATCTGAACGTGTGAAGGCTTGGTCCTGCTTATGAGGAGTGCTAATTGCTGATATCAATTTGGAACAAAACATTGCGGGTATATAGAAATTCGTGCACACAACCGTGCGCTGTACTTGGGGCACAAACAAGGGTCCTCTGGACTGTTGTTTGCAGCCCAAGTCTGCAGTCTGTACACATGCCAAAGGCAATGTTAAAAGACTACCCGGGAATAGAATAGGAATAGGACATGCTCCATAATTTGCGGCCATGGAATCCAGGGCCATATGTATGAGCGCATAGAAATATGTGACACTGCCATACAGCTGTATAAAAACATCGCTGTATCACAGTAGAAAGCAATGTTTATGGGAATGAGGCCTTAGATGGCACCCTCCACCTCTTGTGAAGCAACCGGTACTGTAAAAAGTCAATGTTGCAGCTGGGTCTTATGTTCAATTGTGTATTCGCCAGTGCCTGTAAAGCAGTCCCATCCACATATGGCTGCTCATGCGGATAATTCCTGCTTGCGAGTCCACACATGCGCAATTATTCCCACTAGGAGTAGTGGTTCCTTGTTCAGTTCTGGATGGATGTTCCCATATAAATGCTGGTGCTTAAACATTTTCAGAAATATCAGAAAAGACTATGGGAAGATTATATCACTGCAGTGTCGGCATATCAGGGAAGCAGAAACCCTGTGCTTCATTTCTATACGATGTATGGAGTTTCCTCCCCGGGAGTGCGGTCAGTCCATGATTGGTCATTAGTCACTGACTGATTACAGTGTGATTCCGTAATTCATTAACATCAAAGGCCATAGATATATTAAATCTTTATTTCTATGTATAAATTAATTCCAAGACACAAAAGGCATAAGTACACACCATTCTTCGGCTGAATATGCCATAGTCCAGTGATGGCAAACCTTTTAGAGACCGAGTGCCCAAACTACAACTTAATCCCACTTATTTATTACAAAGTGCCAACGCAGAAATTTAATTTGTGATTTATACTCACAGCTTTCATTCATATCAGCACCCTGAGGACACCAATTAAGCAGAAGCTAGAAGAAATTTGGATGATCATTGTAGCTTTCCTCCAGGGTCCCATAAACAGGGAGAATTGTCAGGGCCGGAGCAGGAGCTACAATGCTAATGCAGATCTGCCCCCCCCCTTCCCCCTCCACTCCTCCAGTAGTGCCAGGTAGTCCTGTCACTTTAAAATAGCTCTGTGCACAGCAAGTCCTGGGCTGTTTGGGACTGTAGGAAGATACCTGGAGTCCACTCTGGTGATGGCCTGGGTGCCCACAGAAATGGCTCTGAGTGCCACCTCTGGCACCCGTGCCATAGGTTCGCCACCACTGCCCTAGTTAGTTGTAGATTGAAAGTTACCATGAAGAGTAAACTTCAAATTTAATTGCCAATTACTTTAACAAATTGGGGAGATTTATCAATAACAACAACAACAATTCTTTATTTATATAGCGCACACAGAATACGCAGCGCTGCACAAGCATGTCAAATTGGTCCCTGTCCCCATGGGGCTCACAATCTAAACAACCTAACAGTATGTTTTGGAGTGTGGGAGGAAACCGGAGTACCCGGAGGAAACCCACGCAAACAGAAGACAAAAGAGTACATACAAACTCTTTGCAGATGCTGACCTGGGTGGGATTCGAACCCAGGACCCCAGTGCTGCAAGGCAGAAGTGCTACTTACTCAGCCACCGTGCCGCCCTGTCAATCTTTCTACAACAGGATTCTGGAGTAATGTGCACCTGCATTGCCTTGTGTGCCATATTGATATATATTGATGGTTTTACACCATTTTTGGAAGTTTTCTGACTTGTCCAAAAAGTGGGTGTGATCTTGGGGAATGATGGGGTGGACTAGTCCAGGCACCAGAAAATTCAGTCTGTGCAACAGAAAATTCAGTCCTTAACTAGACCAACTATTAGCTGGTCTAAAGTATAGCTTCAAAGTTCTAAAGTACTCCAGATACATCATATAGCACAATATATCTGGCACAGAATAAGACTGTTAAATCTCCACCAATATATGTTCCTTTTTGTTTTATTAGTGATTTTAAACTTTTTATTGACATTCTAACTGTAGAAATTCTCTTTTTCTTATAAAATGTGTAAGAATGAAACTCAAAGACACTAGTACACTAGAAATGTGAGGCATGGATACTGAAGTTAAAGCGCGATTTTGGACACTAAACCACCTGTCTATAAGGTCCAGTGGGTAGTTTAGTGTCCCAAATCCCACATTGCCCCCTACAGGGCCGTATAAAAAAAACGAGATGGGATACTGTTGCAACGGAAGAGGAGGCGCTAGTGCAGGATCTGATGATGTAAGTCTGATGTGCTTCATGCAAGTAGGTGTAAATATTTTTTTTTTATTGCAACCACTCATAGCTTATATTCAGATACTTCAGAATAAATTAATATTCACATAATGATAAAAAGAAGTGTCTGGTTGTGGAATTCTCCCTGCTCCAAGTTTAGTTGTCTATAGTTTGACACACATGGTGCCCTGTACAGGGAGAAAGGGCAGAAGAGTTTTTTTAAAATATTAATATAGGAAATATACCACCAGGATCAAGGATTGTATACCAAGCCCACTTAAATGCAAATGCAGAAGCCCCCTCTGACAAGATCCACTTTTTTAAGCTTCTTCTATGACCTTGTTTTTAAGAAAAAAAGGCTTAAAAAATATTCAAATGAGTCTGAGTGGCTCCAGCTCCTTAGACTCATTTGCATAATTTTAAAAACCTTAAAATCTTTTTGTGTAAAAAACAGGAAATAAGAAGCTAAAAGTAGAGCAGTTCCTGGCAGAGAGGGCACACACCAGTATGTCAGTGTGTTTGGTTTAGAATCTTTGATCCTAGTGGTAGATGTCCTTCAAGTCATTTAGAAAATAGCAGGAAAAAAGTACACTTCTATGTGAAATGATAAGTCAATTGGCAGCAAAAAAAAGAAACTGTCTAAAGTGTTTGCACTACATTTCTCAAGGGTTTCATTAAGTTTTATATACTTTACACTCTAAATTGCACATAAATCATGCCACGTTTTTCTAGCTTAAACCAAGTAAACAAATATTCACTAGATTTTTAATTAATTTCATTAGACACTTTCATATATCTGGTGCACTTTGAAGGGGTATTCCCATTTCAGTTAATTAATATTATTGTTTGTATGATGGAAAATTATACAATTTTCCAATACACTTTCTGTATCAATTCCACATGGTTTTCTAGATCTCTACTTGCTGTTGTTCTATAGAAAACGTCATTGTTTGTTTCCAGTGGACAGAAATCTGACCATGGTCACACAGCTGCACGGCTCGTTAGTGTCATTGAGAGTAATCAGAGCTGTGTCATATAATGAGCCGTGCACCTGTGTGACCATGGTCAGATTTCTATCCCTGGAAGTAAACATAGAAGCTTTTTATAGAATTACAGAAACCAGAGATCTAGAAAACTGGGCGGAATTGATAGAGAAAATATATTGGAAATTTGTATAACTTTGCATCATTCAAACAATAACATTTACTTGCTAGAATGGGAATACCCCAATAACTTTATACTGCCTTACTTTTTAGACACTTAATGAATGAGCTCCACAGTATCACGTACAAATTTTTTAACGATATATGCAGAGCGGCACCGTGTATAAGGCAATTCGGGTGCAGGTCTTCTTTAGGGGTCCGACTCCAACCCGGACGTTCAATAGTAGACAATCACGAAGCAGCACTCTGGAAATTCCACAGAAGAAAAAATTTTTATTCCACCATAGTAGTGCGACGTTTCGCCAATTCAATCAAGGCATTATCAAGCATATTTATAATGCCTTCATTGAATTGGCGAAACGTTGCACTACTATGGTGGTATAAAAAATTTTCTTCAGTTGAACTTCCAGAGTGCTGCTTCGTGATTGTCTACTATTGAATGCTACAGATTTCTTTACATGCCCTAGTTAGTTGTAGATTGAAAGTTACCATGAAGAGTAAACTTCAAATTGAATTGCCAATTACTTAAATTGGGGAGATTTATCAATAACAACAACAACAACAACTCTTTATTTATATAGCGCACACAGATTACGCAGTGCTGCACAAGCATGTCAAATTGGTCCCTGTCCCCATGGGGCTCACAATCTAAACAACCTAACAGTATGTTTTGGAGTGTGGGAGGAAACCGGAGTACCCGGAGGAAACCCACGCAAACAGAAGACAAAAGAGAACATACAAACTCTTTGCAGATGTTGACCTGGGTGGGATTCGAACCCAGGACCCCAGTGCTGCAAGGCAGAAGTGCTACTCACTCAGCCACCGTGCCGCCCTGTCAATCTTTCTACAACAGGATTCTGGAGTAATGTGCACCTGCATTGCCTTGTGTGCCATATTGATATATATTGATGGTTTTACACCATTTTTGGAAGTTTTCTGACTTGTCCAAAAAGTGGGTGTGATCTTGGGGAATGATGGGGTGGACAAGTCCAGGCACCAGAAAATTCAGTCTGTGCAACAGAAAATTCAGTCCTTAACTAGACCAACTAATAGCTGGTCTAAAGTATAGCTTCAAAGTTCTAAAGTACTCCAGATACATCATATAGCACAATATATCTGGCACAGAATAAGATTGTTAAATCTCCACCAATATATGTTCCTTTTTGTTTTATTAGTGATTCCATATAATACCTTCTTCTATATTATCTGCAAACTTTTGATATTGTCATAAAATAGTGGTATTGTCATAAAATTTGAGACAGCAACTGTAAGTTTACTTTTTTACAGTATGTTGCTGTATTGTATATTCCCAATGGTGATAGAATTATATCCAATAATGGCAAGTTACTTTTCTAAGTGTGTTGCCAAGCAAAATGGTGGGCTTTATCTGGCATGTGGTTATATTACTTGTATCTATTGTACAGGCGGTCCCCTACTTAAGAACACTCAACTTACATACGACCCATAGTTACAAACGGACCACTGGATATTGGTAATTAATTGTACTTTAGTCCCAGGCTACAATAAACAGCTTTAACAGTTATCAAAGGTGTCTGTAATGAAGATTTATTGTTAATCCTGATTCTTATGACAACCCAACATTTTTAAAATCCAATTGTCACAGAGACCAAAAAAGTTCTGGCTGGGATTACAATGATAAAATATACAGTTCCGACTTACATACAAATTCAACTTAAGAACAAACCTACAGACCCTATCTTGTATGTAACCCGGGGACCGCCTGTATATGTTCCTATAAAACACTGACTGCTGTGCAATGTGCATTGAACATCGTAAAATGGTTGAATTCACTAATGTCCCTGGGAGCATTTATTTATAAGGATAAAAACTCTTGCTACTATAAGGGCACTGCGGTCAACCCTGCTTTAGCTGTAAACTGGTATGTATGAGAGGTGGCCATCATGTCATAAATGATTCAGACACTTAATCAATTTCAGACGTATTTCTTCCCAAGCGTTGTTTCTCAAATGTTGCCTGATGTTATCTGAGATTTTAGATCACTGTTCACAAAAACATCCTTTAATTTCTGACCATGGCAAGATGTAATGCTAGGTCGATCATTCAGGACTATTTTCAGATTAGATTACATCTGATGCATGGCCAATACATTGTATGATTTTTGCTATGTTGCTCAACTTGTTTTTGTCTAAGTTTGCATGAAAAAAAATTGTCTTTGGAACTTGCACATTTATTTCTTAAGTGTTTGCGCCACTGTTGTATCACGGTTAAATTTTGTCTGACATATTTGAAAACTGTGCACCCAGAAAAAAGGTGCAACTTTGTGCACACCCTTAAAACAGACCAGATGACCCCTTCCATCTCTATAGAGATCCACGACGTACCGTGCTCAGTAACATCCTGAGCAACCTTTCATGGAGGGTGAAGATAGCCAGGCGCTTCATCATTTAACTCTGGGTAAAGAGAGGGCATTTGGATATGTGTCAGTAAAAGTCTTGACTGCTGTAGAAATGTATTCTGTAAATCAGCAGCACCAAACTTTGATCTTAAATGGACAAAATAAAAGGTGGGTTTTCACTTTAAAAGGACTTTCCATCTACACTGGGAAAAAACCCTGGATGGCCACAGTGTACTATAGAAAAAAAAACAGCCACTCTCCAGTTCCCCATTCCAACTCTCCAGTCACAACATGGAGAATGATGACGTTTAACAGTGACATCAGCATTCCTTCTCCTTTGGCAACTCCAGCCATTGTTATTAAATATAGACCTATTGCTTTAGGTGCAGTAAAAATGTTAAACCAGAAAAAGCTAAATAACTTGTTTTACACCATCCGTTTACTCCGACCAACGAGGTGGAAGTCATAAATTAGATAGGATTCTTATTTTGTACCTCAGTATAGTAAGATTGAACATTTTTAATAAATTACTGTTCTGGCTGTTCTGTGTGCATTTTGGGTTATTGAGTAACAGCAATCCCAGCTCTACATCAACTTGAATAAATACTTACCAAGCCCAGCATCTACTTTTGTGTAATGCTGACACCAGCCCTGAGTACTATCTATGCTTATTCAGAGTTTGTGGATTTTAATTTTTGTTTCATGTTGTTACATGGTTAGTAAGGTTAAAAAGGCTCCCAGGTTTAACAAATCTAACCTATAGTTCTACATTGTTGATCCAGAGATCATCAAAAGCACATATTGCATGGACAAGGAAGCTACTATAAGAAATACCTAATTTAGTGTATTGCTGTGGGTAGGTTTCCTTTAAGAAAATGGCAAAACTTTTTTTTTTTTAAATAGTGTATTAATTGAATTACACCAGCAAAACTAAATTTTTATATTAGGTACAGTTGAAGCCAGAAGTTAACATACATTGATTAAAAACATACATATGCATGTTTTTCTCACTATCTGACTTCAGAAATCAGAATTAACCTTTCCTGTTTTAGGTCAATTAGGATAACCAAAATCTATATAATCATAACCTAAATCTATATCTAACCATGATCTATGTTTGCCAAATGGTATAAGTACAATGAAGTTTGGGTCTAGTCTTCCCAAAACTAATAACCACCTAACAACTAAATGCAAACCCCAAATGGTTGATCCTTATGTAATAAAACATAACTTTTACTAAATATACAATAAAATGATACAATCAAAAATTGTGTAAATGATAAATTCACTTCTCGAGCAAGTGTCCTAGAGGAGTGCAATTAGCATTTACACAATTTTTGATTGTATAATTTTTTGTATATTCAGTAAAGTTACGTTTTATCACACAAGGATCCACCATTTGGAGTTTATATTTGTCAAATGCCAGAGTAATAAGAAAGAGTGCATTTTTTTAAGATTTTTGTCAAAAGTTTACATACATTAAGATTACTATGCTTTTAAACAATTTGGAAAGCCCATATGATGATGTCATGTCTTTGTAAGCTTCCAATAGGTTTATTGGCAACATCTGAGACACCCTGTGGGTGTATTTGAAGGGATATCTGAAACACATTGCTTCTTTGTGTAACATCATGGGAAACTAAAAATAAATCAGCCAAGATATCAGGAAGACAAATCAGACTTGCACAAGTCTTGTTCATCTTTGTGTGCAATTTCCAGAAAATCTGCCTTGTTCATATGTACAAACATATATATTCAAGTACAAACAAGATAGAAATGTCCAGCAATGATACCACTCTGGATTCTGTGTCCCAGAGATGAACGTGCTTGGGTCCAAAATGTGCATATCAACCCAAGAACAAAAGCAAAAGACCTTGTGAAGAATCTGACTGAAGCTAATAAGAGGGTTTCATTATCTACAGGAAACTAGTAATGTATCAACATAGGCCAGAAAGAAGCCATTACCTTAAAAAACTATAAAAAAGACAGATTAATATTTGCATATGCACACAGGAACAAAGACCTTGATTTTGGAGACATGCCCTGTGGTCTGACAAAACAAAATGTAACTGGTCGTAATGGCCATTGTTATGTTTGGAGGAAAAAGGGAGTAGATTGCAAACGGATGGTGAGAACACCATCTCAACTGTGAAAAAAGGGGTGGTAGGAATGTTTTTCTGCAGAAGGGACTGATGCACTTCACAAAATATATGAGAATCATGAGGATAGAACATTATGTGGCAATACTCAAGCAACATCTCAAAACAGGAAGTTAAAGCTTGGGAGCAAATGGGCCTTCTAAATGGACAATGGCCCAAAGCATACTGCCAAACTGACAAGTAACAAAAGTAACAAAGTGATTTAACGATAACAGAGTCAATATCTGGAGTGGCTATCACAAAGCCCTGATATCAATACTATTGAAAATGTATGGGCAAAGCTGAAAAGGAAGGTGCAAGTAAGGTGGCTTAGAAACATGGCTCAGTTATACCAATTCGGTCAGGAGTAGAGGCCCAAATTCCTACCAACTATTGTGAGAAGCTTGTGAAAGAATATTCTAAATGTTTAACCCAAGTTGTACAGTTTAAGGACAATTGTACCAAATACTAATGCAATGTATGTAAACTTGTGACTTTTCTGAAAGTAGTAAAAATGCCTTTCTTATTATTCTTGTATTTGGAAAATATAATACATTTTGGTAATCCCTATTGCCTTTAAATAGAAAATAGGATGTCATATAGCAAGAAAACATGCATATGTGTCTTTTTATATACATGTGGTCCCCAACTTACAGACAACCCCTAGTTGCAAACAGACCTGTCTGCACACTGTGACCTCTGGTGAAGCTCTCTAGATGCTTTACTTTAGTCCCAGACTGCAATGAATAGCTGTAAGATGTCTATAATAAAGCTTTATTGATAACCCATGACAGCACAATTAATGTGGAGTTACAATTATAAAATATACCAGTTCTGTTTTACATACAAATTCAACTTAAGTACAGACTAAAGAACCTATCTTGTACGTAACTTGCGGACTGCATGTAGTGTATGTAAACTACCGTGTAGTGTATGTAAAGTACTGACCCACAGAACAAGAACAATATGCTATTGATATGCTATTGTTAAAGGTGCCAAACATCAAATAAAATGACTGAATTTGTTGTCAATAAGTTATTGATACTCCAAATGGATACTACCAAAATGCAGAATTTTCTCAATCCACTTGATACATTTACCGGTAATTAAAAAAAAGGTTATGGCTGAAAAAAGAGAAAAAATCACCTTGTTCTGAATGTTACAAGTGTCCTTTATGTTTTATATAAAAGCAATTTATTTACATCTTTTTTACATCTAAAAGCTATAATAGCTTTAGAGTAGATCTTTTTTAAGTTATTTGTTTCTTTCAGCCTCAGCCCATGAATGGAACTTGAATGTAGGTCATAACTCCAAGCTAAAAATACATATCCTTCTCAGCAGTTTTTTTGTTATATACGCACAAAATCTATTTCTCAATTAAAAAATGTATTCATTTTATTGCTGCTTTAAAATGCTTGATTTCCTCTTAACAGCTCAAGCTATAAGAATAGAACATTTGTTTTTTGTTTTTTAAAAATTTTCTGCAGCATTATCATTATAAAGTATTAATAGCTTGGCATAAATGTTGGACACAGTAGCAGAATAGGACATGCCAATTTTATTAGTCTATATGATTATAATTTTAGGCATAGAAAAATGCATCCACAATGTAATAGGTCTGCCATTTAGCCACACTGTGAGTTCAAGGCTACACTTTTGAAGGCTAAGCTCATCTGTTCCTTAGGCTATAAACATACTTTACTGTGATGAGTGATTTACTCACATCACACTTACATCGTAAGCTTGCCTAAATGTCTGTCCTGAATACTTAGAGATTGGAACTGAACTTAGTAGTTAAGGTCTCTGAGCATTCAGGCCGGACATTTAAGCAAGCTTACGATAGGCCTAAGTTATATTTATTACTTGTAATTCTGTAGCTAACACCCTTCTCCTAAAGGCTATTACCATGTGTACTTCCATTCCTATACACTATGACCCTAGCGTAACTCACTCCAATATACATTTAACAGCTGTGACCTTACTCCTGTCGACCATTAAACTCTATTTTCACACCACTATTGTAAGGACAAGGACAGTGATCCCTAATCTTAGCAAGCAAAGTACATAATCAAATAGGAGGGAGAACAGTTGAGTACATGGCCAATATCAAATAACCCGAATAACACCGAATAGCTAGAGCACTGAACAGAAGCTAGCAGAGAAACAGTTTGACCAGCAAACGAAGATGGAGCTTAAATCAGAGGTGAGAGGCAGAGCACCAAAGGTGTGTGAGCCTTAATACCTAGCCTATCTAAGTAAGGTGAAGATTGAAAGACAAAACTAAGTGATCTAAATGAGGTTTGTTATGGAATGAATAAGCTTTACAAACCCAGTCAGTAATATAAAGTGGAACATGAAACCTATGTTGACTGTATTCAGTAAAAGTAAAAGAAAACTTCAGCAACTGTAATAGTAAGTAAACAAATGTCTTAAAACATATGAGTGTTTTGTTAGCTGGTAATTTTTAGCTTCCTACTGTTTCCTATTTCATAATGCATTTATGTTTCCGTTAAGTGTTTCTAGAACTTAATGCATTTCATCAACCTCTTGGAATTTTAGTAGTACTTAAAGGAGTCTTTGGAATGAAACAATAAAGCATGAATCTGCTCTGCTGGTTTTTAAATACAGAATTCTGCTATAAAACATTTCACTTACGCAGAGAAAAGTAAGTCATAAAATTAAATCAATGCTTTATAACCTGGGATATCAGAGAAAACAGGCTATTTATCTACATTTACATGTAGAAGCCAAAGGAAAGTCATTTACCTGAAGCAAGAAAGACCAAATAGGAAAAAACTTTACATATCATTTTAGTACAAATGCTAGTACAGTATAAAAGAGAAATGTCTAAACTTCAAGGCAAAGAAAATAAAAGCCAGAAGTAAATTCAAAATTCATGGGGGGACATTAATCATAGGGTGATCTCATTTGTGACCAATAATGAAACAATATTGAAGAAAGGTGACAGAACGTTCAGGGCATCATTTTTGCACAAAAAAGTAACTGCTTGTACAATATCCAGACTACATTTTGTTGTAATTGCAAAGACTAAAAGTTAAAGAGTTGTAAAAAAATAAAATAAATAAATAAATCCTGCATTAATGAGTCTCTGCCATTTTATTATATTGTTAAGGTAACCTATACCACTTGAAGTGGTATGTGTAAGATGCATATATCGAGCACCAGCTCAGGGTCAGCTGGTGTCGGTGCTTACTTTCATTAGTGTCCTAAACCCCTGTACCGCGGTTTAAACACTTTTTATTCTTTACAGCCGAAGGATCTTTTTGGCTGAAAGTAAGCACCGGCATATGCATCTTACACCTACCACTTCAAATGGTAGGTTTCCTTTAATACAAGAGCAAAAGCACTCTGGAAGACATTTACTATGGCGTTTCCGCCAGTTTTGTGGCGCTCTCACCACATGTTCTGCTCTCAGACCTATTTATTAGCTGGCGGCGCCAGAAAAAATGACTTTTTCCGTCTGCTCTGACTCTCCTCCCAAAAGGGGCGTGGCTTTGGCGGAGTGGAAACTCAGACACAATTAATATGTGTCGCAGCCCTTTTTGGGCGCTGTAAACTGGCGGAAAGTAGACCAAAAGAAAACTGGTCTAGCAGGGACTGTTGGACACATTTGTTGGACACAGATTTTGGTCCCAGGGACAGAAAATGGTCTCTGCAGAGCTCTACAATATTAAATGTGTGTCTTCTTTCCGAGAGCAGGTCGGTAACAAAGCCAATGCAGACACCGACACTTTAAGTAAATGTCCCCCTCTGTGTTTATTTACATAGTGGTGCATTGGGATCCACAGAAGTTGATTCACAGGAGCCTGTGGGATTCAATGATCCATGTTCATTGGCTCTGAATGTCATGTGCTCCTACAGCTGGGTCCTTTAAATTCCTGCAAGGTGTGATGCACACCAAGCTATGATTAAGATTTTATCGAAACGTGTAAGCTATCAGGGTCTTGCGCCATTGTTCCCTTGTTTTCTCTGTCCTGTGCTCCTGCCTACCATGTGTATGCTTTTTTAAACTGAAAGAATAAAGCTGGAAGATTGGTATTTTTATCTGGTGCGGGAGCTGGAGTTTCTTTCTTTTTCATAGGGGATACCAACCCCAAAATGGTAACACTGGAAAAAGCATCTCATACCGCAAAAAAAATGCCATCACATGGCCCCAATAACAAAGAAGCTAAAATTTTATAGCCTGCAAAAGGGGCCAATGAAGAAAGTAAAATCCTGCACCTGCAATGCGCTCCTTCCCTGCTGCGCTCCTGCGCTGTGCGCCCATAAAGAAATTAACGGCCACATGTGGGGGGGTCTCTGTACTCAGGAGAAATTGCATAACAAATTTTAAGGTGGTTTTTCTCTTTTTCTCTTTTGGAAATGTGTAAATTTTAGGGCTAAATGAACGTATAACCGACAAAATTTGACCATTCTAAATTTCACCTCCATTTTGATACAATTACTATGAAGATGTCAAGGGGTTAACAATCTTCACCGGCACCAGCTCACCCTGAGCTGGTGCTCGGTATATGCATCTTACACCTACCATGTCAAGTGGTAGGTTTCCTTTAAGGAAATGGAGTCTCATAGCATTTTTAGATCTGCACAATAATCCCACTCAAGGAGATGATCCTATAGAAAATAATGACGTAGTTGCCGTATTTTTTGGACTATAAGGTACACCGTATTATAAGGCGCACCATCAATAAATTCCTGCTAAAATGTCTAGGTTCATATATAAGGCACACCGGATTATAAGGCGTACCTGATTATAAGGATGAATGACCAGCAGGTGGCAGACCTGTGCACAGTTCAAGGAAGCTGTTGTCTGTAAGTACTGTTCATATATAAGGCGCACTGGACTATAAGGGGCACCTTTGATTTCTGAAAAAATCTAAGGATTTTTTGTGTGCCTTATAGTCTGAAAAATAGGGTACTTGACAAATTATATATTTTAAAACTGTGCTGAAGTATTTTTTCATGTTGCATAGAGTTAATTTTTCTTTTGGGAAGCGAAGACCTTTGTTTTCAGTAATGAAAATTGAGGTTTTTTTCAAGAGCACCCACTCAGAGTGGGTGTATTTTTGTGACTTTTAGGGGCAAAATTATGATAGATGCTGTGCAAACATCTACAGAACAGCCATTCACTATGTCAGATAAAGTGCAAACACTCAAAACCAATAAGTGCTAGACTTTTGCTTGAACCCAAAAAAGTAAATAACTAGGCAAAAATTTTCCAAAATAACGACAAAAACTGTCTAAAAATCTATTATCAATGTCCCCCATAGTCAAAAGGCAGGGACACATATTAAGGATACACTGCACAATAGCAAATATAGGTGAACGCTGAAAAATTATGTAAAATAATAATAAATTAATAATAAGGTGTAAATATCCCCCGGGGAACTTTGTAAATTACAACTTTTTTACATTATTTTGTTACATAAGTTAAAAAATGTGTTGAATTATGTACAAATAATGAGAAATGCCTACAAAAACTACCACCATAACCACACCAAACACCTTGTTATTTAAAAATGAAACAATATAAATATCATTTCAATACTTTATTTTGGTGTTTATTGGCAAATTAGAAAATATAGCATACTATAAAACAATTAAGAAAAATACATTTTTTCACGTTTCTGTTCTATTTGCTTAATAATAAATATTTGGTGTTTTAGACAGCGCAGACAATGTGCAGTACCTGTTGAAAACACTCACAAGCTATGGCTTACTTAGCATGCATATTCTGAGCATATTGGGGAGGATTCTTACATACAGGTGCATGGTGTACCAGAGTGTGGTGCATTTGAAGACACCCACTGTAGAACATGGTAGATCCCACTGTAGGTTCTAACTGCTTCTTCTATGAGGAGGGTGCAGCTGTTTTAGGGGAAAAAAATGTTCTGAGGAGTCTTCAAACTAGAGAGGGCAACTACACTCGTGCAGAGCAAGGCAGTATAGATAGAGAACTGGGAAAAGTTATGGTACATGGGGGAAGATGGAGGGCTGGGGTAAGATCAGAGAATAAGAACCAAAAAAATAGGGAAAACCATATAAAGTGTATGCACACTAATACCATAAGAAGACCAAGATGGAGGAACGGGAAGTCTTCACCCCTTACTGACATGTGATGTAATACTACGTCACATGCCGGGTGCGGGTGCATGGAGAGGGCTCACGGGCTGAGACCTCTCCATAGTCGGTAAGTCTTTGCTGCATATTGCAGCAAAGGCTTACTGGTAACACCCGCGATTGGTGCCAGCACCGATCGCGGGTGTTTTCCGCTGATCGCCACCGGCAGCTTCAAAAAGATGCCATCTTGCCGAGGATAGTCGCTGCCCGTGACGTCATCAGGGAGCGGCGATCCATCGCCATGACATCCTCGGTCTCCGGAAGACCCGAGGCTGCTTCGGGTTAACCCATTCATTACAAAGCTCTGTATACCAAATTATAAAAAAGTTATTAGCGCCAGAAGATGGCAAAATCCCACCAAAAAATTTTATTAACTTTAATTTTTATAAACCTATTGTATATATAAAGTCATTTGGGGAATACAGTGAAAACCGTAAAATCCAAGCCCACAAGAATACGGCACAAATGCTGTTTTTTACCATCTTCACTGAATTAGGAATTTTTTCTCGCTTTCCAGTGTCAGGCTTGTGGGTTGTGGATCCTCTGGACCACTGCAGACGATGACTCAAGCCACTACCTGGGACCGGAGTCTAAGTGGTACACGGTATTCACCAGAGCCCGCCGCAAAGTGGGTTAGACAAGCTGCAGTGTGGTACCACCAGGTCGTTCCTCAGACATGACTTGTCTGCAATGGTGGCCAAGGTTGCGGTACAAGAACGGCAGTCAATCTTGTGGTCAAAGTCCAGGCACAGGGTCAGGGCAGGCGGCAGAGATGCAACGTCAGAGTCCAATCCGGGGTCAGCAACAGGAGGTCCAAGCAGAGGGGTACGGGAACACAGCACACAGGACAGCAGCACGGAGGATCACTGGTACATGGGAACACGGAGGAGCTCAGTTAACACGGGAACACGGAGAGACACAGGAACGCATGAGACACAGGAACGCAGGAGAGACAGGAACGCAGGCAAATCGCAGTAAAGCTTTCTCTCAGGCTTTGAGGCACAAAGATCCGGCAGGGCTTGCAGGAAGAGGCAGGCTTATATAGAATTGGGCAATATGGCCAGCACAAATTAATGGCACGCTGGCCCTTTAAATCTGGAGAAGGAGCCGTGCGCGCGTCCACTGCGGAGGGGAGCGAGCTGGGAGCCGGGACAGGTGAGACGCACTGGCGGGGGCAGAGCATCACGGGTGAGCCCGCGACCCGCGATATGGGCCGCGGGACCACCCGTGACACCCAGTAAACGGCATGGAATATTAAATACCACCATTTTGTAATTTGTTATGCAGAAAATAAGCCATAACACAGCTCTGTACATGGAAAAATAAAAAAGTTATAGATTTTTGAAGGTGGGGAATGAAAAATGAAAATGCAAAAACAGTCCTATAATTGCAGTAGAAGGGGAGGGGGAGGAGACAGAGAACTACAGATACAGGCAATTCCTAGTTCATCAGCGCACTTCTACACTGTTCTCTGCAGTGTGGATAGGAAACATCAGAAGGTCTACAAACAAGTTAAGCTCTGTATCAAAGGGGAGGGGGAGGTTTCATCTAAATGCTCCAGGACTACACACAAGATAAGCTCTTCTTAAAAGTGAAAGGTTGTTGTTTTTATATAAAATAGCATTTTCACAATAATACTTGTTATTGCAACTGTTTTATTTTCTCACTTTGTTTGAAATGATAGGGATTTTTATGCAGGGCCCCAACAGCCCTCTTGACAATTTTGTGAGGTGAGTCCTAATTAACCTTTGAGGGAGGATGAGATAGCTGCGGCAGCGAGAGACAGAGTCAATGAAAGACACAGTCCAGTCTATAGATCACTCAAATCCAACTGTTTATTAAAAAAAAAAACGCTGTATTTAATACAGAGAAATCAGCATTGGGTGTTGTATGAAAGGAGATAAGGCATTAGGCCCCTTCCACCATAGCGAGTGTGATGCGATGAAACTCGCATCACATCGCAAGCAAGCTGCCGGGAAACGCACGGCTGAACGCTGCACACGCGGGAGTGAACTCAGCATGTCAGTTCACTCCCGCGGTGCAGCGTTCGGGCCGTGCGTTCCGGCAGCCTTGCGTTGCGAGGTGATGCGAGTTCATCGCATCACACTCGCTAGTGTTGTGGCTGGAAGGGACTTAGATTTTGGACATCAGCACATTCTGGGAAAAAAGTTAATTAATGGCTCAGTTCTCAGAGACCTTGTACACAGATATTGTTTATACTAATTTGCTGAGAAGAATAAGATAAGTGGATTCCAGAATCATAATATAATCAAGGACAGACTGGCTTCTCTAAAGTCAAAGGGTGTTAGGCGACAGGCGAGCAAAACAGGTTACATAAAATGAAGTTTGAATCATGACATTAACTTGACAATGGTCAGGGAACATGGCCGCTGTATCAAGATGGCGGACAGTAGTCAAGATGGCGTCTGAAACCAGTGCGATCTCCTTAACAATATATCACTTTTAATTGTTTTCAAAAAACTAAAATATACTTTTTAGATGATAATTTTTTTCTCTTCTGTTTTCTGAAGTTCTTCAGTGCTACAGTAAAATGTCTAGCCACTTTAGCCAGAAGTTCCATTCTACCGATCATTCCTTATCTTCATAAATAATAGAATCTAGAATCTTTGGTTTATTTTAGCAATGATTTTTGAATGATTTCAATTGGAATCTTTTTAGTCTTTGCTAACATCATAGTGATTATCTACTGACAAAATATGGGTTTAAACCACTGATTTATTACTGCTTTCTGCCATCTAATGTTTTCTCTGCTGAGATGTATTAGTGATAATCCTCCTTCTCTAGATCCAGTCTGCTGGAGATTAATTATGTTTAATTAAATATGAGTGCTACTTAATAAAGTTAGACATAAATGACAAAGTTCTCACAGGTGCCTTGGATGTCTGCCCATAGAGCTCAATAATAATTCATCAGGCAGCAGCAATGATGTCAGATGAGATTTGTTCCTAAATCCTGATAATTTTTGTTATCCACCATTTTTCTCAATGCATAAATATTATCATCAACCAAATGAAGGAGTAAAAATCCTTTAGCTGCCAAATTTGTCAATATACCGTATATACTCGAGTATACTACTTTCAGCACAAACAAAATACTGGGAGAATTTATTGATTTGAGTATAAGCCTAGGGTTGGAAATGCAGCCGCTACAATTTAATAAAATGCCCAGCATGGCTCCCACTCAGTAATAAAATGCCCAGCAGAGCCTCCTTAAAAATAATAAACCTAATACTTACCTCCAGAACTTACCCCCGGCATTCTCGTCTCCTCGCATATTTCTTGCAGGTCCCGGTATCTTTCTCAAAGTGCGGACAGAGGTGAGTCTACGCGCTCTGCCCGCACAAATGCTATGACATCATGTGGCAGTGACACAGCCGTAGTTCTTGTACTTCCAGAAAGACGCTAAGAGCCAAGATGGACACGAGGAGAGGAGGACGCTGCATGTGAGCACAGGTATTACGTTTATTAAATACATGCATATATATATATTTTATGTACACACACACATCCATATATTTATATACACTCAAGCATAAGCTGAGTGGGGATTTTCAGCACAAAAATTGTGCTGAAAAAACTTGTCTTATTCTAGAATATATACGATAATATAAAAAAGATGTACATTTCATTAATTGCATTAATTTTAAAAGTTTTAGTTATTCATTCATTCAATTTTTTCATTCATTTTATTCATTCAATTCTGGGAGGTTTTCATATCAGAGGAACACATAATGGTGCAAATTAATTAAATGTGTCTCCATGATAGACAGTGCAGAGTGCAGAGTGCAGTGCAGTCTTGGGCTTCCTGCAAAGAACTTGTGAAGTTCCCCAGGCCGCAGACAATGGTCACATGGTGGTTGAACTCCAGTCACATGACCGCGACAATTGCTGCCTGAGGTGCAAACTTGGGCCGGAATAGGGCCTGAACTATCTTTTGCAGGTTGGTCAGTTGGCTTTTGCACAGGGCTGTGGAATTGAGACCCTGTGCACGAGTCTCTAAAAATGAATTGGGACATGTGCTAGCACACATCCAGAACTCACATTTGTGTGCATGCTTAAATGTGATTTTAAGTTTATGAGAAAATAATTATTTTTAATTTTAAAAGGAAAAAAACCCTTTTTTTCTATTATCCGCCAGTAAAAACGCAAACATGCAAATGTACTGTTTTAATTTATGTACTAAATTAAGCCTCACCTGGAACACAGAAAAGTGTTTATACCTAAAAAGTATAAATGACAATTTGGAACCATTTTCAGAAATCTAGTGCATGTGATCAATGGGAAATTTAAATATATATTTTTTTAAATCAAATTTATTTTCTTCTGCATTATTACTGTTTACTGCAAGAAAGGAAAGAGGGAAAAAGAAGGACACAGGAAAATTTTCTTCAATAAAATATATTACAAAATGTGTCCCACTGTTCTGTCCTACTAACCTCTGGGTCATGCTTTGTTATGCTGGACAAAATAAATCAGGGTTTACCATTGCCTCAGTAACAACCGTACAAAAGACTATGCATACAAGAATACCCTCTTTGTCATATTACATAACAAGGAACAGAATGTAAGTTTTTCCGCTATGATAGTAATTTTCACATGGTTTGAATTCTCCAACAACATGTCTTGGTGATTTATATTTAGAAATTTAAAGCTGCTCTAAATTTCTGGAATGTTTTCAGTGCCATTATACATAATGGACAGGTACAACATTTAAGAGATCACTAGACATGCTTATGAATGAAATATGGTTTGGGTTATAAAAGTAATTTTCACATTATTGATGGTTTAGTATTTTTTGTGACTTTCCTTATTATGATAATACGATTACCTCCTATGTGGCTGTCCACAATTTTATAAACAATTAATTATTCTATAGAATATTTCAAAAAAGGTAAAAATTATTAAGTTACTTATATTTAATAAAAAAAGGTAAAATTTAGCATAATACATTTCCTAAATAGTAACCGTCATTTCAGATTAATTTTGATATTGTGGGGAGGGGGCAGTTGTGAACATTTTTCTAATATACTTTATTAACAAATTCTCCTTAGTTTGTAAAGTAACAGGCTATAAAGTGCCCCCTAGTTACAATGTTACTCTGACGTTACCAGTGTTCACCTAGAAAATAGAATCTAATTATCTTATGTTCATTGTGAGTAACTAGTGTTATAAATTAATATAAGGGAGGCAGACCCCTATTGCCTAAATTATTATATAAGTATACGTGGTGGCAACATAGTTTGTTTAATTACATATAATATACTTCTGCAGGGATGCTAGGGGAGTAAATATAGTGTAAATACTCCATCTTGAATAGGTTGGTAAGATGTTAGCTTTTTGGATAGAGCTTCAAAAATATTTTGCCCCAGCTGCGACAAACCACCCTGACATCTATCAAACCAGGTGTTGCCTAATGTGTGCTGCCAAGGGCTCTATTCTTAGGATGTAGAGTAAAAGGGATACAGTGCCAACCCTGTTGCGTTTCATACCAATAGACAGGGTAGGATAGGGTATCCACTTTTATGAGATACTGTTAGTATGAGACATTAGTAATGGGCCAATTAACTTTATAATAAAACAATACATATGTGAGTACCAGTTACAGTTAAGTTTAATTGCAGGTGCACACTACATCTACCATGAGAAGTTAGAAACCGTACAGGTAGCAAGAACGAATCTTATTTTGCTGTTGAAAGAGCCACATGGGGCAATATGCTACAATGCACTGTGACCACATGTCATATTGGATGAATTTCAATAATTTGTTTCATAATATAACAACACATTGTGAATGCTGTCTCCACGTAAAAAAAAGGGGAATCTAGCAACCCTCTTCCTCCATCATTCCCTGCTGCATGAGTGCCAATGTTTCTAACACATAGGTAATGGAAGGGAAGTTAGTCTTAAGAAGGAGAAGAGGGGAACTGCACTTATGAATAATGTACACTGTTCACAGCTAATTGTAGATATACATATCTACTTATAAAAACACTTCAGTCTTTATTATAAAAACGCATGAAACTTCGCTGTGGGATGGACATTGCAGAAGCCCACTGGAGACGACGGCCCGTTTCGCGCTAAACAAGCGCTTAATTCTGCCTCCAGGAAGCAAAGTTTTATGCGTTTTTGGAATAGATACTGAATTGTTTTATAAACTGTGAATGCCAGCTATTTCTTCTTCTTGAATATAAGCAATAGTTTTTGTGGAGTAGATGACCAGAATATAGGTTGTGCTGCTAGTAGCATAAATTGATGCTGTTTAGTTACAGTAAATTATTATACAATTCTTCTTGAAAAGTTCAACACAACAACATTTACCGCATACAAAAAGTAATAAACAAAGCGAGTAAGTGAAGAGGTAGGATGACGCCTTACCTTCCTCAGGTCCAAGTTAAAGTTCTATAATATGTAGAGGTAATGTATAAGAAATTTTAGTTTTTTAGGTTTTTTAAAAATACATGAGTGCGGTGTAACTTTTTAAACAATTCTTCTTGAATATGTATATCTGAAGTTAGTTTTATGTCCTCTTGCTTGAGCACCCTACAGGCATCTCAGTCTAGCTTTCACTGCCAGATGTCCAAAAGACATGTCTTGGATGATTTTAGATGCTTTATGACAAAGTCATCCACTGCTTTGCGCTGCTCATAGAGTTGCTCTAGCATGTGCAGTGTTGAATTCCAGTGATATGGCATGTGACGGAGCATATGGTGTAATGGCAGATTGTTTGGATGTTGTAAGTCAAGGACAGCATTTTGTGCCATGTTTGAATGGTTGAAATGATTTGCACATCTTTCTTGAGTTTGCCAGCAATGTGTGCAAGCAAGTGCATTTCTTTGAGAAGCATTGAACCACAAGGTTAATAATTTGTGCTATACAGGGAGAATGTTTCATTTGGTCAAGGTTCAACATGACCATTATGTTGGTACCATGGTTGCTCACAACTTTGCCAAGTTGGAGCCCGTGGGGAGACAGCCAGTGTGCTGTCTGGTGGCCGAAGTTCCTTATCCAACCCTTGTCTGTGAGGCTGCTGTTGCCAAGGTACGGCACAGGCACATCAAGTCCAACAGTGCGTGGCAGCACTTAACCTGGCACATGCGATTAGATGTGTGCTGAGGTATGAGCGTCATCTGGGTGAAAAATGCATGGAGATGCCTAAAGGTCCTGGTCATGTTTCTGACATGCTGCCACTCCAATATAAATATTCAGCCAGTAAGTTATAGCATATGTCCATCATTGTATGCATTATGCTGCATAGGGACAGCTACAGAGCAGCAGATGTTGTCTGCTATAGGTGAATAGACGGCAGGGATGGCTCCTTTTGAGAAATACTGCTGGATGGGGACGTTCCAATGTTTATGAAAGCAAGCCATAAGCTCAAATATGATGCAGCAACTGCACAGTCAGCAACTAGTGATTTATCTTTATGCACCATGGGATTGCTGGATGCATAAACTTGCTTTTTGGCCATCTGTTGCAATATCGATGCCTGATGAGTGTGACCAAAAGGAATAGGAGTGGACAGAGCTGGAAAAGCACAGATAGATGATAAGTAGAACATACAAAACCTAACCCTGCAAGGAGCCAAGTCTTATAATACTATTGATACATACAACCTGCACCAACATTCATTACATGTCCTGTTGTACTACGCTGCATGTACCAAAATATTTTTTACTAGAGGCAATGTTGGATGCAGCTTTTGTGACATTCCACTATAGAAACATAAAGAACTTTCATAAAGCCGGTGAAATATAGAAAATATAGAAAATCATTAACTCATCCCCCTTTTGGACTCCTCTTGAATGGTATTGTTTACAACATAGCTGTAAGACAGCTGTGGACATGATGAGCCCTCAGAGTGTTTAGCGGTAGAAGTTATTTCCTTATTAGTGTCTTCACTGTCACTGACAAAGGTCATAAGTTGGAACAGTTTGGAACTGTCATAGGTTGGAACAGTTTCCAAATCATTTACAAGTTGCTCACATACATTTACAGCAAACATAAACCTGCTTAAGTGGAACAAACATACATGGCTGCGGAGTGTTCACTATTAAACCAAATCCACAATGTTATAGTGCTTTTTCAAAAGTGAATACCTTTGAACATAATACTCTCACTATTAAGTGCAGAGAAACCTCTTTTTAACTCTTTGAACAGCACCAGCTCAGCGATTCAAGCAGTGCCATGATGCCATTGTACTATAGGTGGGCTGGCTGGATAACACAGTGGCAAACATTGGGAGGTAAGTATTCTATTTATTTATGGCACAGCTTGGTCTATTGTTACCTTGCTGCTTGGACACCATGATAGTAACGGGACCCCCTTTTGCCTTCAGAACTGCCTCAATTCTTCGTGGCATAGATTCAACAAGGTGCTGGAAGCATTCCTCAGAGATTTTGGTCCATATTGACATGATGGCATCACAGTTGACTTGCAGATTTTGTCGGCTGACATCCATGAGCCGAATCTCCCGTTCCACACATCCCAAGATGCTCTATTGGATTGAGGATCTGGTGACTGTGGAGGCCATTGAGTACAGTGAACTCATTGTCATGTTCAAGAAACCAGTCTGAGATGATTCCACTTTATCACATGGCGGCCGTATCCTGCTGAAAGTAGCCTCAGATGTTGGTACATTGTGGTCATAAAGGGATGAACATGGTCAGCAACAATATAAGGTAGGCTGTGGCGTCTGAACGATTGCTCAATTGGTACCAAGGGGCCAGAAGAGTTCAAGAAAATATTCCCCACACCACAACACCACCACCAGCATGAACTGTGATACAAGGCAGGATGGATCCTGCTTTCATGTTGTTGACGCCAAATATTCTGCCCTACATCGAATGTCGCAGCAGAAATCGAGACTCATGACCAGGCAAACGTTTTCCCATCTTTTACTGTCCAATTCGGAGGCTGTGCAAAATTGTAGCCTCAGTTTCCTGTTTCTTAGCTGAAAGGAGTGGCACCGGTGTGGTCTTCTGCTGCTGTAGCCCATCTGCTCCAAAGTTTCGACGTACTGTGCTTCAGAGTATGCTCTTCTGCCTTAGTGGTTGTAACGGGTGGTGATTGAGTCACTGTTGCCTTTATCAGCTCAAACAGTCTGCCCCTCCTCCTCTGAAACTCTGGCATCAACAAGGGCATTTCTGCCCAACAGAACTGCCGCCACTGGATGGTTTTACTTTTCGGACCATTCTCTGTAAACCCTAGAGATGGAGGTGCGTGAAAATCCAGTAGATCAGCAGTTTCTGAAATAAGCAGCACAGGCCCTTCTGGCAACCAACAACCATTGCCCGTTCAAAGGCACCAATCACTTTATTCCCCTACTGATGCTCGGTTGAAATGCCGGAGATTGTCTTGACCATGTCTACATGCTAAATGCACTAGTTGCCGCCATGTGATGGCTGATTAGAAATTAAGTGTACGAGCATTGGGAACAGGTGTACCTAATAAAGTGGCCGGTGAGTGTATATAGGGTATGCATAGATATTTATGATGGGGAAGGGCAAAAATGAGAATTCCTCATAGACACTATCCAACCGAAGACCAGCCCTACACATACACATTATAATACATTTGCCGGACACTCATTTAACTAAATATTTCAACAAAAGGTCCAAAGATGTAATATTACTAGAATATATCAGAAGTGTAAATCGAATGGTGGACTGATTGAAAGGGAAAAGCATCATACTTTAATTCATTAAAAGGAACAGCCGGTTATTATTACTGGAAAATAAAGGTTTGGTTCTCTGTATTTAACCCCTTAACGCCGAAGCCACTTTTCACCTTCCTGACACGGCCCTTTTTTTCAAATCTGCCTGTGTCACTATAAAGGTTTAAACTTTGGAACGCTGTTAACATATCCAAGTGATTTTTGAAATTGTTTTCTCGTGACACATTGATCCATGTTAGTTAATAAATTTTGGTGGTATGTTTTGCATTTATTATGAGAGAAAATCAGATATTTGGTGAAAATTTGGAAAAATTCTCAATTTTCGAAATTTCAAATGTTCTACTTTTCCACACAGAGTCAAACACCAAAAAACGTAATAACTAACATTCAACGAATGTCTACTTATACCTCGTGGTTTTTTTATACATACTATAATTTTTGTAAAGAGTTATGGGGCTTTGAACGTCAGGTGCAATTTTTCACATTTCATAAAAAAGCAAAATCCTGCTATTGAGGGCCCCTGCTCAGGTTTGAAGTCGTCTTCTTGAGGAGGCCTAAATAAAAAGTAAAACCCCATAAATTACTCCATTATAGAAACTAACACCCCTGAATGTAGTAAAAACAACTTTTATGAAGTTTTGTTAACCTTAATGGTTTACAGGGGTTAAAACAAAATCGGATGCAATTTTGAAATTAACATTTAATTTTTTGTTTTTTACTAAATTAAGGGTTTTTAGAAAATGTACAAATCTCAGTGGATAAATACCAAAACCGCTCCACAAATTGACACCCAAGCTCTCCGGTGTACAAACCCCATATGTGGTGGTAACTGCTGTATGGGCACACGCCAGGGCATTGAGGGGGAGCTGGCGCGGTTCAGACGGATTATGCATTTTCACTTTAATGTGACACCATCTTATTTTTTGGCAATTGGACATATAGGGCTTATTTTTTGGACATGAGATTGCACTTACAACTACTTCATTGTAGGGGTCTTTTTGATGAGATTTTATTAACTCTTAATAAAAGGAGGAAAAGAAAATTTGGGTTTCTTTTTTTTTGTATTTTAGGGGTAGTACAACGTACCTAAAAATACTATAATATTTGTTATCTATAGATCATACGATTATGGCTGATACCTCATTTGATATGTTTTTTATATATTTTACAATTTTACAGGAAAAAAACAAATATAAAGAAATCTCATTTGTTTTTGCATCGCCATCTTTCGGAGTATAAGTGTTGACAGGAGCGCTTTAAGGCTTATTTTTTACGTGTTGAGTTTGTCCTTTTCAGTGGTACCATTTTTGGTGCACATAACTTTTTTGGAATCATTTTGTGAAGGGATTCTATGTAAATTTACATTTTGGCGAGTTTTTTTCGCGTTTTGTTTTACGTCATCACGACGGACGGGTCCAATGTGTTTTGATTATTGTACAATTGATGACGTGACGCCGGCCGATATCAAATATGTGAGGTATTTTGGTGATTTGGTTTTTCACCTTTATTAGATGTATAGGGAATGTTTGTGTTTGAGGGACTTTAATTTTATTTAATAATTCTTGTTTATTCAAAAGTGTGTTAATTAGGTTTTTTAATTTTTTTCTTTACTTTTACAGGTTAGCTTGAACAAGCAATCCATTGATCGCTTGTTCAAGCTATCTTCACCTAATACAGTGTAAACAGTATTACACACTGTATTATGTGACATATAGCAAGCTGCGGAAGCCCCCCCGAAGCAGACGCGCAGCCCCGGGCACTGGTAGTCCCGGGGATGCGATCGGGAAGGGACCCCCCGGTTAAGGGCGCTTTGGTCTGATTCCAGCTATGCCCCTAGCAGCTAAAAGTGTTAGGGGTTTAAACCCCGCGAACTGGAGAAATCTCCCGATCGCGGGTTAGAGGCGGTGTGTCTGGCCAGAAGCGTGACAACTATTACTGATATTTGCGGGAACGCACTCCCTCCATGCAGTAATAGTATGTCAAATGTCGGGAAGGGGTTAATGACACGTCATGGAAATTGAACAATTCAATCCCTTTGAAAGCAATGGGCATGGCTCTATTAACCAGATGAACATGTTTTGAGAAGGAAAGATTTCCTCTAAAATAATGGAATTAGAAGAGACTCTTCAAGTGTGATTTCAGGTTGTTTTTATCTCATATTCACTAGGGACATTGACACAGAAGTCCAGTGTTTATGTACAAACTGATGTGACCTATATAAAGCTACAGTAATGGTTTGAGAAATAATTAAGTGTGAGCACAAATGGACTAGAAAATGATTGTGATTGAACGTGATGTACGGTACTGCAAAATTATGTTCATCTTTCGATAAGCGCAGGAAATAAATGTTGGGAAAGAGATGTTATGTATAACCACACAGTTGTTCTTGGCTAGAGGGCCAGATATCCTATTTCCTTGTCTGAATTACCCAGATTATACGATCAATCGCGATACTGATGTCATAGTGGAGCCACCCATCAGTATATAGATAGGCATGCATTAAATGACAATACATAAGCCTTGGTATATGTAATCAGGTTGTTCTTTCCAACAGAAGTGGGTCATGAAAACTTAGCTACAGCATGGAGTGGACGCTATTGTTATATCAAGTTGGAGGGGTTTAAACCCTGTACAGCTATGATGTGTCTTACTTTGAAAAAGTACAATTTCACATTCATCAATCACAATAAGCAGTGATTCTAGTTAAAGAACAATCTAAAATATGGGAAACATTCGGATTGTTTTTGCTGCCAATTAAGCTCTAATAGTTACTCTGGACCCCAGTGATCCTATAGGATATTATTAGATTATGAGCAGGCACATCTGTGAATTCTGCTGTACAGGTCAGCACAAGCTGACACCCTAGGATCAGGACATCTAGGGCTAATACCACATAGGGTCGAAAAATAGTAAAAAAATAAAATAAAAACTATTTAAAAACATTAAAAAATTCAATTAACCCCCCTTCCCTAGACCCAACCACCCCATAAATAAATAAGTAAAATCATAAAACATGTTTGGTATCGCTGAGTCCACCAATGCCAATCTATCATATATAAAAAACAATATTCACGAGGGTGGATGAAACCTTAACGGAAAATTCGCCACCATACTAAATAGACATTTTTTTGCCAGTGGCAAACCATAAAATTTTACTAAAAGTGCATCAAAGGCTGTACCGTGACCCAAATGGGTTATCTATGAAAAATTCCGCTTGTCTTACACAGCCATTGTACATTATGTATAAAAAGGGTGTTGCTGTCAGGAATAGTGGGCAAAATTAAAGACATTTTTTTACAAAAGATTTACTGTTTTAAAATTTAAAAACTAGAGATGAGCGAGACGTCAATGCTCGGGTGATCGGTATTCGCATATGACACTTTTCACGATGCTCGAGTGTAGTCATCTCGAATAAACAACCACATTGAAGTCAATGGGAGACTGAGGGGCATTTTCAAGTGGACCAAGGGTCTGCACAGGGAAGCTTGGCCAAAACACCTGGGAACCTCAGAAAATGATGGAAACACACGGAACATGGACAGGAAAAAAGCAGGGGCAGCATGCATGGATGCCGAGCTGCTTAATCGCACCATTATGCCAAAATTATGGGCAACAGCATGGGCCCATGACGGCAGGACCCGAATGGGCTAGATAGCATCTAAAACTCCACTATGGACCCTGACCACTAAGAAGGGGACGGCTGCAGAGGCCAGCCATTCTTAATGTTCCCATTTGAGAAGCATTCCTCAGAGATTTTGGTCCATATTGACATGATGGCATCACAGTTGCTGCAGATTTGTCGGCTGCACATCCATGAGCCGAATCTCCCGTTCCACCACATCCCAAAGATGCTCTATTGGATTGAGGACAATGCTTGTACAATGGTCACAAGAGCTTACAATCTATGAGGAGGGGCACTGGCGGTGACAATGCTTGTACAATGGTCACAAGAGCTTACATTCTATGAGGAGGAGGAAAGAGGAGATGACAATGCTTGTACAATGAACACAAGAGCTTACAATCTATTAGGAGGAGGGGACACAAGAGGTGACAGTGCTTGTACAATGGCCACAAGAGATTACAATCTATGAGGAGGAGAGGGCACAGGAGGTGACAATGTTTGTACAATGGTCACAAGAGCTTACAATCTATTAGGAGGAGGGGACACAAGAGGTGACAGTGCTTGTACAATGGTCACAAGAGCTTACAATCTATGAGGAGGGGGACACAAGAGGTGACAATGCTTGTACAATGGTCCCCAGAGCTTACAATCTATGAGGAGGAGGACACAGGAGGTGACATAGACTGTAAGCTTCTGTGACCTTGTACAAGCACTGTTTGGGAATTGTTCAGTTGTGAGCACAGCACAGCAGGCACAGGAGCAGAGAATCCAGTACTGGTCACAGGTCCTGTCCCCTCTTTAGTGTTATTTGATGCCCCTGCAGCAGAGCAGCTGGGACTGTGGTAGAAGACAGTGACCTGTCCAGCATCAGTCACAGTGAGAGCTCCGTGCTGAGGGGGCGTGGCTTCTGCTTCCCTTCATCTGATAACCTGGAAGTGGTGTCACAGTCAGGGTGCCCTGCACGAGCTCCGCTGCTGACAGAAACTAGCAGGCGGCAGCTGTGAGTGGAGCCGAGCTCAGCACTGCCCCTGCGCTTACTGCCATGTGCCGTCCTCCATTCTCTCCTGCAGTGGAGGGCTGAGACGCCGGCACTCTCCACTGTACATTCGGACTATAAGACGCACCACAGTTTTTTCCCCATCTTCTGGGGAAAAAATGTGCGTCTTATAGTCCAAAAAATACGGTAACGGACTGATTAAAGGGCCAGTCGCATTTTAATTCTTCATTACAGTCTATGTCATCAGCATTTTTCTGCTAACGGGTGCAAAATTTTTAATAACAACTAATTACATACTAGCTTATATTTTGAGTACCCATTTGTATATGAATTATGCTGATTCCTGGAATACCCCTTTAAGTAACTTCCCATGCCCTCAAACCCCTACTTGTGTAGAACATAACAACACTAGAGTCAACCCAGAGCAATAGCTGTGCTGAGGTAGACAACCCACCCATCACCCTCACCTCTCTAGATCTTCAACACTCGATCAGCGCAGTTATAAGCATTTACAGGGATGTCCAAAAACTATTACTTAAAACTTTAAATTTTGCAGGATAAGACCAAGAATATATGATTCCTTTTTCCCTCAACCTTTTCTAAAAATCAATAAAACTTGCCCTCTTTATTGCACTTCCTGGGGATAATCGACAAAGATCATGATTGGGGAATGAACCCCTTAACTAGTATGGCGCTGGCTCCCGCGATTTGTGCTCAGCCCCCGTACTAGTGCACCCGATGCATCGCGTCTCCATGTCATATGACATGGTGATATAGCAATGGAGACCCTCCTGCCGACATCACCCGGCCAATCAGATTGGTCCCGCCCGCCGATTGCTGCGATTAGCCAGTCAAGTGTGATATATTGTACACAATACATCATGCCGCACCTTCCCTTCCAAGCCTTGCAGTGTGCCTAGCCTGTAGATTATTGCCCCACATATTGCCGTACCTGGGAGAACACGCATCATGTTTATTGGGGTGTTTGTCTCCTGTGGCAGGAGCTGGGCACAATATGACGAGGTGACAATGCTTGTACAATGGTCCCCAGAGCTTACAATCTATGAGGAGGAGGACACAGGAGGTGACATAGACTGTAAGCTTCTGTGACCTTGTACAAGCACTGTTTGGGAATTGTTCAGTTTCACACACCTGTGAGAAGAGCACAGCAGGCACAGGAGCAGAGACTCCAGTACTGGTCACAGGTCCTGTCCCCTCTTTAGTGGTATTTGATGCCTCTGCAGCACGAGCAGCTGGGACTCTGGCAGAAGACAGTTAGCGGGTTTTATTACTATGTTGATGTTCTGGTGGATGGGGCAGGGGGTGGTATCAACTGCATGATCTGCTGATAAACGGCTATTAGATATTCAGTTAGATTATATATACTCTATAGTATATTTTTTATGTCTTTTTTAGAATGGTATTGGAGTGCTTTATTTGTAGTAATTGTATGACATTCATGTTTTCCATGTGAAGACTTGATTATGCAGGTAGTATATGGTATCCCGCCTCGAATTTAGTACGTTTAGTCTCAATTGGGTTTTCCAGGCTCTGGATTTGTAAGTTGTATCAATCTCGTTCCTCAGTATATTGGGACGGTATATTTAAGGCAATTACTTTCAGAATTATATTCTTGTTTAGTGTCGAAATTTTCTTGTTCTTATTTACAATAATTGCACTTAGTTTCAAGGAACAGTCAACTCAAAGTTTGCATTCCAATTATCCATAAATGTGGGCGGGGAATACTCCGTCATTGAGAATAATTTTTAATCTCAACCCCCTTGGGATCTATTTTTTATTAATGTATGGATTCAGGGTTTCCAAGTCCACTCGTGGGGACCTCTTTTTAAGGACAATTTTAACATTTGTCCATATACAAATGATTTCAAACAAAGGATTGTGTGCTGAGGTGTCCGTGCGTTGAAAAATTCTGACCAGCTGCTTAAGCTAACTTGAGGAGGCAAAGCCACAATCTTTATGAGGAAAACCAAAATGTCTCTTAGCAACATCAAGTGTGTGTGTTCAGACGAGACCAGCTTTTTTATTCCTTTTTATAAAAATCGCATAAGAGGAGCACGGATAGTCGTGACAAGAACAATAAGAATAGTTGTGACACCTGAAGGTTAAATTCAGCTCACCCACAATTCTGAAGTTACGTCTCTGGTATCAGCCTCGGTGCCAAGTAGTTCAAAAAAGACCAGCCGTGGGAGTCGAAAAAATGGAACAAGTAAGGAATACTCAGCAATCTCAGGAAGCACGGGGTAATGTAAAAAGACAATCAAACAAAGCAAAAATACAACCTCAATGTACAACGATTGACGCGTTTCACGACTAGGCGCTTAGTAGTGGTTTAACCTGTCTTCATCAGATCATGATAAGAGTGCATAGGTTGAACTCGTTGATATTTGCACATGAGTTTGTATTGTTCCTGAGATTGTAATAAAGAAGAGGGGGACTGTTTACAGTTTACCTGATAGCTAAGTATCTTTACTTGTACAATAACATCGGTTATATGGTCTTTAGCCAAAGGCAAGTGACTACAGTGAGTGACTTGCGGTTGTTAAAGGAGGTTCCAGTTGTAGATAGATTCAGAAATGCATCTTTCGATATTAGGAGACCACTACTCTAAACACTACATTAGTAGGTGGGTGCGCTGAAGCAGATATGTGTACTAAAGCCTTTACTAGTATATATAAAGTGTATGGCGTTAACAAAAAACTTTTTAAGGCTTTTCAATTTGATAAAATTGTATTAACATAGAGAGAAAAGATGAAGGGATTATTTCATGTTGTTGCTGCCTACATTTTTGAAAGTAAAGAGACAAGACTGTAATATCAATGTATAAATTGCGACATTCTTTCTCAGCATGAAGCTTAAAAGGCATTTTCACTCTTTACAGCCACACAGCTTGTACAGATTTTTTTAGAGAATGATACTGCAGTGAAATATCAACCTTTAAATAGGTGAAGCATGACTATGTGTAGTTCAATGTAAACAAGTTGCTTATTAGGGAAATGAAAGACACCTAATGTAACCATGCTCCATGAATCTTGTAAAGTGAAATATAAATATTTCAATCTTAAATGTTTTAACTGTATTTAAAGATATATTAAACAAGATGTTAAAAACCATCATTTTTAAATCTATATTATCTCTTGTGGATTTATCAGTATCATAGGAGGAATAGGTTAAATAAATAGACACACCAATCAAGTATATCTAGAATCCTGCACTGTTGATACAGAAGAAGGCCAAAAACAATTTAAACCCATACTGGGGGGAAGACCTCTTTCTGATTCGAATATGAGAATAAATCTTATCTTAAAGGGTATCCGGGTTAAAAAAAAAAAAGAATAGACACATACCTGTTCAGGTATGAACAGTGTTGTGAAAGGAATCAGTCAAATTACATTTTCAGAATGTGCGCCACATGTGTTATTCCAGTGTGATATAATTCTCTGCAGTGTACTATACTGAGTTGTATCATTTATGGTTTCTAAGATCTTACTTATCAAATCAATCAAATAATCACCATTAAATATATCTTTTGCACCAACTAGTATCAAATATAGTTATATTTCAGACAGGAATTGAATATAAAGTAAAATTGTCATGTTTATTGACACTCAAATGTCCTCCTCGCAATAGAATATACAATTAGTAAAATCCCAACCATAAAAAAATCCTACTTATCCTCTGCAAAAGGCAATTCTTATACATCAATAATTACAAAACCAGGTAATAATGACTAGTGCAGGTTCTTTTGCACTAATTGTATACATAGCCAAAATATATTTATATAACACATGTTCATAGCCAAGATGTCATATTGGGGCACATTTACTTACCCGTCCGATGGAGTTCACATAAAGTGCACTGTCCATCTATAATGCACTCTGCCGCGATTCACTAAGATCGTGCGCCCGATATCCTGCACGTGTCTCTTCCTCGCTCAGGTCCGCTGGAGTTCACCTTCTTTATCCTGGTGCATGTAAGTGCTTGGGTTTGCAACACAATTTGAAAGTTAAATCCCGCGCTCAGTCCAAATCAGTCGGAATGTCCGACAGCAGCCCCCCCCTCCCCATTTCGGTCGCATGAAAGCCAGAACAGCTGCGCCAAAAATCAATTGCGTGCGACACAATCCCAGCGCAAGCACCTGTCAAATATCTTGCAAAGCCGCGCAAAACCCAAATAAATGTGCGATCTACAACATATTTGGAGAAAGTTATATATAATCACATGGGTATGATAATGTTGTCATCATGTTTACATTGTTGTATACAAATCAGCTTTTTCAATTGGGAAATAGATGTATGTAGCCCAATTGAACTTGTCCCAGTTGGGGGTCATTCACTTTACAGACAGATGCAATATAGATATTTCATGGATTGTAAAATATATGAGTTACTCACAAAGCCTCTATGAAACCATGTGAGTAACTCTCATATATTTTACAATCAATGAGAACCAACTGCAGTATTTGTTTACAATTAGATACTTCTCATATAGAAATTCAGCTCCTGTTCATCTAACCATTGGCTGAAATTGAAATTCTCTAATAATTCTCTCGGTTTAGGATGAATCAAAATCTCTCCACTTCAGAACACCTGCTGCTTCAACTGCTGAATCCAGGTCACCATCAGAAATATGGTGCCACTGCTGTCCTCCATTCTAAAAGATTATGGCCCACATTTCTCAAAACTTGTGCAGTGTGTACTATGTGCAGTTTGCGCCAAATTCATCACAACTGGCTCATGGTCTTCATTAATCACTGCCCCCTGCACTGCTCAGGAACTCTGCACAATTTCTTTTTGATGCACTTTTTTCATGTTGCAGAATTTTGGCACAGACAATAATAAATGTGCTACAAACTCCGACTGACCACTACCACGCCCAATTTTTTTTTCTGTCTTCTTGGACACAAAACCGGTGCATGTATAAGTACATGTACAAGGAGTTTGCACATTTCTTGAGGACTACAGGAAAACTAAAATTTACTTACCAAAATGTTTTCATTTCTTGGAGTCCAGAGGCAGGGATACTGGTGATTAATTAATTTATTTCTACTAACCTGTCTTTCTCCGATATCTGTGGGGTTGTTAACTTATATGGTAGTGTGTGCCTGATACTCCATGAAATGAAAATTTACACAAAGTAAATTTTTTTTAGTATTCGTTAACCCTTGTTGCTCTAAGAGGCTTTATATCAAAGTCCTTCTGCACGGTCATGCCATCTTGCCATATCCAGTATGCCATTTACTACCACCAGGGAGTATGTGTGTATATATATTAGTATATAATATATATGTTTATGTATTTTCCTTTTCTTCATAACAATAAATTTGGCAAAGTTTTTATAACCTAGCATAGGGTTTTTGCCAAGTAAACCCAAGCAGACCACAGGCCTAAATTCTACTTTTTTTAAATGGTTTTGTGTTATCTAAAAGGAGTAATCTAAATTTATTATGGGACATTTATGTATCCTTGAATTAAATGTTAATAAAGTTTTATAGGTTAGTTTAGGCATAGTGTTATAAGTTTATCTGTTATGGTGTAGTAAGGGTCCAACTGCTGCGGGGAACCCATGATAATGGAACTGGGGGTCTATCATATGATGAATAGAACAGCTAGTTACACATGGCAGAGGCTCCATGAATTTTCTCGGGTCCTGCAGAATATAGATATCAACTATACACCAGATACAGATTAGTTGTTGTACAACACTGGGTGCAATTTTATAGGTCTGCAGTTTTGCGTTAGTTGAAAAATGTGGAGGAAACTGCACATATTGCTAGTAAAGTAAAAGCATGGCAATGTGGTTTGACACCACTTTTGTGGTTACCAGAAAATGATATATTGCAGCTTATTCAGTTGTTTAAAGTATTCTGCCACCTGGTGTTCATATCCCTAATGGAGATTAATTCATTTATTTTAGTCCGTTATGTCCAAGGAATTGCATACAAAAAAAGAACATTAATAAAAAAAAACAAAAAAAAAAACATTATTGCCCCCAAATAGATTAAAAAAATTTGGAAAAGTATTGAAAACAAAAAAGTGATAAAGACAAAACACTGAGCCATTTAAACCCCTACACTGACGTTTGTTTTCCATCATGACCAGACTCGATTTTTCGAATCTGACATTTGGGCACTCTAACATATCCCGTTGATTTTGAAAATGTTTTCTTGAGACAACATTGTACTTATGGTAGTTGTTAAATTAAGTGATAAGTTTGCGTTTCGTTCTGAAAACAAATGAAAAATATTGGCAACATTCGGGGAAAATTCCTCATTTTCAAAGTTTGAATGTTTGCTTTCAGGCAGATAGTTAAAAATACCCAAAAGCTTGATAACAACATTTCCAGAATGTTGCTTTATGTTGAAATGATATTTATGCGTCCTCTCCTTTTTCTAAGATGTTATGAGGCGCAGAACTTTAGGTGCGATTTTTAAATTTATGAAAATTGCCAAAACTCAATTTAGAGGGACAACTCAGGTTCCAAGCGACTCTGAAAGGCCTAAATAATAGTAAAAACCCCATAAATTACCCAACTCTATAAACTACACCCCCTCAAGGTATGTAAAACAACTTCTATTAAGGTGTTAACCCTTTAAGTGTTTCACAGGGTTAACACAAAATCAAAGCACGATCTAGAAACTTTGATTTATTGGAAAATACATTTTACCGTAATTTTTTGGACTATAAGACGCACTGGACCATAAGACGCACCTGGTTTAGAGGGTAAAAATAAGAAAAAAAATTGTTTTTCCAAATAGTGTGGCTAACATATTTAATAAAGTAAAAGTAAAGTAGCAGCGCTTACAGGCGGTGCAGCCATGTTTTCTTTGGAAAGGGGTTAGGGGGGAGCAGCCCTCACCCTCCTCCTCTCCCGGGCATCAACGTGTGCACGCCGTGCTACGTTCATGTGATGTAGCCTAAGGGGACTGTGTATGGGATACTTTTATTAGGAGTATTGTTGTGACATTTGGGAAGTTTTAATAGTGTAGTGTGCAGGAAGAATAATGGGGAGACCTTATTAGGGGACATTTTGGGACCACTGTTACCCTGGTGCTGAGGATGACTCCCGTGCTGACAGTACAAGTGTTCTGTCAGATCAGCATATACAGAACACTTGTGGTCGCTAGGTGTGTGGTTCCTTTGACCAACACTGATGGCTAGCACCAAAGCTCAGCCAACCAGTGTTGGGGGAGGCAGAATTAGTGATGGAATTATGGCTCTTTAGATAGATTATGTGGCACGTAGTCAGGGGGTCTCAAGAGTTACCAGGGTGTATATGTGACAATGGTCCACAAGAGCTTACAATCTAGAGGGGAGGGGCAATGACGGTGACAATGCTTGTACAATGGTCAAAAAGGCTTACAATCTATGAGGAAGAGGGGCACTGGCGGGACAAGCTTGTACAATGGTCACAAGAGCTTACAATCTATGAGGAGGAGGGGGCACTGGCGGGGACAATGCTTGTACAATGGTCACAAGCGTGTACATCTATGAGTAGGAGGGGACACAGGAGATGACAGGCTGGTACAATGCCACAAGAGCTACAATATATGAGGAGGAGGACAGAGGAGGTGACAGTGCTGGTACAATGGCCACAAGAATTACAATCTATGAGGGGAGGGGACAGGAGGTGACAGTGCTTGTACAATGGTCACAAGATCTTACAATCTATGAGGAGGGGACACAGGAGATGACAATGCTTGTACAATGAACACAAGAGCTTACAATCTATTAGGAGGAGGGGACACAAGAGGTGACAGTGCTTATACAATGGTCACAAGAGCTTACAATCTATGAGGAGGACACACAAGAGGTGACACATGCTTGTACAATGGCCCCAGAGCTACAATTATGAGGAGGAGGGACACGGAGGTGACATAGACTGTAAGCTTCTGTGACCTGTACAACACTGTTTGGGAATTGTTCAGTTTCACACACCTGTTGAGAAGAGCACAAGCAGACAAGGAGCAGAGACTCCAGTACTGGTCACAGGTCCCTGTCCCCTCTAGTGGTATTTGATGCCTCTGCAGCACGAGCAGCTGGGACTCTGGCAGAAGACAGTGACCTGTCCGGCATCAGTCACAGTGAGAACTCCGTGCTGAGGGGGGCGTGGCTTCTGCTTCCCTTCATCTGATAACCTGGAAGTGGTGTCACAGTCTGTGTGCCTTGCATGAGCTCCGCTGCTCACAGAAACTAAGAGGCAGCAGCTGTGTGTGGAGCCGAGGTCAGAGCAGTGTGCTGCTAGAGGCCAGCTCAGCACTGCCCCTGCGCTTACTGCCATGTGCCGTCCTCCATTCTCTCCTGCAGTGGAGGGCTGAGACGCCGGCACTCTCCACTGTACATTCGGACTATAAGACGCACCACAGTTTTTTCCCCATCTTCTGGGGAAAAAATGTGCGTCTTATAGTCCAGAAAATACGGTATTTAGGCCAAAAATGAAACTTTCATAATGAATAAAATGACGAAATGCTCTGCAAAGTTTGATGCCTAATTTCTCCCAATGTAACGATACCTCATATGTGGTAGTAACTGCTGTATGGGCACACGGCCGGGCATGGAATGGAAGCAGCACCATTCACAGCAGATTTGTATTGTCACATTGTACAGGCTATAAAATTTACATTTTTTTTTGTAATGCCAACATAGGAGGCTCAGTATTCTCTGGTTCACTACGATTACGATGATAGCTCATTTATCTTATCTTTGCTCAATTTTACTGAGCAAAACCAATATTGGAGAAGATCACTTTTCAGGGGCATAACTTCTGTATTTTTATGTTGACAGGTCTAGTACAGGGCTTATTTTTTGTGAAAAGTGTTGTTCTTTTCAGTCGTATCATTTTAGGGCACTTAACTTTTTAGATCACTTTTTCGAACAAGTTTTGTGAGGGTATTTGATTAAAAATGGTATATTTCAGGAAGTTCAAAAAGTTACTAACAATTACATCTTACAACAGCAAGTGTGGATTTCAGATTTTTTGCAAAAAGTTTCAATATTTTGAATCGGGTGATAACTTAGAGACCTCTACAGAAAACTTGACAAAGGGCGAACTTTGAATGGCAGTATATGTTAGGATCGATCAGACAACCTAAGGTTAATATAATAACGGTTTTCCACTGCGCTTAAACCCGTAACGGAAAATAGTGCCCAAAGTAAAAAATGGCACTTTTTTGCCATTTTGAAAAATATAAAAAAATCTATAAAAAGTTATAAAAATGTTGCACCGTTCTTAAAATGATAGCAATGAAAACATAATCAAAAGTCCGAGCCCACAAGAAAACGGCACAAATGTGTTTTTTCACCATTTTCACTGTATTTGGAATTTTCTTCCCGCTTCCCAGAACACGACATAAAAAATAAAATACTATCACTATGAAGTGCAATTTGTTACGCAGAAAACAATCCATCACAGAGCTCTTTACATGGATATAAAATAAAAAAGTTTTGAAGGTGGGGAGTGAAAAATGGGAGTGAAAAAACTAAAAAAGGCCAGGTCGTTAAGGGGTTAAAATGGCAAAACTCCTAAAACAAATCTGACCACCAGAAAAAGAAAAATTAGTGAGGAGCACAAAGCCAAAACATAGGTACATATGCCCTATTGTTTAACCACTAGGCGCACCTGGACATTATAGTATGTTCCAGAGGCTAGATACTTAGCGCACCAGGACGAACTATAACGTCCTGCTTCTGGCACCGGCTCACGAACGGAGCTGGTACCAGAAGCAGCGGCTGTGAGCAGTCAGTCCCAGCTGTCAGACCTTCCGGGTCTTACTGTAAACGGTCTGCGCATGCTCTGCAGGTTACCACATATGGGGTATCGGTGTACTCGGGAGACATTGGGTATCAAACTTTGGGGAGCCTTTTTTCATTTAATCCATTACAAATGTTTAATTTTCCAGCCAAAATGAATGTTTTGTAAAAAATATTACAATTTGTAGACCACATCTCCATTTTGTTTTAACCCCTATAAAACACCTAAAGGGTTAACAAACTTCTTAAAAGTGCTTTTTCATACATTGAGGTGTGTAGTTTACATAATGAGGTCATTAACAATTCTAGCTATTATTTAGGCCTCTCAGTCAATTTAAAGTTCAGCAGGTCCATCTAAATATTAGTTTTGTTGATTGTCCCAAAAATTTGAAAAATGGCACCCAAATTCTGAGCCTTATAACATTCTAGTAAAATATGTGGAATCTTAAAAAACCATCAACATAAAGCATACATTTGGGAAATGTAATTTATGGATTAATTTGGGTGCTATGACTATCTGCATCAAAAGTAGAGAATTTAGAACTTTGAAAATAAAGAATTTTTCAAAATTTTTGCCAAATTTTGTTTTTTTTCATAAACAAACACAAAAGATATCAAAATTTTTAACATTAAAATATAAAATTGTAATTTTTCTGTGGACACAATTGTGAAGTGCAATGAAATGTATTGGATATTATAATATAAGAAATAGTGAACTAAAAAGTGGTCAATATTATTCGGCCAGTTTACCTTCAGTGCAGAAAACTCACTCTGATGGCTCCGTTCACTATTTCAGTGCTCATTGCCATCTACGTCCTGAGGATGTAGATGGTGATAAGAGTGGGGAAATCCCCCCGGACTGATCCACGACATCCAGGGCACAGGCCAAAAGATCTGGGGCATGGGCCCCCGGATCATTTGACCTAGTGACGCCCCTGGCACCTATGCTTGATTTTGATGGTAGATTTCCTTTAATAGGATGACAAAGATCAGAATGTCCTATTTAAAATGGAAATAAAAGTTCTGATTATGGAGTCTGCCAATTAAGGCCATCTTGCAGGCGTAAGGAGAATTATAGCCATTGATGCTCCACTGGGGAATTCTGGGAAAATATGCAAACAAGTTTTACAGGAAGGGAAAAGGAAACCCAGAGCTCTTTTGCTACCTTATAAGACAGCCCCCTTAACACCAAGCAAGACTTTCAGGAAGCCTAATGACAAGATGCGGGATTAAAGCCAAACCTTATCAATTCCAGAAGGAACAGCCTTCCAACTGTAGACAGCACTGTTTAAAAGAGGTTGCGTATCTTCAGTACAGCGTAGGGAACTGGTGTGGTTGAGTGACAGGCATTTGACTAGGGTCAGGGAGTAAGAATTCTCCTTACGGAGAGTTTGCCAATAAGGCCGCCATGCCCCTTCCAGGTGTGTGGAGACTTCTGGCCATAAGTCAAAAGCCACTCACTCAGCTAAACCAGTTCCCTACACAGTACTGAAAAGATGCAACCACATCGAAACAGTGCCGTCTACAGTTGGGAATGTGTTTCATCTGGAATAGGATATGCTGGTTTGGTTTTAATCCAGCATTATGTCATTAGGCTTTCTGAAAGTCATGCTTGCTTTTAAAGGGGTGCATTACAAGGTAGCCAAAGTGGCGTGGTTTTCCTTTTATCAACCTGGAAAAATTATTTGCATATTTCCCCAATTTAAAATGGGAAAGGAAAGAAAACTCAATTTTTCATGTGGATCACATACTTTATTTTAGATTACATAAATTGGCAACCAAATTTTTCGGAAATGTGAGCCATTAACATAAAACAACTCTTAGATGTTTGAGAGCATTATTCTGGAAACTAGACTTGACATGTGCTGTGAATAATCCATGAAATACAAGAATGTTTAAGGAAAATTAAAATTCAAAAAACTCCTCAGATAAAAATAAAGTTCATAATTAATTCAGAAGTCACAGGTGTGTGTGTGTTCTGGAAGCTTTTAAAAACATGCTGGTCCTTGGTCCATTGAGCAATACAAGGTGCAGAAGCTTTCTTCTTCAAGAAATGCTGAATAAAGTCTCCTAGCAAAAGTCTCACACTCCGAGTTTATTGGCCTGGGTAAGGACTACCTTCAGTACTGGCATGAAGGCAGACGTTTCACTGAAGTTACTGGTGCTCACTATGTGGGTATGGATGTTGAGTCCTTCCGTATAGTTGCGAGACTCAATACTTCTGGCAATGTTGTGCAAACCTGCAATTATTGCAGGAGATAGCTGTACACAAAAAAAAATAGAGAAAGGATAATTAAAGTAGAAAATTTCAATAATAACTCCATCATAATGATCAAAGACACATCAGATTTTGATGACCGATGTTCTCTTAAAACAGATTCCAGATAAAGTATTATATACCTTATTGAATCTTTGAGGAGTTCGTTCACATGGTGGCAGGTGGACTGTATTTTTAGCCAGTCATCTGCCTCTAACAAATCACAGAATCTGAGAATTTTATAAGATTATGTCAGAAACTCCAGCTCCAAAACTTCTGTTATTAAGAGAGAAGATGTTCTCTCCCCATTTGTTTTGCATATATTCAATTGTAAAAATGAAATCCCCAGTCACCTGGAGGAACAACTTGCTCTTCTAGAGCTCACAGTGTGCACCATGATAGCTTTTCAGAATTTAGAGGACTCGAAGGTATCTTAAAAGTGCAGTGAATAAATGGTGCACCGAAACATAAAGCACACCGCAAATCTTAGGTAACTTACCGTTTGCTCTCTCAGCTTGTCATACAGGGATTCTAGCCTCTTATTCGCATCATCCAATTTCCTTTTAGTTTGCTGGAAAAAACATGAGACAAAATGTCAAAAAGTCATTTCTACAGCAAAAGACATGCCCAACAAGCAACAACTTATAGCATGGGGAACAGAAGTAAACACCAACTCTATCCCCTCTTGCCACCAAAAAAGTTTTTACTTAGTGCCTCTTTAGGAGACTAGTCATGTGAAATTTAGAACAGTAGCAATGAGAAAGGCAAATAGAACACAGCCAGTTGTGGTGTGTGTGTGTTTTTTTTTCTATAAAAGACTTGAGGCACAGATGGTTCCACAAATTTGATAGGAGAACTTCAGCTCGTAGTTGAATCAAGCCACAAGAGCATCGCTGAGTCTGGTTGCAGGTCAGTCAGAGCACATACATGGTGCATAAAAATGGCTTTTATGTCTTTTCTATGGAACAGTGCAAAATGCACAGAACTTGATATATCAGAGTGCAACTCGTTTTTGATAATATACTTGCATAGGGAATTTTTTTATTTTTAAAAAATGCACGTGTAAGTGACCCACAAAACTCAGAGACTGACTGCACATTAATAATACACAAGTAAAAAACGCTCATGTGAAAAGGGCCTCACAGTGAAATACATTCATAATAGAAGCTGAAGCACTAAGGCAATTGTGGTTCAATTTTAAGCTCCATATCTCATAAAAGCTCCATGCAGAGGTCGCACTAACATTTTTCCAGAAGGGTAAAAATACTCCTCTCACTATTTTTGAGGAGTATTTTTAGCCAAGGAGGAGTATGCAAATTTCGGTAATACACAATAGCCTTATATAATGTTAATAGACACTATTTATACAAAAAAATCATAATATTCAGTGTCTTCTGTGCTACACACTAACGCACATTGCACTCACACAGAACTGCTCTCAGGTCCCGTCGGGATCGCATACACGCTGGCCGCTGCGGGCAGGGAGAGTTGGAGCAGGACGAGGAGCAGCAGCTTTGCGGCCCATAAGTCTCCCCTGGGTTCGGCGCTCACGTAGCTCCCACAGATTGCTGCATCGTGCGAAACCCCCAGCCTGCGCTCTACAGGGAATAAATGCCAAGCGTAACTTTACGCACGGCAATTATTTTGGGGGGTAACGGCGCCTCATCAGGTCTATGACGCCTGTTGAGGCGTTAATGCGACCTCTGGCTCCCTGTGATAGAACAGAGACATCCCAAGCAGATCTATCATGGCTGGGTTAAAATCTGAATGCTGCAGGTCATAACCCCTGATAGGTAAAGCATACACAGATTGCTCAGGGATGTGTTGGATTACAACCCCCTTCCCCATCTACCGCCATTTTATAGGTATTTTTATTTCAAGAAATTATTTTGAAGTGTTATTGCCAAGTTAATTTACATCCTACCCCATATGTTACAATAACAATTACATACAATGGCCAACTAAAATGCAGTCAACTAACAGAACTGCCAGTTAACTTATTGTAACTCACTGGATCAATGGCTGATGATAAACATCTCTGGATAAGGGCCTCAAAAGTTGTTTTCAGTATAAGGTGCTCCTCTGGAATTGGGTTCTTGGTGATCTTTTCGGCAGGCAAACTGTGTATTGTCTGCAAAATGTAGAGAAATGTGCAGAAATAAATATTTTAAAGGATAATAAAAGAAATATATTCTATATAAAAGTAACTCTGGTAATTCCATTACTACACTGATTCATTGACATGACTGACAGTACAAATCTTGCATTCACCCTATGTTTGCTAAATTGTAACCAAATCTTTAAAGCATATTTATTTCACCAGTTAATAGTGCAGAATAGCAACTTTGTAATATACTTCAGGAAGTAAAAGGCGTCTCTGTGCCTTTTTGTGCACATTATTTCTCCTGTAGTGAGTGTTAACCTGTACACTGCATAGAGAGATGTAAATTATTAACCTTTTCCATACCTAAAACATATTTCTCTTGATGATTCAGCTCTAAGTAGATCAGACTATGTAAGGATTGTCTTCAAAGAATCAAGTCACTGGAAATGTTGGCATATTTGTTTAAAGGAAAACCATCATAAGATTTCTATGTTATATACACTATTCATGTTGAGTAGATCTCAGCAATGTGAATAAAAAAATATGCTTATTAGGAACCATGCTCCTTCAGTTTCCTAATAAAATTAAGTTTAACTTAATTCAAACAAGGCCCAAGTGCTCTGGGGGGCGTCAGGGTCATCACTAGAGCCCCTACAGGCTGTGGATCTTACACGCCCTCCATTGAGCACTTCTGCCCAACCTCCTTGCTATGTGCTAGAAATATCATGGCAAGAGTTCCAGGAGAGTGTGCAGGGAGGCAGGGGAGATGTGAAAGAGGGGTGGTTTGTTTCAGTGAAGTTAAACTTAATTCTATTACTAAACTAAACAACATATATTTCTATTTAAACAAAGTTCTAACAAAATTGATTACCATCATTTTACACTATTGATGCCCTTCTTTTGAATGTTTAGTTACGATTTAGGGACAATACTGCATATGTTCCTCAGACAATAAAAGGAAGAGATACATTATAGCAATATGGATAAGCCCTTTCACATCCTAGAATTTGTGACCAAATTTTTCCAAAGCAACAAGAAAAGGAAGATTTTCAAATAACCTGCATGGTGTTGCCAATGGGTGCACCCGGAGCACCTTCTGTACTAGGCTTTGAAGAGTCATGGTGAACCCCTGGTTGAGGAATTGGCATGCGAGATGGCTGATATGGTACCGATGTTGCAGGGGCTACAGGCAATGGAGCTTGTGGTTGTTGAGACCGTGGGTCTGCCAGGGGGTTCATTATGGGAGCTGTGATAGGTGGAGGAGGAAGCCGGTTTTCAAGAACCTACAAAAAAGAAAAATATAGAATATTGAAAAGAAAGCACCACTACAACCTGTCTTGGTAAAAAAAAATGTGAAAATTTCAAAACTAAAGAGGCGGTGCTACAGGCATCTGTTCGTGTGTCAAGAGGACTATCAAAACAAGCATTTAGCCCGACAGCTCTGGTTGACAGAGCTAGTTTAGGGCTTATTTTTTACGTATTGAGTTGTCTTTTCAAGTGGTACCAATTTGGCGCACAATACTTTTTTTGATCACTTTTTGGAACATCTTTGTGAAGAGATTTTATGAAAAATGTACATTATTGGCGAGTTTTTCGTGTTTTGTTTTTACGGCGTTCACCGAGCGGGCCCAATAATGTTTCTGAGTTATTAAACGGATTGTTACGGACGCGGCGATACCAAATATGTCGGGTTTTTTGGAGATTTTGTGGTTTGTTCAAGCTCTTCTTCACCTTACACAGTGTAATGTAACACACTGAGCATGCTCAGTGTGTTACAGCCGGGTCCTGCCAGAAGGCAGAGACCTGGCACCCGGAAGAGGATTGCGCAGCCCCGGGACACTGCGATCGGAGCAGCGGAAACCCTACCCCGGTAAGCGCCGCGGGGAATACGATTCTTGTCAAATGCCCCTTGCATTTGACACCCGCGATCGGAGAAATCTCTGATGGCAGGTGTGAGAGGTGGGTGTCGGCTATAATATATGGCCGACACCCGCAGGAGTCGGCGCCAGAAGTTTGACGTAATAGTACTGCAAATTGCAGGTGCGCACCTCCCAGGATGCAGTACTATTACGTCAAATGTCGGTAAGGGGATAAAGATAATTAAAGGGCAAAACATGTGGACCATTTTCACATACCTTTTTCTTAGAAGCCCTACTGAGTGCAGGGGGGTCATTCCATCCATTTTGAGGACCTGAAATAAAATAGTTTGGTCAGCTATGGTACTGAAAAACTGCTGCCTAATAGGGCAGATTTCGGCACGGATTATGAATATTGGTTTTTGTAAAAAAAAAATTCATGGATACAGAATGGCAAAAAAAAAAACAAACAAAAACACCCACATATCCAGTGTTAGAATAAAAATAAAGTTCTTACATTTTCAAGTGTAAGATTCAAATCTTTGCAATTGAGCAATTGGTGGATATAACTGCAATCTGACATTGAATATTTGGCAAACAGTTTCCTGTTAGTCATAGACTATTGTCCAGTGGTAAAGAAAGAATTTAACTCAGCCAACATTGCAATTACATTAATATTGGGAGCTTTAGATAAGCCATCAATGTCAAATTTGTGGGTTTCCATATAGCGGATTGAAGTGGCTGTTGTTACAGAACCGCATTTAGTGATATGTTTTACAACAGCCTTAGGCCTAAATATAACAATAGTCTATGGAGTTTTCTAGGCATGTTCTATGCAGACTGCTGCATAGAAAGCCCCTAGAGAATAGGCAATTACCAATGTATTAGTAGGCCTATTGGCCAAAGTTAAAATTGTAAGGTTTTAGGATTTTTTGAAAATATATTCAATATAGACAGTAACATTAAAGAAAATCTACCACCGGGACGAAGCATTGTAAACCTGCCCTTTGGCAGGATCTGCTCTTCTTTAAGCTCCCTATGCCCTAAGGCTTTAAAATTATGCAAATAAGCCTGAGGGTCTCCAGGCCCCAATTAACATCTACGGAGCCCTAAGGCTAATTTGCATAATTTTAAAAGCCTTTTTTGTAAAAAACAGGGATGAAGAAGACAAAAAAAGAGCGGATCCTGCCAGAGGGGGCACACGCCAGTATGTCAGTGGGCTAGGTTTACAATCATTCACCCTGAATTGCAAGTTTTAAAAATCAAAAAATCCTAAATTAACTTAACATAAAAACATGATTCAAAAGAGGGCATTTTATCGAGATACATTCCCTTAATTTTTTTTTTTTTTTTGAAGATACATTGGAGCAATAAAAAAAATGTTCTAGTAGTTATATTTTATTTCAAGCTTTGATTGAATTATACTGTTAAAAGAGTGGGGTGTTGAATTAATAAAAGGATAAGGCACAAAAACCTTGAAAAAATTGAATGTAAATCATATAAGTTTCTATATCTGCCATTTGATTTTTATTATTGAGCTTGTGCTGAATGCTGTTCACCTTGCGGGTAAGTTGCCATTTCTTGAACAGTGGAATATTCTGTAGATAAGATGCAAAATCACTTATTACGTAACATATTTTATATTCTACTGGTAAAGTCAAACATTTTGTTGGCCACCTTCTTTCACGTTTTTAGCTACGTGTGTGCAAGTATGGGGGACAGGATATTAGGTAAATTACCAATATACATTTATTAAGGGTTCTGCACGGTTTCCTTGAAATGTAAAGTGAATCCACTGGTTCAGAAATGTATTTTACCTCATGAGCTGTCATTCCTATCCATAAAATGGCCTAGAGATGAAGGGTCATGTGATATTAATTGTCCGTGATCAATTGCCCTTACAGAACCTTATGATAGTATTCATGAATAGTAAGGTAGATTGGTCGTGGACCCTCCATCTCCGGTCATTTTATGGCTAGGAATGACAGCTGATGTGGTAAAAGACATTTCTGAACCAGGGGCTTCTCTTTACATTTGAAGAAAGCAGTGAAGAACTAGTATACATATAGATAAAAAAGAGCTTTTTCAGATGGGTGTAAAATGTAGCAGATCCCCTGATGCTGCTAGTTGTGGCAATTAGACCAACATTTGGGATGGAATTTGTTCCAGTAATTCTTTCTACATACTATGCATTTTATATACTATATACTTGCATTTTACAGCCAGACCGCTGACTAATTTCTTGAGGGACACCACTGTCTTCCCTGATTTTGCTTGCGTTTTACAATGTGCCCGATTTATTTTTGTGTGTTCTGTTACGGTGTAAGATTAGGATACCTTATAGACAATGCTAGAAAGCTTTTTTTTTTTTTTTTTTTTACAAATAACTTTTTTTCTGTTTTCTTCTTTTTGTGAAAAAGTTAATGGTAGCCAAAGAGATGCAAATGGGGCAATGCTAAAGCACATTTCTTCTCCACCCGAGGGAACAATGCCTTTTAGGAAAAGATACAGTTTGTCTGAATGTACCAAATGCCAAGATGGAGCAAAGAAAGTTTAACTACCCTCTCCATGCGTTGTGTGCCTTTGTAAAGTGTATTCTCTATGCTACCTGGAATATTTCCAAATCTACTGCATAAAGCCTGGCTGTACATAGCAAAAGGTTTTAGTGACAACATGGACACAATGTTAAATCTACAAATTCCTGTAAAAAGATAATGTAAATGAACAAAATATAGATAATAGACCTACGAGCAAAACCCAGATACATGCAATTATATTTCTTACTTCCCCAGTTAATATAGAAGTTAACACATCCCAAGCTCACCCCACCCCATTCCATGCTCAGACCTGTTCTCTGGGATGCAGGCAGCTCACTGGCAGCAGGCAGAGTACCTGTAGGTCCAGGTGGAGGTATTGGATAAGGAGCAGAGGTAGCTGGCACTCCTGGCCTAACATGCTGGAAAGATGGTCCAGGAGGAGGGAAAGAAGTAGAAGGTGATGAAGTTGACACTGGAGGCTGCAGGGGATACTGAGGTTGAGGAGCAGAGTGGGAAGACGAGGCATAAGAAGAGCTATGGTAGGAAGAGGCAGAGGGAACGGAGGCAGCTGGTTGAGGCTGATAGACGGCTGGTCCATCAGAACCATAATACTGTTGAGAAGGTGGATAAGCTATACAAAAAAAAAAAAAGGAGGAATAAAAAAAGACAAATCAGTACATTGTTAGTTTGCATGACTTGAAGAAGCAATGCCATGAAAATATTATAAGTATATTACAATATAACATAAAGCTGGATTGCAGTAAAGGGTAAAATACACATGCATGTAATGTACAGTATATGAATATTCACAGATCATATAAAAGTGATCAAAAGTTAACATGCTATGGATTAAACCGAAATCACTAAAGGTAAAGCAAAAAGGTAACATAATATATTCAGATATATAGTAACATGTGCATCTCTTCCTGTTGCTGTGTATACTGAATAACATATAAACAGAAATTGAACAAAACCAACTAGGGGGGAACTTTCAATTCTTATCTTAACATTATTATCAACATTAAGATTTTTTTTTTATCATTGTTGTATGAAACCCCTCCATTATGTACAACAGCTTTTCGACTGGTGATATACATATCAACCTGTAGAAAAAGACATTACACAAGAATTTTTCATAGAAAATATTAAAAGTCACGAATAAGGGTACAAAGACTGCAGAAATGAGTGTACAGCATTGAATGCATTGTAGTTGTACTTAATAAACTTAGCATTTTATATTTTCTATGAAAAATTCTTTGTGTGTAAATCTGTCTTTTTCTAGGTTTTTATTTTGCATACTCTGATATGCTGATGATTTGGGGTCTGACTGACATGACACTCCACTGGGAATGGTACGGTTTGCAGTTCCCAGCTCAACCAGAGGAGGGAGTGCTATTCTGTTGCTATACACTATCACCACTGTGCCCCTTTTAAAAAGTGATAGCATATTCTTATGATATGTTGTTACTTTGTCAGATGGTAATATTCCTTTAACATGTGAGCATACATACTTTGTGGGTAGGTTTGCCGGGCACTCTTGTTATAAGGGTTCGCATTAGGATCTGGAGCAGTTGCTGAAGCTCCAGGAGGAGCTGCGTAAAAGTTACCAGGGATGTTAAATCCTGGTGGTGGGGCATTTTCTCTCTGTAAAAATGTAAACAGACAATAAATTATTTAAATTTATATATAATAATTAAATTTAGGATCTTTTTAGCAATTTTAGCAGGTGTTATTCAACACAATTTCCACAATAAGCAGGTATTCACGTGAAATATGTCAGAATTTATTATCCATTAAAATAGCAGATAGCCAAATTGGAACACAATAACACTACCAACTATGGATTATCGATGTTGCAGGGAATCAGAGCAAGTCATCTCAGATACCAAGTGCTGCACAATAAGTTGTGTGCAAGATCAGAGCATGCCCAGCAAAGGAAAAGAAGAGCCAAACCTTCCAAGTCCTGCAATGTTATACCTGTGTGTCAAAGGAAGAGGAGGCAGCAGGTGCAAAGCTGGGAAGGGCAGTAGGGTTTTTGTTACTCCAGGAAGTGACAGTGGGGGCAATTCTAGCCTGAAGTAAACAAAGAAATAAAAATCACTGGAAAAACTAAGAGTTAAGAACTAAATTGTGCCTTGGTCAGAAGGTTGGGCATTTTCCTTCCAGTCCTACAAAGATGAATGCCACCAAGTAAAGACTTCATCTGGAGTATAAGGCAAGTGTGGAGAAAGGGCCATTTAAATACAATTGCTGCACACATAAAATAAATAGTCTTACAAGATGGGGTTTTAAATAGGAAAGTTACAGTAACAAACAAGAGCCATGAGAGAAGACTTATCTTCATGTTAGATACCTACAAGAACTGTTTGATCTATTTTCAGGATCTCTGAATCCGGCAGTGATCATATACATTGGAATACATGTACTAATCCTGGCCGATATTTATGGTACTTAGTGTTCACATAGACCGGGAAGTCCAAATATGCACAAAATAATGACAAGTGGTTCATCCTCTATTATAAATTTAGTGCACAGTAAGACACTTGTCTCACTTATCACCAATTCTGGGTAACCTTCTGTGTCAAAATGCTTGAGAACGGCAAAAGTGTCTAGAGCTTAAATTTTTGCGTGCACACACTACATTTATATGCCACTTTTGTGGCAAAATTCTACCACAAACATAACTATTCTAGGCTAGACCTCTGCCAAACATCCTGTACGTTTCTTGTAGGTACATTATACTAATGCACAAATATGAGAAAAGAACAGGTTTTCATTATTTCCATTTCAACAAGAAGGTTTCACCATTGACAGCAAATAGAGAACTGTTAAGTTACATATTTCTTTACAAAATAACAAATCTACATTTCCCCAAAACAAGGCACTTTACCAGTGACGAATGTCATGTGTTATTACCTGTGGGTAGTACTGGTTGTCTTGCGTTGGTTTCATGTGTGTTGGCATGCGCTGTGGCATAGCCGGTGTTCCACGGGGCGCAACTGTGCCAGTGGAAGTCAGGCCACTCTCTCCTTGTGCTCGGGACAATCGCTCCCGCAACTGTACAATACTCAGCTGGTATCAGGGTAAAAGATTTGAAAAGGATATGTATCAGAAAGCATTATTTCAGTAGAGTAGTAGATGGTGTGTGCCAATTTCAAAAAGGGATCAACAATGCATTCTACAAGTAGTGTTTGGAGTACTAAAAAACTGAAAAATGTAAATAAAAACATAAATGGCAGGTTAAGTCTGATTAATGTGATGGTTACAAAGTGTAGATCTTTATCTTAGGCCTCTTTCACACAAACACATGAAAATGGCCATTTGCTACATATAGCGTCACATTAATTTCAATTAGTAATACGGCCATCCATTTATATGGCTGTATTGTCCACCATACTGTAGCGTCTCGTAAGCAAGATAAAAATGTATAGAGCATGTCCTATTTTCTCCAGTATTTACATGTCCAACTTGAACAGATTATAATTTGCTGCAACACTGGCAAAATTAAGCAGATACAGACTCTAAACTGAGAATTTATGTCCAGGCACACAAGAACAAAGCAGATCTGTATTTTGTCACAAAGATAAAGATGTATGTTGTAGCGCTGAGGCCACCCCATTATTGTGGGGAAAGGGTTGAGGGCACAGTGATGAGGTACGCTAACAGAGTTAACATAGTGCTGCATGTGCAATAGGAAATAGAACCTGAAAAAAATAACAGATAAGACCTTAAAAACTAGAGGAAGTAATGGGATATTCCATTTACCTGGTTAGTGCTGTTGGGCAAAAATGCCATCGCAGCTGCAAGGCTTCCCTGGGCTGCGAGTAAGATAGCATACTGGCTCAACTTATCTGCCAGAAGGACGCCTACATCTTGTGTGTCTACAGCTTGTGTAACTTGCACGGCTTTACGGAGGATAACCACTTTTTCTATAAGATCCTAAAAATAAAAAAATAAAACAAATAAAATATGTATGTTCTGTGTATCCTGTATCTATAGTTACAAGATACACACCTCAACAAACAATTAAACAGAGACAACTATGTTCAGTATGATACCGATGGTAGTATGCACAAACAAAAAGGGTAACCTTAGAATTGACCATGACTGAAAAAGTGCTGGAAATACAAAATAGAAGGGTTCCAGTAGGACTCATGGAAATTTTCACTTTTGTTCTTGAAGCAACAACATTCACCTGAAGCGATAGAGGGGAGACTCCATCCTGAGCTTTGGTCCAGCAGGCCACCAGCTTCTCTACATTCCCTGCACAGATGTAGCATAGACAGGCTTGTGCCTGAAGAGAGGCATCACCTTCCTTTTCAAGTCTGGAACCCAACAGGTCTGTAAATACAGTGTTAAAATGACTTTACATGAGCTTAAAATTGTTCTTACATGTACAGTACAGGCCTACTGAATCTAAATGTAGACTGTATCGCAACTAAACCAATATTATAGTAGGTAAATTGGTCATGCCTTCATATAATGCTAGCTAAAAGTGAATTATCCTTACATCGCATGCTGGTTGCATTTAAAATTATTGGATGTTAGTAAACATAGTCCCCTTTAAAGTGAACCTGTCACCAGGAATAACGTGTTAGCTGGTGACAAGTTCCAGTAGCCAATGCTACGCTGATTTTTAAAATGCCTTTGTCAGCATTCTGCAAATATTTCAGTATTCCCTGCCAGAAGTGTGTGGGGAGTCCACGGGGCGGAGCAGATGTAGCCTGTGTGCGCCTGTGTCAGTCTCCTCTCTTCCACAGTCATGCGGCCCCCTCATCCTTCCCACTTTCTGTGATGTGCATTGAGCAGGCAGGGGAGGGAGGGGAATGGCGTTGATGACATTGAGATATAGGCACACACAGGCTGCAGCTGCTGGCAAAGAGCCAGATCATATAAAATAATCCGTTATAAAAACTACTGAAATGATTCAGAATGCGGACAAAAACATTTTTTTAAATCAGCAAAGCATAGGCTATTGTAACCAGTCACAAGCTAAAAATCACATCCAGGGCGACAGGTTAATTTTAATTCACTTTAATGTAAAGCTTTGCCTTCAGAAAATCTTGGATTCTTCTAATATTTAGGACCACACAAAATACTGGAATACTTTTCAACTTACTATAAATCACAATTTTCCAAGAATTTCATTATATTATATCTTGGGGTGGAAGTCTCCAAAGCAGCCTTTGTGTGGCTCTTCACACTCTCGCTCCAAATGTCTGCAGGGTCTTTCCTTGTACAACACTTATGGAATTTACACTCAGATTGAGATGAAATGGAAAACCCTGTAGTTCTTTTGCATTATTTTATTAAATGTGTAAGTGCTAAAAATGTAGAGTTAGGTTAAAGTTAGATTTTGTTCTATGTGTTTTAATACATTAGACCCAAGGCAGAAGTGGTTTCAGAGACCTCTAATGCCACTATAAAATGGAACCTGTTTGTTACTGTTAGAATCTGCAATGAAAGTTTCAAGTTTGCACTAGACAAAAAAAAGCTTTAAAAAACAGTAGACTTTTCGCATCAAACCTAAGTACATACCACATAGAGAAGCAAATTCTTCAGGCCTGGCATAGGTCAGTACCGCAGCTAGCGCTTCCCTCCAATTCTTAAGATCACAAGATTCTACAATATCGCTCCAGTTCTTGGTGACAACAGCTGTGATCAGCTAAAGAGAAACAGATTGCAACCATCAGTATCTAAACAAAATGACCCAAAAGATAAAAATAAATACAGGGTTTATTAGGACAAAAATTGCTCTAGAAATTCTCAATTCACTTTCTAAAGCCCACATGCAGCAAAATTATCTGCACTCAGCAAAGAGGTTTTCTGGGATAAGAATATGGGTGGCAACTATACTACAACTATATAACCTTGCTGATCAGCTGTTTAAGGGGGCTATATGGTGCTGCAACAAAGACTCCCATCTCATGGCTGTCTAAGATAATATAGCTACATTAAAGTAGAAAATGCTTTGAAATGCCACAGTTAATAACATGACATCATGACATGATAATCCTGCATACTGTCACAGAGGAGGAGCTAGAGCATAGGGTGTGTTATGCTAATCTTCTCTGATACTGTCCAAAGAGCAGCAGACAATGGAGTACACATTGTGATCTTTCTGTGCTTATCTAGAAGCTGTGTTCACACATTGCTTTAACATTCCACTAATATTTCATTAACATCTACACTGTAGCTACATATATGCAATGTTGTGTAAATGCGATGCAAACTGGATGTAAACAAACACAATGTAAATGTCAACACTGTTAACATAACTGTTTACATTTAACTTAGATTCAGTTAACATTGAGTTGACACTGCATTGACAAACACAATGTTACGCAATTACAATGTAAAAACAAGGCGAAAGTTAGCGAGAAGTGAACGAAAACACAATGTTACTGCAAAAGGTAATGTTAGGAGTCTTCAAGTAATGTAAATGCGATGTAAATACAACATTTCCGCAAACGCAATGTAAAAGAGCTGTGAATGCCAATGCAATGTTACTGCAATGTAAACGCAATATGAATGCAAAACTCAACGTAAATGTGACGTTACCACCAAACACATTACATGGCATTTGCGTTCACATCACTTTTACAAGTCGTTTGAGTTTACATTACGTATGTGTTAACGCCTTAAGAACCAGGCTCATTTTCACCCTTAGGACACAGCCAGATTTTTCAAATCTGCCTGTGTCACGATATGCACTTTTATTTTGGAATAACTTGGATATGCACTTAATAATGGAACGTTTTATCTCAGAGATTTTCATAATGTTTTTTCATGACATGTTGTACTTCACATTAATACTATCATTTAGCTGAAATTTTTTGCAATTGTTTGTAAAAAAAAAAGGAAATTTTGGTGAAAATTTTAAGGTTATTTTTCTGATTTAAGGTTATGCTCATCATACAGTTAGTCTAACCACCCAAATTGGTTGCTAACTAACCTTAGGTCTGCTTTATGCTGACATAATTTTTATTATATGTTCATTTTTATTAGGACATTAAGAGACTTACAGTTGGAACAGTGATTTGGCAAATTTTTAAGTACATTACAGATTCAATTTTTTACAATTCATCTTCATAAGCGTTTCCTAAGTTCTATTTATTAGAAAATCCCCCAAAATCATCCCATTTTTAAAACTGTACCCCTCAAACTATTCAAAACAACCTTTGGTAAGCTTGTAAACCCTTTAAGCATCTCAAGAATTCAAACATTGCTTTAACATTGAATTTGCGCTAAATTTGAGTTTACATTGCTTTTGCATTGCACTTATACTGCATTGGCGCTAAAATTGTATTTACATTGCGTTTGCACTAATATCTAATTTACGTAGAACAAATTCACGGTCAGCGGCACTCATTAGAACCACATCGGAACTGGTGCAAACGAGTCTTTTTTATTTGGCTTTAGCCGTGCATGAATACATAGATAAAAAAGAACGCGTAGGATCGTCGCGTTTCGACGTTCACACCGTCTTAATTATGATCTCCACAAAGATTTGTACAAACTGGAAGCTTAAATATCTCATTTACATCGCAATTTTTATTGACATCACGTTTATAGTGCGTTGGTATTCAGATCAGGTTTAAAACACTTTTGCATTTACACCAGGATTATGTTTTTTACAACACGAATAATGTGTTTACATTTGTTTTTGCATTTACATTCAGTTTGCTTTGCAATTACATAGCATTTGTGTAAATGCAGTATAAATGTAAAGTTAACTGAATATTAGCATAAAGTAAATGCAATGTGTGAACACAGCATCTACATGAGCATAGAGAGATCACAATGTATACTCCACAGTAGCTTATCTGACATTGCTGCTGATGACTGGTCAGTAGGAGAGAAGATTATCATAACCCATGCTTCTAGCTCCAGCCCCTCCTCTCTGACAAACAGGATTACAATGGTCAGAATGTGTAGCTGCCCCTACAGAATGGTATGCTAATCTCCACCTGTGTGAGCGGGTGAAAGGAAACCTGTCATCAGGAGCTCTTATTCTGGCTCCTCCATTATAATAAAACTGGCCTTTTAGATGAAAGCAGAGCAGTCTCTCATATCCCATGGAAATGGTCAGTTAGAAGCGGTTTCCCCCATACCCTCGGGAAACTGCTCCATCACCAAATTTTAAAAACACACGTATGCCTCATATTTGAAATAGATGCATGACAGAGGTTGACTTTTCTTTGTATCAGGAAAAGACAGTTTTATTATAAAACACTTTGGCACACTATTCTCTATGGTGACCTGATGACAGGTTCTCTTTAATAAAAGTTGTGATATATTTACATTGCAGTAGAATAGGGGTAAAATAGACTTCTTTGGTGAGAGGTCAGGACAGGAGATACTGGATCCAGGGCTTCCAGGGTATAGGTCATTCTTACCAGACTCATGATGTGGAACCCAAATGACACTTTTGCTCCCTACTGTATGAGTTTACATATAGCTCATCTGTGTGGGAAAGTATCTTTTTTGTAATGTACACATATGCACACAATAAAAGGACATACCCTTGTTATTTTGCTTTGAGATTTAGCAAAGTATTTGGTTTGTGTCCTGGCCAATAAATCAGGTCCTCCAGCAATGGCCAGAATGATTGCATCAGCCATACGATTGTCATGCAAACAAAGATCCACTGCACTTTCAAAGTTACCAGTCAGCAAAGCCTGGGTGATAAGTCCATCAACATCTATAAAACACAAGGTAAATGTACCAGGAAGGATTAAAAAGTGATGCAATATTAAAAACCTTTCAAGTACTTTCAACCTCATCATAAACCACTCAACATAGCCACACACTCATACACCACTGGCTGCAAAATATGCTGCAATGACTAAGCAGTCTGCAAAGACGGACATGCATGGGAAAAAAAAAAAAAAAACACCATAAAAACAAAACACTAGGCATGTAAAGAATACTAGGATAAAAGGAAACCTATCATCACGGATCTACCTAATAAGATAGATCCGGTGGCAGGTGCCTTTATTTACTTGCAGATTGATGGTTTTTTTTTTTTTACAAAAAACTTTGAGTGGCCCAGATATATATAAAAAGTTTAGCTTAAAAATATTTAAATGTTCTTTTGAGGCTTCATTGGTGTTAATGGAGCCTGGAGCCCCTCAGGCTCATTTCCATAATTTTTAAGCCTTATATTTTCTTAAAAACAAGGGAATAAGAAGTTAAAATAAGAGCAGATCCTGTCAGACACACGTCAGTGGGCTTGGTTTACAATCCTTCATCCTGGTAGTAGATATCCTTTAATAATTGATCCTTTTATAAAAAGTTGTGTGTGCATGATAATGCAAATGAACTTACCTCCGCTCACAGATATATTAAATGTTTCACCAGATGGTAGGCAGTCACCACTTTCGTCTTTCTTTGGTTTTAATTTCTAAAAGCAGAAGGAAAACTATTAAATTTAGCGCTTGTATAAAAGGTTGTGACAAGAAAGGTATAGCACCACATTCTTGGATGATTTTCTCAGCAACTAAAGAGCAAAGGCATTACACAAATGAGTTAAAATAAACTTATAAAAACTATTTTCACATCACACAATGCTGAAAAGACAGCTAATTTAGGTGATCAAATTATTAATAAGCATCTTGCAAGCAGGACAGCTGTGACACGTCACAGAACGGAGACCACGGGACACAGCACAATAGCAGTAAAGAAGGTAAAAAGTACCTCCCCCAAGATCAGCTCCTCTGCCGCTTCATTTTCTTCCTCATTCTCTATAGCCTGGTCAGTCTCTTTGACAGTCTTAGGTAAATACAGTAAGAAATGCAAAACAAAGGACGGAAGAATTAAAGACCAGAGGAAAAAATCAAGTGAGCAAAATGGAGACAATAAAGTTCATGGTGGGCCACATGATGGTTTATCTGTGTACGCAAAACACTGCATAGAAAGTCAAGCAGTGTTAATATAATCAAGTTTTTATTCATCATCATTATCATGTTCCCCCGTTAGTTTCAATTCTCTGATGGCTTTTTTTTTTACCCCCGATAAAAAGGCTTAGACCTAGATGCAACAGACAACCACAAAGGTTTCCTTTCTAGGGACTCCTTTGTGAACCAAATAGGCTGGATTCCAGGATAAATAGATTTTCACAATTAGCTCTAATTTGAAAGCATTAAGACAGGGGTCTGAATATTAATTTTTGTAATAACTTAGCACATAAGATTGAGGGTAAATGGGAAAATTAGATGTGATGTAAATATCTGGGGCAATATTCAGTGGGTACGGAAAGTATTCAGACCCCCTTACATTTTTCACTCCTCATTAATGTATACTCTGCACCCCATCATGACAGAAAAAAACCCTGAAATTTAGAACTGAAATATAGCATGGTCATAAGTATTCAGACCCTTTGCTGTGGCACTTCTATTTAACTCACATGTCCATGTATCTTTTCCTTATGACCCTCCTTGAGATGGTTCTACACCTTCATTGGAGTCCAGATGAATTTAATTAAAGTGATTGGACTTGGTTGGAAAGGCAAACACCTGTCTATATAAGACCTCACAGCTTACAGTGCATGACTGTAAGGAGGTGTCCAAGGAGCTCAGTCAGAATTTTGGCAAGGTACAAATCTGCAGCACTCAAGGTTCCTCAGAGCACAGTATCCTCCATAATCCTAACAAGGAAGAAGTTTGGGACGACCTCGACTCGACCTGGCCATCTACTCAAACTAAGCAACTGTGGGATAAGAGCCTCGGTAAGAGAGGTGAAGAAGAACCCCAAGATCACTGTGCCTGAACTCCAGGGACGCAACAGGGAGATGGGAGAAAGTTCCACAAAGTCAACTATCACTGCAGGCCTTCATTAGTTGGAGCTTTGTGGCCAAGTCTGCCCTCAGACTCATCTCCTCAGTGCAAGACATATGAAAGCAAAGAAAAAAAAAACGTGGAGAAAACCAGTCACTGCTCATCACATGCAAAATACAATCCCAACAGTGAAACATGGTGGTGGCAGCATCATGCTATGGAGGCGTTTTTTAGCTGCAGGGACAGGACGACTGGCTGCTATTCAAGGAAAGATCAATTCAGCCAAGTACAGAGATATCCCTGATGAAAACCTCTTCCAGAGTGCTTTGGAACTCAGACAGAGCCGAAAGTTCACCTTCCAACAAGACAATAACCCTAAGCACACAGCCAAAATAACAAAGCAGTAGCTTTAGAACAACTCTGTGACCATTCATGACATGCCCAGCAAGAGCCCCGACCTAAACCCAATTGAGCATCTCTGGAGAGACATCCAGCCTGAGGGAACTAGAGAGAATCTGCAAGGATGAGGCAGAGGATCCCCAAATCCAGGTGTGAAAAACTTGCATCATACTCAATACTGAGCAAAGGGTCTGTCCCAATTGTATATAAGAATATTAAGGCCGTACAGGCAAACCATGACTTAAAGAGGACCTTTCAGGGCAATATACTAAACCACCCAAAGATCCTTATTTGTTTAGGTTTAGGGTCCCAAAACACCCTTTAGCAAATCCCTCTATGCCCACTAGTAAAATAAATACCTTGTTCTGATTCTCCCCGCACCTACACAATCCCACAGTGAAGCAAGCGTAGTACACACTGGCTTTAAAGGGTGATTTGGGACACTAAAGGACCAGTGCTAAATTGCCTTGACAGATCATCCTTGAACAGAGACTTATAGAAAACTCCATTTCCAAACGGATCTCTCAATCCACTGTGACCTCTCTGAATGCTGCCAAATTTAATCATCTATAGTCATCAATGGATCATCCTTGTTCCGCTGCCAACCCAAAATATTTAAAAATACAATATGTCACAGGGAACCAAAGAATTATTTGGCTAGAGTTACGCTTACAAAATATATTTAATGTTAATGAGGTATACCTAGGATACGTCATTAATATCAGAGCCCGTCTGGCAATAGTGCTCCTAAGCAGGAACAGCTCCCAGTGGCTCCTATTCATATGTGAGTGGTACTAGAGCTTTCTCCATTCACTAACCACCTTATGGGTCATATACTTATAGTCTGGTTAGTATAGCAATGTACAGAGGCCTAACAGAGGTTATGAAAACCCCAAGGCTCAGGAATGTCAAATTATAGGTTTGTACAAATATCCCGCTATGCTGCAAAAAAAAAAAAAAATCCTCCTATGCACAGACACTTGAGAGACATTGCAAATGATGATGAGGACCTCCGTTTCCCCCTTTGTCGCCCCCCCAAATTATAAAGTCTATATTAAAAACCATAAAACAACTTCCCATCATGAACTTAAATTTCCTTGGGTTAAACAAATAGATTTGATTTCTTATTTATAGAAGAGAAAAAGTAATGGACAGTACAGAATGTAGCAAGTGTATATCAGACAAACAGAAGCTTCATGCCTTGTACACCAGTGTTTTGGTGCATAAGGCACAAAAAGTTGCAATTCCTGGCACAGGCCCAAAAATGGCAACTTTTTTCCCCTTTTGCATCCCTCACACTGTTTTTGTAAAAAGGAGGAATGGGGGCGGGTTTCAAAGGGCGGGGAAGAGATGCCCTTGACTGACACATTTACTATATCCTGTGTCTGAATGTGCAGCAGGTTATAGCTGAAATCTACATTGGAATTACCAAGAGAGTAAAACCTCTTAGTAAAGACACTGTATTGTGCACCGAAGCAAGAAATTGCCCCCATTTTGCCAGCAAGTTTCCATATTCATTATGGTTTTTCCAATGGTGGAAACTAGTTTGAAAGTTTGTTAAAGATAACAAAAATAATAAATGCAGTAAACATTCAGCATAAAACTCAGCATAGCAACAATGATATCACTTTTGCTTAAAAGGACATCTACCACATCTCCAGGATGTGGTCTTTTTTAGGTTTCCTATGGCCTTGTTTTTAACATCTATGAAGCTTGGAGCCCCTTTATGCTAATTTGCATAATTTTAAAAATATTTTTTTGTAAAAACCAGGACATAAGAATCTAAAAAGGGCAGCATGTCAGTGTGCTTGGTTTACAATCCTTGGTCCTGGGGATAGAGGTCCTTCAACATCTATTGTGAGGCAAGAATATTGCTGCTAGACAAAAGTGAGAAAACCTTGACAAATGTACAAACTGGCATACCAGTCCTGATAAATGTCCTCTTATTGTATTTTGAACATTTCCTCTACACACAAATACATGCATTTAGGTTTTTCCTACCTCAGCTGTTCCATCTACATGGCTTAAAACAGTTGCAATCTAACAGAAGGAAAAAAAGATGAAAATGTAAGTTGAATTGAAATAATAGCAATAGTAGAACATCTGGGATCATTATTAGAATTTAGCAGTTATCATAACTATAAAAATTAATTTTGGATAAATAAAGTACAAAAAAAAATCTCTTCTGAAGATGCCTCCCTGCATTCATCAGGAGTAAATATGCCTCTGAATACTGTCCAAGAAGTACGGTACTAGAGAAAAGAAAACACTCCAGTTCTTAGGAACAGCCATTTATTTTATTAATACCTTTGCTCCAAGATCTTCTTTTCTGAACCCCAGAAGATCCAGGTACTTGCCTCGAGAATCATCTTCAAAATTTACCTAGAACAAAAGAATTTAAATTAAGAAATATCATATTTGACTTTAACGGAATAACATCATCTGTTCAGGAGAGCTTCTTAAAAAGGTTTGCAACATCAAACTATGTGTAAATTCACACACTTCAGAACTGATGCATATTTTAAAAGAGTGATTTAAGAATAGTTCATCTCGTACCATCCTTGGGATGGGGTATTTAGAAATTCCATGTGATATCAAGATCATGCTCTGGACACATGTAACATGTGAATTTGCTGCTAAACTGCTGGCAGAAAGTGCCTACAGTGTAAATTCTGGAAGGTCACCGTCATAATTATTGCACAGAACAGGAGAAAATAAACTAACCTTTAGGAACGACCAGACATTTTTTTCAAAGTCATTCTTTGCATCGTCAATTTTTTTCTGGCAGTACTCAAGAAATGCACCCGTGCTGACCACATCCTGGAGTTTGTTAGAGCGGTTAAGAAACTCCTCCTCTGTGACTACTTGACTGACATATACATGAAACCGTTCTGCTTGTGGATGCTGTTGGGTTGGTTGAGTCTTCTCAGCACCAAATGTAACCAACTTCCCTCCAAACTGCAAAAAAACCCCCCAAAAAACACTTTAACCACTTTTAATGCAACTCCTTCATTTGAGTGAGATTTTATGTGCTTTGTTTAAAAAACACACCTTTCCTTGGATAAATATGGCTAAAACAGGCCCTCTTCCTCACCCACCTTTAAAAACTTGAGTTACGGTTAAAAATGGGGCAGTTCTCTGGTGTTCAAGCCATGAAGAATTTGCAATGCCTGGCACAGAGTCAGATATTCTAACTTCTCCCCACCATGCCAGCATCACACCCATTGAGTATAGCCTGGCACAAGTTATTAAGCAATTCTTAACCAGGTAGGACCTCTAACTATATTCGATCCTGTGAGACATGTGTGGCATCAAGACTGGGGTATGATGTAGCAGATTTTCATAAATCTCCACCAATCATCTCATCAAAAAAATGCATGTCCAAAATGTTACCCAAAAAACACCAAAACAAACAAAAACCCTTTGTGTATGTGTGAAAAAGGCCTAATGGAGTCCTCTATTTGAGTATCTAGAGTACATCATTGTATATGCTTCTCTTCAGTATGGTTTTATCATTTTTCCAACGTCACAGTATTTTTGCTGCTACTGTAAACACTTACAGAAAAAGAGGCGCCAACTGGTCGTCGCAACCACTTTGGTGGCTTTTTCAAAGGTTGAACACTGCTCTGCTGTGGGGTCTGCTGAGGAAGCTGCAGTGGAGGAAGGGGTTGTCCTGTGCCAAATGGATCCAAGTTGCCAAAAGATGACGTAAGCTAGATAGGAATAAAAACATTACAAAATGCCTATAAATTAGATTTAACCATAATTACAGTATGGAGGAATAGTATCTCAAAGCTGGGATCCCCTTGTGATGAAAAGAATAGGCTCCCCGAGTCTAATCCATGAGGGTATGCAAAGCCTTCACACCAATAACTATTACGGAAGTAATGTACTTTGGGCCCTCCACAGTTTAGATTACCAAGAGTCCTAGATGTTTGATCTCTAGTGATCGGAAAATTATTTGTGTCCTGTAAATGGGGAACAAGTGTTTTTAAAGGGATATTCCAACAAAGACAAGATTCTAAAATATACTCAGAATAACAAAATAACACATTCTAGAATTCACTGTCTTTAACAAAAACAGCATTTCATAGATGCAATTCCAACTTGTCTCTATCAGTCCTGGTGTATACAATTTTGGTTGTCCCAGAACCCAACTGCAAATCTTCTAACTGTGGTTGGATACTTCTCATAAATAGCTTCTCTTATCTGCATGGTTGCAGTACTCTCTGCCTCCTACCCCTGCACCCGCATTACAAGACCATCTCAGACACAGGCACTTCCTGCCGGCAAGTAGCAGTGTGCAGAGACGTACTCTACAAACTAGACAGATAAAGCCTTTATAGCAGAACTGACAGTGTGTTATAGGCAAGTAAGCAGAGCTGAGCGTGTCATTGCATTTTATGTCCATCTCATTAATCTCCGATCTGTCTCATTTGTCTTTTTCTATGTGTCAGATACCAGTAGAATGTTCAGAAGCTAAATAAAAGTGTGGATAAACCTATAACACGATAATCTAACCACACTGTCAGAAAACAGCATCTCATAGCACTAGAGGAATCATGAAGTGTCTGTTTAGAGAGTCCCCTCCCACACTCTGGAATTTTAGACTGAGCATCATTGAGTGATAGCAATAAAACTGAGTAAAATTGGAAAGTGAGGGGTTAAAAATGATTTTTATTGTGTAAACATCACTAGGGGATTAAAATTTGAGAACTTTCTTTCATGGGTAAAAACCTCTAAAGAGGTAACTCTTTTCGTGTTAAAATGAAGAACTGAAGGAGTGCAATTTACCTTATCTGCCTGTTTCTGACTAAGATTATCATTGCCTCCACCCATGATAGAATAAACACTGATCCGTCCATCAAAAGAGGCTGCAGAAAGCACTGCTGGATTCCGTGGGCACCACTGGATATCAAAACACCACTGCGTGTTTGTTGGTAGTTCATATAAAACCTAAAAGATATGAAAAACAGAAGGTTATTCCAAGCAAAGACTATACCTATATAACACTGACAGAAAAACGCTCTCATGCTTTATACAGATTAGCAATAGTATATGCTGCTGAATCATTTACCAAGATTGAAAATGACTTATCAAACAACAAATTTATGTGATGGCTTAAAGCGTAAAGCTATTGCAGCTTCCTTCACATGCCCCTTGCAGAAACGTCATGACAGTGGCCAAAATCTTCTGAGCCCTAGCATCTTATAAAAACAGGAGAATCTCCCCTTTAGTATTATATATGGATGATATATATGCTTTACAGTACCAGAGATATCCACAAAAGTTGTAGCAAAATTTAGATTTTTATATACAACTTTCTATTTCCAAGAGTGGATAACGCCAGTTCTGGGAAGCATTCACACACAATCTTTATAGCATATTAAAGGGGGGATGATTCTCCCGTTGAATATTTAACAATAATATTTTGCGTTTCAAGGTGCAAGGGTTGAAAGGAAATACATGTGTGAAATGTGCCCCCTCCAGCCAGTGAAGCCTGAAGAATGTAGAAGGAGCGGCAGGAAAGACAGCTTACAGTTTGCAGAAATGCTAAAGTACCTGCATCCTCTGATTTTGTAGCATAACTTTTGATAAGGAATAAAACTGAATAAACTTTATATAAAAAACTTTAATTGTAAAAATTACAAAAGAGGTTTTTCACATTTGTAGTCATTTATCAGGTAATTTAATATAGAAAAAAAATGTTGAAGTCTGACATGTCATGAAAAAAAAAACAAACAAAATAAAAATTGTTTTGATATGTAAAGGTTTTCCAAAGGTATCGTGACTTAAAAAAGAGCATAACAGGACTGCAAAAATTGATGTAGACATCTAAGCATCAATGACCCTCGGTCACAAAGGGGTAAAATAGATAAGAGCTGATCTACAGTAACATGCTCAGTCCACTAAAAGAAAAAACTGAGCTGATCTGAAGAGGTGCTGGGCCTCCAATAAATCTGATATGGAGGACTTAATCTATGGATTTATAATAAATAATAGTTTTAGCCTGGAAAACCCCTCTAAACATTGTAAGACATGAGACCATCTATTAAAACCTGATATGCAGCAATACATGTCATTTCGTAAAAAATTATTATCCCACAAAATACATTCCATTCACTTGGGACTGAAGGAGATTACAGAGTACATCCTGCCCGACCCCTACATGGTAGGTATCTCAATGCCTTTTAAGAGATTCTTTAATTCTTTCTTTTATACTGAAATATAATAAAGTATGAAGAGGGTTGAAAGAATTGTCAATATTTCTTATAGTTTTTTTTAACTTACTTCTCCAGTGTTTGGATTTGAGCAGAGTATTTTCGAATCTTTCCCACAACTCAATAACAGTTCTGGGTCTGCCGTACTCCAAGCAATAGCCAAGATGCCCCTGATGCAAAAAGCACATAACAAAAATAATTTATAAGATATGGACATTATTAATCTCAGAGTCTTTGCCACTTTGTTCCATCTATGAAATCCAGACACTGCACAGTCCGTCACTCAAGGACTAACCACAATTTTGTACTTCTAGCCCAACTGCACACACAGCAAAATCTTGCGGTTTATGTTGTGGTCTTAGGCCCCATTTCTACTGCAGAAGGGGGTGGGGGGAGTGTCAGAGGTCAAGCTTTGCATTGCAAAAAATGACATCCCCAAAATCCACAAAAATAAAAATCGGCATGCTGCAAATTGTTTACACATTGTACACTAGTACTGTGGTTGCTCAGTGGATTTTAGCAAGCACTTAGGGTTTGAGATCAGTGGGATATGCAAAGAGCCATGACGTTTTGCAAAGTGGCACCACAGTCACACTTCTGACCTGGATGGTAGGTTAAGAATTTCTTACATACCTGGCATGATTTTCCATCACTCGTAATGGTGAAGAAGCAAATCTAAGATCCCACATTTGTATTACAGGTAAACGATCATCCTCTGAAGATAAGACCATTTGTGTAGCAACATCGGGATGCCAAGCCATGCCAGAACAATGCATCTGAACAGAGGAATATGACAATTTTTTGTTATTCTTACGGTAGTAATCTCTATATGTTTAAAGACATGAATTATAAGAGTTATCTGTTCTCTATACCCTGTTGCTGTGGTCGCTGACTTTGAGAATTGGTTCATTTTTCCGAAGGTCCCATACGGTGGCTCGACCACTGGGGCTAGTTGAAGCAAGAATGTGTTGAACTTGTCGGTTCCATGCAATGCAGCTGATGTCCTCTAGGGGCTGAAAAGTTTTCACAAGTATTAGGCATGTCAAAATAAAACAGACGAAACAATATAAATGTTTTATACAGAATTTTTTTGGTGTGATGTAGGCTTAATCTTCCTACTGTAATTTTTATTTACACTTTGATTAATTCTATATTAATACATTTTTTTTAACGTCCTCTCCATTAATAAAGCTAAGGGCTTCTCGACTGTCTTCAAAAGATTTGCAAGACTGTTATTTTAAACATTATTACAAAAGAGTAATGAATCTCTTATTATCACCGTATTATGCTTTTTGTTATTAAAAAACGAATACGGTCAGATCTGGATATAACGGAGTATATGGGAATCCAAAGTATCTTACCTGCGATTTAGCTCCTGGTGTCATGGGGACAGCTAAATTATTACAATCCCAGATGTAAATTTCAGATTCATTGGCACCAGATGCAAAAAGGTTGCTCTATATAAAGTGTATATAAAGAGATAAGAAAAAATGATGAAACTGAAACAAACTACAGTACATACATGGCAAGTTATCTTTTAAATTATATGATAGTCATTGTCCACCTACAGGGAACTGGTTGCAGAGTATAATAAATCATCTTTATGATCAATGTCGATATGAGACCTTACCTGGTATGGGTTTACATCCAAAGCTCTCACTGGTCCAGTATGTTTATCTTGCTGAGAGATTTGCACATTACTGTCACCAGCCAGAATCTTGGCAGGATCATAGAGAATTACATTTCCATTTTCTCCTCCAGCAATGAGAACACCTGAAACGCTGCCCTCCGAGTTTACTCTATGAGGCCCCCAAATTAGCTTATGGTACCTAGAAAGTATAAAAAAAGAAATCCATAACACCATACACAATACTGTAAATATGAATACACATGCATTAGTCATAGATTGCTAAACTAATAAAAATAGTAAAAAAAATCATTGTGATTTCACTAAGAAGTGGTTGGTTGCAGCTCACTACTGGCTGCACGAGTAAGAGATAAACCTTAATTTAAGCCAAGAGACTTCATTAATTTGTGAAGGTTTGGAAAAGCATATTTTTTTAGATAAACATGATGCCAAGCAGACACATCCCAGTTTCTGCACCAATAAAAATTAGTTTCTCTGTATCATGTTATCACAATACAAAATGTCCATGTCGCAAATTACTCTAAGAGAGCTCTTTTTGACGACCTTGGACGGTCCGTGTATCATGATTATAGTCTGGCAAAAGGAACTCTGTGGGGCAGATTTATCAAGCAGTCTTAAAGTCAGAATATTTCCAGTTGCCCATGGCAACCAATCACAGCTCCCCTTTAAAATATTCATGAGCACTGGTGAAATGAAAGCTGAGCTGTGATTGGTTGCCATGGGCAACTGGAAATATTCTGACTTTCAGACTGCTTGATAAATCTGCCCCTGTGTGTCATATATTAATATGATGCATGGAGTCCCGTCCACGCCACTGTAAAAAATGGCCAGTGCACGATCTGGGATTAAGACACATACAGACAGAAATTTACATAACTATCAACTAGGACATGCATTTCAAACACTGCAAACAATAAAAAGGCAAACACCATACCGATGAGAGGATGCAAAGGAAGCACATGACTTCATATCCACCGATGGATCATCCAAATCCAGTTCAAAAATCTCTAAAGATGCATTTGTACTGAATGTGGCATCAAGCTGCTGCGCAGAGGTACCTTGAAATACAGTAGAAAAAAAAAGAAATCAAAATGCAAAGATAATTAGACTTCGTTTTTTCACAAACCACATATGTACAAAGCAGAATTGTGCTACACCGTTTTATATCCATATACTGTATTATATGGCTGTTAAATGCTTATCTATATGCGGCCAGGGACACAAGAATACACGGTGAAAGCTTGGTGGAGCGCCACACAACAAGCCGCTGGATACAACCACATACTGAAAGCTTCTTCTAAGGGCTAATGCACAAAGGATTGTCAAAAATAGCCGGGTACAGAAGGTGGTGATGAGTGGTGCCAGGCCAGGTCACATTGCAGTGACACGCGGTGCGCCTTACACTACATTCAGACAACTGCAATAAAGCTCTGTAATAAGATGTATATTTAGTGTCAAGAACAGGACTGCATCCATTCAGCTCAAATCAGTTAAGACAATGTTTTATATTAGATCACTATCTTAATGATGCAGGAAGGGGAAGTTGACAGAAAAAAAAAATCTACTTCTCTCCTTCTCTCAAAAACAGCATCAGAATGTACACGTGTCAAAGCCCCTAAAGAAACATGTATCAAAAGTACTAAAGGCTACCTGGTGCAGAGAGTCGCACACTAATTCGAGGTTGAATCAAGACAGAAATTTGCTATTCATTCCACACAGGATTTCTCCTCACCCATAGAGAAAGGAGAGATCTGCTGAAATTTACAATATGTGCAACTTTAAATTGTGCGTGTGCAACACGTTTTGTAATCTCATTGAATACAAAGGTACCGCCTTTTGCAGTGAATGTTTTCTGAGCATCTTTTCTAGTTTAACATATTAGAAAGCAAGTAGAAAAACAACATAAAGCTTTTGGTGCATAAAACAAGAAAAAACAGCACTCACCTGTAGCCAGGTAAATGGGATGCTGCTGAGAAGGGCTCCAGGCCTGCATGGCAGTGCGGTCAATTTCCTTTAGCTTCATCCTATATTTAAAAAACATGACAAAACTATTAGGATGCCTGCCTATCAGTGAGCTTGATGCGTTGAACTCACATAGTGTGCTTGCTGCAATGTCCAGCTTACACACTCCGGAACTGGACTGACATGTGGCGCTTAGTTCAGGTTTGCAAGCAAATCGGGTCAGACAATGCAGCAAACACACAACGAGAGTTTAACGAATCAAACTTGCTTGTGGACAAGTGGTGTTAGGATAACGCAGACGCCCTTGGCTGGTGAAAGATAAATCAGCAGCGTTGGCCAATAATAAATCTCTATTTATATAGCACAATAATATTCCGCAGCTCTTAACAGATCATGAATTAAAAATAGAAAAAACATAGTATCATCATAGGTAACACAAGATGTGAGGGCTTTGCTTGCAAGAGCTTACAATCCTATATACATCTAACATATACAGTCAGCTTTAGACACCATCTGCATGGAAATAAGTTCAGTTCATACACGTGGACAAGCCCTGAAGCATAATTTGAAGTTTGCACTTTGAAACTTATCTACTATAGGTCAACAGGGAGCTAGAAAAGAACCTTGATCAGCAATAAAGCTGTAGGCATATATAGAAAGGCATTTTAATAGAGGGAAAAAAAAGTCAGTGAGGATTGGGTGATGGTGACCAATAACTGCACAGCCTTTAATTCTTAGGCCGCGGTCACAAGTCCTGTTACCGCCGCGTTCATAAGGGTGTTGGCACATGGCGTTTTGAACCCGTTTTTGGGCCGTTTTTAGTCAGTCAAAAAATGCATGCGCTTTTTTCTTTTTTTTAAACGCATGCGTCTTTTCTGCTTTTCCCAATTTCCATAATTATCATAAATGGGGAGAAACGGACAAAACACGGATGCGTTTTCAAAAACGCATGCGTTTTTAAAACGCAAGTGTTTTTCAACGGACTGCTTAAAAAAGGGCCAAAAACCAGTTAAAAACGTCACGTGTGCCACCGGCCTAACATGACGCTAGTGTACAGGGAGCAAGCCTCGACCCGATCGCATATGCGTTTCCAGAGAAATGCATGCGATTGCGTTATCGTTCACATGCTTTCCTCGGGAAACGCATATACAAACGGGGCGAGGCCCGCCTCCTGTGCGCTAGCGTCACGTTAAGAGAGCGGCGCTAGCGTAACGTGTGACCGCGGCCTTAGAGTGCTTGAGAGAAGAAAGCTGCTCTGGGACTCAATTCCACACACCGGTCATAGACAAAAATAGCCCTATTTATGGAAGACTGCTGCAATGCTTCTCTCAGGTTTGTCGAATTATATGGTGGCATCACATTCAGAGCTAGATTGTTTAAACACAGAATGTTACTGCATGATGGTCCAAGACTTCGCTCACATTATGTCTGACTGTCGGGAGCAATCCTTCATACAAACATAAACAACGCAGAACACGTGGTGCTCCTTATTGATTACATGGTTTCAGTTGAAGGCCCTTCCCAATCTGCTTCTATTCATTTCTAAACCCAATCCAATTGGAACGTGTGAAAACAGATATTTTCTTTGTGAAAAATGTATAACATTTAGTGAAGCCGTGTCTGGTCCATTCTATAAATAGACAGGACATATTTTTTTTTTCTTTTGCGCATTTCCCTCTAGGGGTCTAAAGTGGGTCAAGTATAGCAATACAATGGCATCATCTCCTATTAGCTTTCCAACAAGGTACTGTATACTGAAGTATAGGGGCACATTTACTTAGAAATTCCGTGTATACTGCTGAGTTCGGCGATTCACCAGGAGCATGAATGTGAGGCTTCCCTGCACTGGCCCGACAGAGTTCACCATTTTATGGTTCACCTTTAACAAAGGGCGTGCGTTACGATTTGTTAAATACGGCGCTCGGTCCGAACCACAAAAAGGTCACGTGCGACACAATAGCAGCAAGAAACACTTCCAAATGTTGTTTGGAGTTACACTTACAAAATATACCTGTTAACTTATAGGGGTTGTCCAATTTCAGCAAATATTTAATATTGTTTGTGTAATGAAAAGTTATACAATTTCCTAATATACTGTCTGTATCAATTCCTCATGGTTTTCTTGATTTCGGCTTGCTGTCCGGCTATAGAAAGCTCCTCGGTTTACTCCATCACATTACCATGGACAGATTTCTATCCTCTATAGAAAGCTCCTCTAAACAGAGGAGCTTTCTATAGCCGGACAGCAAGCAGAGATCTAGAAAACCATACAGACAGTATATTATGAAATTGTATAACTTTTCATTACACAACAATATCAAATATTTGCTGAAAGGAAAAACCCTTTAAGAACAGACCTATCGTGTACATAACCTGGGGACTGCCTGTGAATATATCTTTTGTAAACATGATGTTAGCATCACATAAATTGTATTACTTAGAGTAATTCATGCTCAAACAATGGCCACAAGCTTAAATTATTCTAGTACAGATACACAGTTATTTCTGCTTCTTTTATACAGGTGAGGCTTCCTTTTTCATCTGCATAGGATTCACAGTTAGAAACCTCCATTACATATTCACTTCTAAAATTAAATCATCCCAATTTTTTCCTAATGGATGCAGCTACTGTAGAAATGGATCCGTCTGCCTCCCTTATTTCCACTTAGACAATTTAGAAGGAGGAGGGAGAATATAATAAATAATAGTAATTATTTTATATAGCTCCAACAGATTACGCAGCGCTGCACAAAGCATGACAAATTATGGATTAAAAGTTACAGTGAGAGGAACCCTGAGGTATTGATTACCCAAAGGCTGAATTCACACTTAGCATTTACATTTTAAAACACAACAGTTGAGAAGAGGAGAATTGACCAATTACACTGCGATTAACACTTGCGTGAATGCCACATATGAATACAACTTCATTTACAGGACCAAATATATTTTTGGACACCACCGGAATGGTAATTTTCATTGTCATTTTTCAATTTAGTTATTTTATTTTGACAGGTCATTGCAACATGTCAAATTATACGAGTTGGGATCTTAATAATTAGTGTAACTCAGTGTACAAGTTTTGGAAATTTAGGACTTGTGCAAAAAATGTCATATTCAGAGAGTTCCCCATATCATGAATCACCTGAAACAGGAACTTTATGGTTATGGTTTATGATCACTGGTCCATCTGCCCTGTGTGAATATACCCTTACATAATCCACTCAGGCACTGCTACACTTTACACTCTGAATTTAGGTCTTCAGGAATTGAGTAATGAAATGGCCAGGACAACACAAGCTGATGCTTGGGATATTCCATATACAAGAGAGTTCATCATTCTCTAATGTTTAGGAAGTTGTTCTCAAGGTAGCTTAGCAACAAAGTGTCACTTTATAAAAGCAAGTGACAGAAAAGAGTCTGATGGAATCGTCCACATTAAAACTGAAATGAAAAAGAAAAAATAATAATTGCAAAAATAGCCTGATGCACAGCTTAAAGGGCATTTACCATCAGGTTTGTAAACCAAGCCCACTGACATACTGGTGTGTGCCCACTCTGGCAGCATCTGCTCATGTTTTAGCTTATTATTCCCTTGTTTTTAAGAAATAAAGGATTTTAAAATTTAGCAAATGAGCCTTAGGGGCTCCAGCCTCAATTGACATCTATTTAGCCTGGAGCCCTCAGGTTCATTTTCGTAATTTTTTCAACCCTTTATTTTCATAAGAACAAGGTCCTAAGAAGCTTAAAAAGACCAAATCCTGCCAGAGTGGGAACACACCAGTATGTCAGTGTGCTTGGTTTACAAGCCTTCATCCTGGTGGTAGATGGCCTTTAAGAGCATTGCTGCTGATACAATAGTCTTGTATAATGCTTGTTTTAAAGGCGTCCACTTCATGCCACTAACCACCATGTTAGTTATCCTGTGAAGTTCCAGCATGTTTCTATAGGGTGTCAATGGCTGGGACCAGGTTTCCATGAATCAAGGGATACTCCCCAAGAGTAACCCCTGTTCTGTTAGGCTGCTTTCACATGTGGCCCTTACATTGAAACTTGTTTTGAAACACAGTACAACATGTGAGGAGAGGTTATTTGCCCAATTATATTGCGTTATTGTTAATTTGCGTTTACAAAAAACAATGCTGACGGGGTGTTAATAAATATGTCAACATCATATAGCTGCTTGTGTTAACTTAATGTCAACGTGGTGTAAACACATTGGCCCACATATATTATTGTGCCTGCGCCAGCTTTTTTCGTCTAAGTTTTCGTGAAAACATGAGTCTTTGGAGCTTGCACTTGGGCCATTGTGTTAAAAATGAGTTTTGTAAATGCAAATATTAACACAACTAGGCAGATCTCTCCCCAGATGTTTTATTGTGTTTCAAAACACAATGTAAACATCATGTGTGAAAACAGCCTTTGGGCGAGGTGTTGGAGTACTACTATAGATACTAAAAATGTGCAAAAGGAGTCTGAGCATTAAAGGACAAGAGCAGCAAGAGCAAAATGTGCAAGGTCTGTGTGAACATGTGGATATAATTAGACCTTAGCTTCTAATACTTGTTAATAGCCATAATATTTTCCTCTGCGACAAAGGTGAAGATCTCCACAATTATTTAATGATTTGAAGTTGGTGATGTCTGTACCCCTAGATGTGGCATAGATGAGAAAACACATACTCCATATAATTGCAAGAGTATTAAAACAAATAAAATACTAAAAACTCCAACGCCGTTGGCTACATCATAATTTGCTTTTGTTGCACTAACATCCCTTAACTTACAAAACAATGAATATCTCAAAGATCATACGCTCTTGCGAGTAAGGCCCTCATTCATATTGCTTGTTTATGTCTTAATTTATTTGTATATGTACCTTGTGATCCTTAAAGCGCTGCAGAATATGTAGGCACCATATACACAGAGTTATTTATATATAATACCAATCACCTGAAAAATTCAGACATGGTAAATCATGGGTTCCGGCATCTAGTTATTAAAGTCATGAACAGATTTTCTAACTATGGAAGAGCAACCTGAGGAATCATGAAATGAAGATATGAAATGAAGATTCTTCCCAAGTGAGTTATATGATTAGAATAGACACTGGGTCCATACATGTGGATTGTGGTTGTAGAGCGCTGAAGAATCCTGAATTAATGTGAATAAATGAAGCCATTCCCCAGCGTAAGATCATGTGTATAATCCCAGCTGGCCTTTATCACACTGCACCTAGATAGGAAGCAACACATGGCACTTCCCAAAGCAGGGTCCATCTCCTCTGGTCTCCAGAACCATCAGGATGACAGGTGATCAGCAGATGTTCGGATTCCCCTATGGATCACACTGTATAACTGCACTGAGAAGTTCATACAAAGTATACAGGAGCTGGTGGTAGAGAAGCTGCCATGGACTGAGGTGGAGTAAGAATGGGAGATGAATCATCACCTGCCAGGACCTCTGTGTGCCCACACTGATGCCCCCAGAGAAGCTCATCAGCCGATGACACTAGTGCCAGCTGGGCACACAGCTGAGGCGTACATACCACCCACTCACCTGCCTGCTCACAGGAAACACTCCAATACGCAGACAATACGGGCGATTAAGCCGGCTTATAGTGCACAAGCTTGCACAGAAAACTGATCTGCGGGAACAAGTCAATGGCGCCGGGTAAATCTAGAGATCGCTGGATCTCCGGGACGTTCTACAGCTCACGGCTCTCCGGCCTCTTCCGTGCCCGGCTCTTCAGTGCCCAGCACCTCCCCTCCACGTCCAGCTCAACGTGGCAACAAGAACCCCTCCCACAAAGGCCTGCAGCACAAGCCGGCCCCCTGTAACGGTGCAGGACTGCACAGCTGAGTGACACGCAGGCGCCACCTCACACGGTCACTACTGCTTCCCTATACATCTCTGCTGTCTGCTACGTCATGTATATTTCACATTTCGGGCGTTTGTGGTACATGAAGCTCGGGAGTGTATCGATGAATAACGTAAATATATATTTCCATAAAGTAATTGTAATTCCAGAAACAAACATGGCCACCGCTTGCATATACAGGAAGTGACGTACCACGCAGCCTACGAGCTTCCTTTTGAGATGATTACGTATATACGCTATAACCTCGTGTCTGAGGGCAGTGCGGCCATTTGAGCTGTGCGCTTGGAGGAGGTGAGTGAGCTGCAGAGCCTTCTAGTCAGTGCCATAGACTTGTCTGGAATAATTGTGCTTGGCAGTGTTCTGCCCTACTGTAATTAATGGATAGAGCCGTACAGATTGTGATTGCACTACAAGTCCCCTGTGTCTGTAGTGTTCTGCGGCACCGTATTGTATAGTGCCATGTGACTGGCTCACCTACCAGGGTACCCTCCAGGTTTCGGTGGGCTCCTCGGTGACAGAGCCTCAGTAGGCCCCTGGGCGGTGAACTCTGTGGAGGCATTACAAATTCGGGAAGTAAAATACTCTCCTGTTCCCTAAAATATTCCCTAGTTTATTCTCCCAAACAGCCCCCTCATGGTTATTTTATATAAAGCCCCTCACCCCCTATGGATTCCTTATATGGGCCTGCTCAGTGCTGGTGCTGCCCTGTCACCTACCATCATTATTTGCTATGGTATTTAGTTGTATCATTGGGCAGAATTTTCTGGATAGTGTCATCTTGCTCTATTCTGGGAGGAAATGGGCATCTATTAGTCCTGTGCAGTGACTGCATGACATGTCAGTGTCTGAGCTCTTCAGTCGGAGAAGTCGGAAGGGTTCTCCATTATGCCGGATGTCAGTTCCACATCTTATCAATACTAATACCTGGGCTAGGTAACGTGTATTATAGTCCCATATGCCTATGGGTAATGTTTGTTACAAAACAAGGTGTTCATAGTTAACCATAATGGGAGTTGACTTCTGTTTTAGCAGTTAAAGTGCTCACTGGTTGCCCATCTTTATTAACATGGTATGGTTTTATGGGCAAGTTTAGTTGGTGTCCAAAAAAATCTGCAATTGAGCTAGCAGTTTTCTAATATTACATTTAAAATTATTCCGTTGAGCACTGAAAGGCTCTGGGCTGGGTACAGGCTGCCTCCTCCACCCCCGCACTCTGCCTGAAGTAATCTCAATGCAGCAGAGGAAGTTTCAGCACATTGGGGGAGGAAGTGCTGCCTGCAGTCTTAACAGGCTGTGACCCTTAAGAAAATAGTCTTGGCACTGCTGGGGAGAGATTTTAAACAATGCCTGTATCAGGATTCTGGCTTCCTATCCTAAGATGTGGGTCTTATGGATATGAGGCGATCTGTAAAATCCTCAGCTTTTCCTTAACGTCAGCTAAGGGCAATGAGGCCAGAGCACTTAGGACATTAACAATAAGCTCAGCCATTTAAGGCAGCTGCCTCCTATCTGCAGACCATTACTTTCTTGTGTAGTGAAGTTGCACTGTATATACACAGTTCTGTGTAGGATTTGATACCATTTTCTTATAATTGGGGAGCCTGAGCTCTTTATTTGTGCTTTCATACATACACTACTGCTACTTCCAAGCTTTCATACATGCACACTGCTACATACCATGCATTTGGCAATGCATTTATATAATCTGAAGCATGTGATCAGTCACATATTTGTCATCACACAAGGTACTGGAGTTTTTTCATGTTGCCAAAAATTATCAGGCCTTATATTCTCCTGCAGCTACAGCTGAGGAACCTCCCAACAAGATCATCCCACCCACTACTCCTTTCCTACTACAGATATGAATTCTCATGGCAACAAGGACAGTGAAAACAGCAAGGGCGCCATGGTAAAAGCCATTCTAGCAGGCTGCAGATGTGAAATTTGTTTATTTGAGCTTGGCTTGGTTCAACGTTGGGTGAAAAGTTTTTTTACTTTAGTTGTTGTAAAGCTGTTTCACTTTGATTATGGTTTGTCTATTTGTTGTCTAATACTTTGTTCCACATCCAATGATTTAAATGTATTCTGCTGTTCACATCATGACTGCTGTGATTCCACTATTACATTATGAGGATGTGCTCCTAGAATATTCACTTATACAGATCTGAAGATATTATAGTAACTTGGTTTGTTGTATTTTAGACTGATTCGTATGAAAATGTATCCCTTTTTGGTCCCAGAGAAGATTGTGTATGACTTTCCACCGTGATGATCAAGAGCTACTTGCTTCAACCAGAAAGTGAGTATTTCACATTTAAACTGAGCTTTTGACAATGTTTGGATTATTTTGTAATTTGTTATTTGATCTTTAAATGTCCATGTTTCCAGCATCCGGTGATGAAGCCTTTTTTACTGCTGTTCACATCATGATTTATCAATGATTAGCATTTGACTGGCTGAGGATGACTCGGTAACAAGCAGATGTCCCTTCTAGAAGTTCCAGACCTTCACTTGATTTAAGCAATCCATATCGATGATGTCTTTCTTGTGACAACCCCCCCCCCCCCTCCGTATAATGCCTCCTATTCTGGGGTTTCCCCAAACTGTATGCCACAGCAGCCCCATTATACAATATACTCTAATCTGTTAATCTCTTGTAGAAAATAACTACTCGCTGTAGAAATGCAGAGGTCCTTTAATATGTGCCATTCTTGCCCATTATCTGCTTCAATGCACACAAAGTTGGGTGTTTCAAATGTCTGGCATGTCCCATCAAATTCCTTGAACATTATCGATCAAAGCTTATATTCGGTTCATTTGCTACATTTTAGGAGTGGACTCTCTCCAATTATAAAGATGAATTCTATTTGAACAGGTAAGATTACCATATACCTTAAAGGAAATTATTTGGAACAAGTGATAGCTGCTCAACTCGGTCACAAAAGTTGAAGGCCTTATCCAAGGGTTGCTCTCACCACATTATATGCATTGGATAAAGGGGTGCTTAAGATCACAAGACATCCGACTCTTCATCAATTTTGGTCAAAACAGCTGTTAAACCCTCTGTGCACCAGGATGTACTATAACATCCTGGTGCTGCAGGGGTTGTATGCAGAGAGCTCACGGGTTGATCAGTAAATTGCTATATACTGCAATACAATAATATTACAGTATATAGTATGAGCAATTAGACGCTGCAATTGGTGCCCTAGAGGGTCTGAAACGGTATAATAAGTTTAAATCTTGTCCTAGAACACATATAAAAATAAACAGTACAAATCAAACGTTGAGTTTTGCCATTTCCCAAAAATCCTGTTCTCACAATATTAAAAATAAAAATATTCCCAGCTGTGAACACTAATGGAAAATGGCACCCAAATGTCTGAATAGTCATTTTTTCCCCACTTTTTAGTCCATGAATATTTGACTAAAAATGGTCATATTGCCTTCAAATTAAAATAAACCACCAGCCTGTACCACAAAGGCTCCTTGCATAGGTCTAGACAGTGTGAAAATTATCAGCCTCGGAATATGGCAAATATATTCTTTACAATATTCTGGCAAATTGGCATAATATATTTGTGTATGGCATCCTTCCACAAAATGGGGTGTTCCTGGTTTATCATACTTGATTTTTATGTTTAGATTTTTCTTTTAAATTAAATCTACAATCTTGGGTCTACCTATTAAGGTAGATCTGGTGGCAGGTTCATCAGATATCTGAGCCCATTTTAGGGCTAATCCCCTTCAGTGCCAGCTAAGTGTAGAAATCTTCTAGTAGCCTAATGTGCAAATATGTGAAAGAGGCTACTGGGGCTGGAGCTAAAGATACAATGCACTGCTATTCCACACCCCAGTAGCCTTTCGATCCACGTGTGTGTGTGCGCACAGCTACCAGGAGCTGCACGCTGCAGATATAGTAGGCTTGAAAGAAGCTACTGGGGTGTGGAGTAGCCGCACCATGTACCTTCAGCCCTGCCAACTCCACGCCCTAGTAGCCTCTTTCACATATTTGCATGTTGGGCTAATAAAGGATTTCTAAATTTAGCTGGCACTGAAGGATTAGCCTCAGATGATATTTATTTGATGAACCTGCCACCAGATCTACCTTTATGGGTACATTCGAGGTTTCCTTTAAGCATTTGGCCATAAAGGCAGTTTTTTGTTATGTTCTCTATTGTTAGTTAAATCTTCTTCTTACTTTGTTTGACCAGCACACAATGGAGTCGTTGTAGAAAGGCGATGAAGGTTACTATAAAGCTGGCTTCAGAGGTAATAAATTAAAATGTGGTCCTCCTAGTGATGTTTCACATGGAGACACCACTTGAAAATGGTTTTTGTTTTACTTGTCCAATGATTAAAACCTTTTACTGCTGTTCACATTATGATGCACATGATTACCCTTTTTACATATGAGGACATAATTTGTGTATTCTCTTGCTCCTCTTGCATATTCTTGGTTAACTTCAGTATTTGTTTCATAGGGTGGAAGCATGCAGAGTGGAATATACAATAAAAAGGTAAAGTCGGATGATTAGCAGCTTTTATTTAATTTTAAGGATGTTTGTTGTCAAAAGGTCACTTTATAGTCCTTGGACTACCTGCACACAAATGTGATCGGTGTGGTGAATCTGCCAACACTTCCGACCCAGTCATCAATTTAGGAACTTTGGGATTAGGTTAAGGCGACTTTATCTCCAGGAATACTGGGGAATATTTTGCTGAATACCTGATAACTGTAAAGCATATTTATATGGAGTGCCTAATAGCATATCCATATTTGTTCTTCCAAATAGAATGTAGGCTGTGTGAGGCGCGGACTTTATGAAAACTACCCCCCACACCCTTTGCACCTATGTGGCTGGTTGATGTGGCATGAGTTATGAAATGTACAGTATCTGACTTTTTGTTATGGGGTTTATTTCCTGCACCCATAGTAGGGTGTAGAGTGTTTGTCTGGATAGTTCTGTTTAGGATTGAGTTCCTCTCAAATGCTTTTGTATCTTGATTTTGCGATACTTGTACACAATCTGAGGGGTATGAAGCAGGGTGCCACTTGAGATCATTCCCTAGGGGATTATTTTACTTGGGCTGGTGTAGTAGACATGTCTGTGTAATTCCAGGAATCGCTACACCCTTGTACATGGCATAAGCCCTGGGTACATAAAATCGCTGTTCTGAATATATGGGAGAATTTGGCCTCAAAAGCTTGAACTTAACAATAAACCAATTTTGTGCCCACAGATGGAGGAGCTGCTGATACAAGTTGATTCTGTGAAACTGAAGACCCAGAACAAGTGATGCGACTGTAACCTTACCAGGAATATATTGTAATATCTGAATACCTTGAAGATGAACATTAACCACTTTTAGGATGAAGCCAGTTTATAGCTTAAGGCTCATCCACATTTTTTAATTTGACAAGTCACTTTATATGGTTATAATCTTGATCACTCTAAAACATGTGATTTTGAGATGTGTTTTGTCTTTGTTACATTTTTTTTTTCTCTAATAAATGCAAAATTTAAAGGAACATGTCTTGAACAATTCATCATTTTGAGATTATCTTGTAAGTGATCAAAACAAAATGGAGGTGAATTTAGAATGCTCTAGTTTTGTCAGTAATGCGTTCATTCCCAGTCAAGCACAGAATCTCCCAGCAGGCAAGCTTCAATTGTTGTGCATGAGGACAATACCCTCCCAGAGCTGTTGCTTAGATGTGAACTGCCTCCCGCCGTCATAGACATGCCTTTTCATGATGCTCCAGAGGTTCTCAATGGGGTTATGGTCAGGGGAGCATGGGGGCCTCACCAAAAGTTTGTCCCCTTTTATGCCCATAGCAGCCAGATGTGTTATTTGCAGCATGAGACAGTGCGTTATCATGCATGAAAACGATCTTGCTGAGAAATGCACAGTTCTTCTTGAACCATGGCAGGGAAGTGCTGTGCAAGAAGACATAATTATGAAGTTAATCTTTAAACCTTTAAGGATCCTGAAGGGGCCGACAATCTCGCTCCCCCTGATTACAGCCCAAAACATTACTCCACCTCCTTGTTGGCGCCGTAGCAGTGTTTACATGGGGTGTTCATCAACCAGCCATCCACCACTCCATCCATTTGGACCATTGAGGAAGATTGTTAACCCCTTGAGATCTTCATAGTAATAAAATCAAAATGGATGTGAAATTTAGAATGGTCAAATTGTGCCAGTTATAAATTAATTTAGTAAATCGCATAGAGTAAAAAACGTTGTAGCTCACCTGATATTGGCTCTGTGCCTTGCAACGTCACGGATTCTACCCGGACCAGGTGCGTTTAACTTGAAGAAATCATGGCGATGAATCCAGTGTCCAAACTTGATGGTATTCAAAAAATTACATCTTTATTTCCAGTACAATTTCCAATAAAAAGAGCATAAAAAAAACACGCTTGTCTCGTCTATAGCTGGCTGTAAAAAAGATGTGAGGCTTAGCCAACACTCTTACTTTTTTATTGGAAATTGTACTGGAAATAGATGTAATTTTTTAAAATCCCTTCAAGTTTGGACGCTGGATTCATTGCTATACATTCATTTAGCCCTAAAAATTGACACTTTTCCAAAAGAGAGAACCCACCATACAATTTGTTCTGCAATTTCTCCCAAGTGCGGAGACCCCCACATGTGGCCGTTACTTTTTTTTTTTTATGGGCGCACAGTGAGGTGCAGAAGGGAAGGAGCGCCCTGCAACTGCCAGGATTTTAGCTGAATATAAACTGCTGATAAACTCAGCTTATACTCAAGTATATATAATTTCTTAGGTGAATTTTGCTTTGTGTTGAATTGCACTTGTAAGTCTAACATTGCTGCCTTCTGTGGAGGATGCGACTTTATAAAATAAGAGTTTACCAGGCATGTTGGTGGACAAGAGCCATCAATCCCCTCCCTGATGGCATTTGTGGGGAGTTTGGGGAGGCGGCACATGCAGTAGATTAGTCTCGATGCATGCTTCCTCTACCCCAACATCCACCCCCCCCCCCCCCCCATGAACATGAAGCTGGAGGAGTCAAAAGTTTGTCTACTATCCTTTCTACAAACAATGCAAATTGTGGTGCTGATTAAAAAAAGAAAAAAAAAAAAAATGAATCCAGATCACCTCTTGTGATCCCTTGGTGCATGGAGATAAAATCAGAGGTCTAATGGTGAAATCCACAAAAGTTATACAGGTCCTGTGTTCACAATATGCCTAGTCGGATGCTATGTTTGCTGTGAATAATGTTTTATAATATACTGGAAAAGATATACTGATTTGGCTTAATCGCACATCATGTTTTTAGACTTCTTGTAGGTCATACGTGGTGTCAAGGGGGCTGTCTTTCAAGGTAGCAAAATGAGACATTGACCTTAATTGTCAATCTCTCCATAAGGAGAACTCCTACCCCCCAAAATTAAGACTGCTACAGACAGTTGAAAGCAAAGAGCAGAAACGACCCGTCTCTGCAGCCCATGTTTCTAGCTACCGTATATACTAAACTATAAGCCAAGGTACCCAATTTTACCCCCCAAAACTGGGAAAACCCCAAAAGTAAACTCAATACTCCCCCCGCCCCCACCAGGTCCTCTTGTTTCTCCCTGTGCAGCAGCTGACATCATAGTGTGTGCACAGCTGCGGGGGCGTAGGAAGGCGAGTACTGTTTTGATTTTACTCTAATGCAAGCTGAGTTTGGGGTTTGTATCACATTTTTTTGTATTGAAAAACTATGCTTATATTCAAGTATTTACAGTATGCCTTTTACTACCTGTATCTTGAGTTCTTTAGCTCACAGAGTGACAGTGATTGATGATGCAATCTGAAATATTGGATTCTTAAAGCATGGTTCCAGGTACTATAGAAACAGGTAAAGAAGCGTCTATCGGAGGAATCTAGAAGTGACTGATCACAAGCTAAACATAAATCTTCTCTGCTCATTTTCATGTGAATTTTAAGCTGTACACCACACTAACCCATAACATTACCTTCTTCTGTAATATGTACGGCCCCCGGAGGAGATTTTAGCATATTTCTAGGTTGCAGCATGAATGAAAGATGGTCTTATGTCAGGTAACCCGCCTTTCTGCTTTCTCTGTCAATGCCATGCATCTGGTGTCTCAGGCATTGCACGTACTGAGACGGCTTCATAGGTGCACTGCACATGTTCCTTATTGTAGGACATGCTAGGAGTTATGTGAGATCTCCAGGTAGCCTTAGAAGGCAGGGTTTAGACACCAGATGCATGGAGTGGGCAGAGGTTACCTGACATAAAAGATGATTTTTCATTCACACTGCAACCTAGAAATATGCTAAAAACACCACCATGGGGCCGTACATATTACAGAAGAAGGTAACGTTTGTAGGCTTGGGGGGGATAGAAAAGATAGAATTCTAGAAGGCCGGGTATGTAAGTATGTTCAGTATGCAGTAATCTTAGAAACAACACATAATTATAGAATAGTATAAATGTTTATTTTCTGTGATTTATTTAGCTTTATACAATATAGAAAGTATCTTTGAATAGTTCTAGTAAATATGTCTGTTCTACTTTCAGTTGTACACAGAACTTTAAAATAAAAACAAAACTTTTCAAATCTTTGAAGCTGAAATAAGAATTGCATACAATTTAGGCAGCATTTTTATGTAACAGGATTAAAAAGGATCAAACATAGAAGACGACTGCATCAAGCTGTAGGGTTTTGGTTAGCCATAACTAGGGTATTAAAATTATTCCAAGATTACATGATTCTCATCGGTTATTGGTACAATCGGCATATACCGTACTGTGATAAGTCACAAGTTCAGGCGCAGGGCATGTTTTGCGAGTTTTAAAATAGTTGTGGCTTAAAAGACCAACTGTTGAACAGTGGCTTCCCAAGGCTCAACTGTTCGGCTTAAAATAATAACTCAAATCTACACAAACTCCTAACCAGCATATATTGGAGTCCCAGGCACTGATTCAGGGTATACATCCCTTAAGAAATTAAGAACAACTTCCCATCAGCAGAGAAGTGATTGCAACTGGTATAAAAAATTAATTTTTTTTTAAAATAAATAAAATAATCGGTCTTTATTGGTCTTTTTGATAAATTTTTATCTCAGGTTTACGTGCACACATCAAAATCCATCATGATAAACAAGGGACACTTACTGATAGATTGACTGTGGTAATCTGCTTATATGTGTTATCTATGGCCTCCTCCCTTCTATAAACAACTTCTAAAAAGTATGCTAATAAGCCTGGGGGGGCTATAAAATTACCACAGCCCTGGATCTAAGTGCCCCTTTATTATGTTCAAAAGTTTGCAAAATTTTTCAGTAAAATGCACAAATACTTTGAGGACTGTGGGTTTGAAAAGGCTCAATTAGGCTTTGCAAAATTTCAGAGGTAAATTCATGGGGGAGATTTAGCACTGCTTCACGTGTGCAGGGCAAGAATTTGCCATTTAAAACAGTGACTATAACGCTTCGCCATGTGGGCGTAGAGGGGTCAAAGTTCTTGTGGGCTCAGTTTTTACGACTTTCACTCTTCGCTCCTACTTTATTCTTTGGTTCGGTGCGATCGCGGTGATACCAAATTTATATAGGTTATATTGTGTTTTAATACATTTTCAAAAATTAAACGAATGTGTACAAAAAAGAAAAAAATTTTGCCATTTTCTGATGCTAACTTTTTCATACTTTGGCGCACGGAGATGTGTGAGGGGTCATTTTTTGCGGAATGAGGCGACGTTTTCATTGCTACCATTTTGAGGTCTGTGCGACATTTTGATAATTTTTTTATTTCATTTTTTGTTATGTAAAAAGGTGTAAAAGTCGCATTTCGGACATTTGGGCGCCATTTCCCGCCTCGGAGGTCACCGCCGCCCGTAAACGTTTTTATATTTTGATCGGACATTTTGGGACGCGGCGATACCTAATATGTTTGATTTTTACTGTTTATTATGTTTTATATCCGTTCTAGGGAAAGGGGGGTGATATGAACTTTTAATATTTTAATTTCACTTTTTTTAGACTATCTAGGGTACATTAACCCTAGATGGTCAGATCGCTCCTACCATATACTGCAATACTACTACAGTATTGCAATATATGGCATTTTTGCAGGTCATACATTACAATGAGCAACGAACCTGCATAAGCCATGTAGCCTCGTGTCAAAAGAAGACCCAAGGCTACCATGGTAACCAATCGCGCGGCGATCGGAAAAAAGATGGCGGCGCCCGTGTTGAGAGGGTTAATAGCCGCGATCGGTGCAAGCACCGACCGCGGTTATTAGCGGTGGGGGTTTTGTGCAAAATGCAAAAACCCCCACCTCTGTATGAAGAGGACTCGGCCCGTGAGCCCTCTTCATACAACCCTTATACCTCTGTGCCATAGAGCTACGGCGCAGAGCGTTAAGGGGTTAAAAATGACATCTTTATTTCCAGTACAATTTCCAATAAAAAGAGCATAAAAAGTCTTTTTTAGCTGGCTGTAAAAAAAGATGAGGCTTAGCCAACACTCTTACTTTTTATTGGAAATTGTGCTGGATTCATCGCTATACATTCATTTAGCTCCAAAATTGACACTTGAGAACCCACCATACAATTTTTTTTTTCTGCAATTTCTCCCGAGTGCGCACACACACGTACGCACACGCACACACGCACACACACGTACACACACGCACACACACGTACACACACGCACACACACGTACACACACGCACACACACGTACACACGTACACACACACGTTACTTACTTTTTTTTTTTTTTATGGGCGCACAGTGAGGTGCAGAAGGGAAGGAGTGTCCTGCAACTGCCAGGATTTTAGTTTTTGTATAAGCAAATGTCTCTGGCACTGACCCTGTCATCCTCTTCTCCCCGTAGCAAGTCTTCGGGTTCCTGGCTTTATAGTTTCTGTGCCCGGAACAGGGAGAAGAGGACACCAGGGGTGAGCACTACTTTTTTTTAATGTAATTGAGTATAAGCCAAATATAAACTGCTGAAAAACTCAGCTTATACCCAAGTATATATGGTAATTTCTTGGGTGAATTTTGCCTTTTGTTGAATTGTGCTTGTAAGTCTAACTTTGCTGCCTTCTGTGGCGGATGCGACTTTATACTATACACAGAGTGGAGCATGCACAACCACCAAAGCAAGGTAAATGTCCGCACACAAAGCAAGCTATAAAATATTCAAAGAGAAAAGAGGTGTGCCAATAGACAAAATTATGTAAAAAAGTGATCAATCTTTATTTCAGCAATAGAAAAACTCCAAGGCATGAAGGACAAGTTAAAAACAATTAAAAAACATACAGGAGTCAAAATGTTTGGCACAACCAGGTAAGGCTCACCAAACAAACACCTCCTCCATACAGTGGAACCTGGCCCCTAGTATGATACAAGTACAATAGAAATATGACTAAGGCCCAAGCTGTCTAATGACCCTGAACAGATGAAGATAAATCTGCCATAACAATTATAGTGCGGCTATAGGATAAATGGGTAAGTATACATTACGAGTCAGTGGTCAGCAGGCAGGCATCGGTACAATAAGTCAACAGGGCGGCTCAGCAGTAGTGGAGGACTCCCCACGCGTTCCTTCTCCTAAGTGGAGACTTCCTCAGGGGTGAAAGTGTCCTCAATTAAGCCATGCATCAATGGTGCCGTGTGTTCAGCGTCAAAACCGGAAGTGACGTCAGCCTCTGCTGACAAAGATCGCGACTTTATAAAATAAGAGTTGACCAGGCATGTTAGTGGACAAGAGCCATCAATCCCCTCCCTGATGGCATTTGTGGGGAGTTTGGGGAGGCGGCACATGCAGTAGTTCAGTCTCCTTGATTCGTGCTTCCTCTACCACAACATCCCACCCCCCCATCAATGAACATGAAGCTGGAGGAGTCAAAAGTTTATCTACTATCCTTTCTACAAACAATGCAAATTGTGGTGCTGATTAAAAAAAAAAAAAAATGAATCCAGCTCACCTCTTTAGTAGTTGGCTCCCTTGGTGCATGGAGATAAAATCGGAGGTCTAATGGTGAAATCCACAAAAGTTATACAGGTCCTGTGTTCACACTATGCCTAGTCGGATGCTATGTTTGCTGTGAATAATGTTTTATAATATACTGGAAAAGATATACTGATTTGGCTTAATCGCACATCATGTTTTTAGACTTCTTGTAGGTCATACGTGGTGTCAAAGGGGATGTCTTTCAAGGTAGCAAAATGAGGCATTGACCTTGTTAGCAGCAGATTATGCAGATCATTCTCCAGTAGTGGAATAGTAAAAGAACTTTATTTATGATAACAGAATCAACAGAATTTCTCAGCATACAGTATAACATGTCTGTAATGTATCAGTCCATCTTCAGCAAGCATGGAAAGAATGTCTGGGCTGTTCTTCATGTCTCAAAGAGTTTCTTTTTTTTATTTTCTTGACAGCCTAACTTTTATTAGATTGACAAATATCCCTAGACAAAGGCTCATACATGTAATACATACAAAAGTAGTTGTTGCCTACAGTATATATTTCCAACACCCCCCACTCAACAATTACTATCCAGTCTAGTCATATCTGTCCTGAAATCTTCAAACTTGTTCTTGGCAATGGCTTTGTCATGGCGTCGCTATCATCTTGTCCGTTTCACAGTAGACAAAGTCAATATGACTCGTTCCACTAAATCACGCAGGTGGTGAGTCTTACATCAATGTGCTTGGTCCTGGCATTGATCCTTTCATGCATGGCAAGTTTAATACATCGGTTGTCTTCATAAATCGTAACAGTTTGAGTGGAGTTTCACTAGATCCTCTAATAGTTGGTTTTTCACCAAATTATTCTTGACTGGCATGACCGCCGAAATGTATTCTGCCTCTGTAGATGATTAAAGCAACCGACACCTGCTCTGCTTGACCCAGAAATTGGACTTTCTCCCAATTGAACAAGTAACCACTGTTTGACTTTCGATCACTAAGTCTCCAGCCCCCGATCTCGTCCCACGTGGCTGTGAGCTTTAGATCACCATTTGCAGATATCCTTAATTCATATCTTGAGTCTGCTTTAGATTGGAGGATCTCTTTTAACAGCAGCTTCAGTCTCTTTGACGTGGCTTAGGCCCCTTCCACAATAGCGAAGTGTGAGCGATGAACTCGCATCACACTCGAACGCCAAGCTGCGGGAACGCACGGCCCGAAACGCTGCACCGCGGGAGTGAACTCAGCATGTCAGTTCTCTCCGCGGTGCAGCGTCGGGCCGTGCGTTCCCGGCAGCTTGCGTTGCGGTGTGATGCGAGTTCATCGCATCACACTCGCTAGTGTGGAAGGGCCTTACTTACACATCGGCTCAAAAATGCCCATTGTCGCGTGATATCAGGACGATAGTAGTGGCTATGTAGAGTAACGCCCCCTCATACTTTGCTGTAAGCTACTATATTAGATAGTAGTAAATCATCTTCCTACTTCCAACTTTAGGTAAGAGGACCATTGGTGTTGAAGCGCCTTTTGGCTTCTGACATCCCAAACTGGTTGAGAACGGAGACAATTTTGGAATTTCTGGTTGAGAAGGAAACTTCCATCATCTCTTTGGATCTGGGATCTAGATAATGTGACACATTTCCAAGATCCTTTGTTTAAAATGTTGGTTCAAAGATGTTCCTACCTTTGTAATTCAGCTCTTATTGAGAGCTATGATAACATCATCAACATACAGAAGAACATACATCCACTTATCTGCATACATTTGTGTATAAAACACGGATCAGCTGACCTTTTGTAAACCCTTCTTCAGTAGAACACCATTCAGTTAGTTTGTTCCCACGATCTTGCTGATTGTTTAGACCATAAAGAGATTTTTTGCAGTTTACACAACAAGGTGTTCTTTCCTTTCTTAATATAACCTTCGGTGGTGTGAGACATATAAAACTCTTCTTCTATGTCACCATTTGAAAAGCCGTTTAAGTCTAATGTCTTACTTTCATGTTTGCACAGCTGCTACAGACATTAACACTCTAATGTTGTTTGTTTGCACAATGGAGAAAATGTAGCATCATAATCTTCTCCATACTTTGTAAGTAAAACTTTTGCAACTAATCTTGCCTTAAATCTGTACCCTTTACCATCAGAGTCATACTTGGTTTTGAAACCCACTTACATCCATTGCTTTCTTACCCTGTGGTAATTTGGTAATCTTCCATGTCTGAAGCTGTTGAAGGGATTCCATCTAGCTTTAATCCATTTCTGCTTATGGATGCAGTTGTTGCAATTCATCCCATGACTGAGGCTCTCTGACTCACAAGTGTCTTCATTATGTAGGACACGGTTTAGCTGGAATACCTTGTTGATCTGTTGGATCTCCTGACTGAGGTTCACGCTGGTATATACGTCTTCTTCAGTAGCTGAGAGCCGATCCACACTTCAGTGTTTCTTCATTGTTCCTTGAATTTGTGACTGTGCTCAGTGGAATATTGGAGTAACTTCATGAAATTGAGTGTACGAGTTCTCATCTATCACTATATCTCTGCTGATTGTCAACTGTGGTTGGTTCTCGGGCTGCAGGATATGATCCTTGTTGAGTTTCACTGTTAGGCTACAGGTTCCTTCTTGGCATGAGCTCCCACTTTGTACGCTTTCCTCGGAACATGCACAATGCTTTACTTCCAATATTCTATGTGCTTAGTTCAGCTTCCTATATCCATAGCTCATATGGAGTTTTCTTGGTAGCTTTCCCTGGGTAACTGTTTTGAAAATAGCAACGGTACATATGCTCTCTCCCAATATGATTGTTGGTAGCTCAGCATCAAACAGCATGACTCTTCCACTTTTACAAAGAGTTCGTTATTTTCTCTCTGCTATACCATTCTGTGCGGGTGGTTTATTGTTATGGTGCGTAGTAAATTCCATTCTTTTTAAATAGTTTGTTGTCTTATCTATGTGTATTCAGTTCCATTGTCGCTCGTAGTAATCTTTGGCATTCTTCCAAATTTGTTGGATACTTCAGCTATGTAACTCTTTAGTTTCTCTGCAACGTTATCTTTGCTGTGAAAGCAAATAGACAATTGTACAGTGCCTACAAGTAGTATTCAACCCCTGCAGATTTACAGGTTTGATAAGAGCAAATAGTTAGAGCCTTCAAACTTCAAACAAGAGTAGGCTTATAACGAATGCATAATCTTACAACCAAAAGTTATGTTGCTTAGTTATATTTTAATACATTTTAAACATAAAAGTAGGGTCAATTATTATTCAACCCCTAGGTTTAATATTTGTGGGAATAACCCTTGTTTTGCAATTACAGCTAATAATCGTCTTTTAAGACCTGATCAGGCCGCACAGGTCTCTGGAGTTATCTGGGCCACTCGCTCGCTGCAGATCTGTCTCCAAGTATCTAGGTTCTTTGGGTGTCTCATGTGGACTTTTAACTTGAGCTCCTTCCACAAGTTTTCAATTGGGGTTAAGGTCAGAGAGATTGACTAGGCCACTGCCAACACCTTGATTTTTTCCCTTTGAACCAGGGCCTTGGTTTCGGCACTGTGTCTTTGGGTCGTTTTGTTCTTGTTGGAAGATGAAATGGACACGCTCTTAAGATCCTTGATAGGAGGAGCGGAGGTTAGGGCCCAAAATCTACCAAGTAGCCGGGCTATTCATCTTCCCCAGGATGCGACCAATGCCAGGCCCCTTAGGGTGAGAAGCAGCCCCCATGCATGATACTGCCACCACCATGCTTGGGACGGTAGGGGATGGGATTCTTGGGGCGTATGCAAGTTGACATCCAGTCTCCAACGTCCAGTGTTGTGGTTGGACCCAGATCTCGCGATCTTGCGCCATAAGACCAGGAACCTTGAACCAGTCTGTCTCAGAGTCTCCAAGTGATCATGAGCAAACTGTTAACGAGCCTTGACATGACGCTTTGAAAGTACAGGTACCCTTACGTGGTCGTCTGAACGGAGACAATTGCGGTAGAGTACGTTACTATGGTATTGACTGAAACCAATGCCCCCACTGCCATGAGATATTCCCGAGCTCTTCCTTGTGTCCTTTGGGTTAGCCTTGAACTCCGGACAAGCATGGCACTCGGTGGGAGGGAAACTTTCAACGGTTTGTCCAGCCGTGGAAGGCTAACAGTAGTAGTTCAATAAGCCTTCCACTTACGGATGATGATGCTTCCATACAGTGGAGAAAGGTAGGGCCCAACTTCTTGGAAAGGTTTTGTACCCTTGTTCCCAGCCTTGGACCTCTACGATATTGTCTCTAATGGCCGTGGAATGACTCCTTTGTCTTTCCCAGTTACCAGATGAGATGCTGTCACAAGTGGGGAGGTCATTAAATATCAGAAAAGGCTGGAAAAAAACAGATAATCATCCAAGCAGGTGAAGCTCATTGTTCTTTTGGGTTTACACCACTTCTTAATACTTTCGGGGAAACCAAACAGAATTCTGGGGGTTTGAGGGGTTGATAAAAGTGACCATCCTTTTATGTTTAAAATTTATTAAAATTTAACTGAGCAAAAAATACTTGTTGGGTTGTAAGAGGTAATGCCATCGTTAATAAATCCGCTCTTGTTTGAAGGCTCTAACTTATTTGCTTCTTATCAAACCTGACTAAATCTGCAGGGGGTTGAATATACTTGGTAGCACTGATATCTTGAATAATCATCAATAAATGTTAGACAATATCTCTTCTTTCCAGGTGTTGAGAGTACTCATTGGGCCACACAATCCTGTATGAATCCAAGTCCAGGGGCTGTGTGATGTTAATGGTAGACTGTGTTAGGGAAAATGATTCCTTGTCATTTTACTTTAAGGACAAACTAGTACATTTCATCTTTGGACTGCATTGGTCAATGTAACGCCTTCGCAAAGCTCTCTGAACTAGCTTTCGATTGTTCTGGTTCTCTGTGCCCAAGAGCCTATGCCCACATGGATGCATTCTTTATGTTTTTCTTGTTTGAAGTAGTAAAACGCCTCTTGGTGTTTGTAAATGGTACAGTTCATCTTTGATTTCCTTATGAAAGAGGTATGACAACTCTTTGTGATGATGCAGTTGTCATCCTTAAAAGTAATACATTTCCTTCCTGGAGTTTTCATGATAACACGTGCTTTCAAGATTGTGACATAGAGGAGAAATTCTTTACTTTGGATCTTTCTGGTCTGTTGGAGAAGACTTGGAGTGGAGGTAGCCATTCATATTCACTGCTGAAGTAGATACTGACCATTGGCTAATATACTTTTTCTGATCTGCTTGGTTGCTTAGAAAGAAACTTTGTTATTGTCCCTGACTTGTAGCACTCAGGAGTCGATACACCATACATGGCCTTGCTGATCCTGCCTGTACTTGTAATTAAATGCGATTCAACAACAGACAGGTCCTTTATTCGTAATAGCATTCTGGCCTTCTGATTATCCTTTTCCATTTAAGCTGATTAATTTTTGCTTTCCAGACTCTGAGTTATGCCTTTAAGTGACCAGGTTCTTGCAACAAAACATTCACGTGTTTCCTTTATATGACTCTTAGTGTTGTATATCCTGAGTCTGTATGCAGATTCTGCGGAGGGACACATCACTGTGCTTGCACTGTTTGTATCTTGCTACTCATCCACCAAGTTTACCTTTAACATACTCTGTGAGAGTAATCCATCTGGCCAGTGCATCTAGTGCGTGACAGCGTGTCATAGCTTTCTGGAAAAGACCGATGAGTAACCAGTGCAGACAACAGGGAAGTTTTTAGGTCTTTCTCCTATACCGCACAGGCGCTCCACGATTTCTAGGGTGCTGATGAGTCCTGAATATTTGGCCTTGCTTAACTTAGACTGCTACAGTTTCCTCATAGATAAAGCATATTGCTGAGAGTTGTTTCTTTCATGCCACGTTCTGAGCTCCTCCCACATGTCTTTTGCAGTGTTACATTTGCATGTGTACAATCTGGTCATCATTTCTATACTGAGGGGAGGATAGTGCTCTGTGCTTTTGATCCTTCTCTGCCATCATCTGATGGGAGGATCAGGCTTGGGCTCCTGGTATATTTCACGTAACTTCTCTTATTAGAAGCATTTCACATGAAATTTCCAGGATTGGTAGTTTGGTTTGTAGGCTTGGCACTGGAGACCTTCACAGATTGTGCCTGGCAGCCATCTTATCTTTCTCTTTATCTTCTTTACTGTTCACAATTTACTATTGTACTGTGATACTGGATTTACTGGGCCATAACATGTTAGCAGCAGATTATGCAGATCAATTCTCAGTAGTGGAAATAGTAAAAGAACTTTATTTATGAACAGAAACTCACAGAATTCTCAGCATACAGTATAACATTGTATGTACTGCTATCGGTTCCAGCTGCAGAAAGCATGGAAAAGATGCCTGTGCTCTCTTCATGTCTCAGAGTTTTCTTTTTTTTTTATTTCTTTGGACAGGCCTAACTATAAACATAACAAACCCTCGCAAAGGCTCATACATGTAATACACCAAAGTCGTGTTGCATTCAGTATTATGACCAAACAGACCTTAATTGCCAAAATTAGGTCTGCTACAGACAGCCCATGTTTCTAGCTACTGTATAAACTAAACTATAAGCCAAGATACCCAATCCCATCCCCCCCCCCCGAAAAAAAAAATGGGAAACCCCAAAGTAAATTCAAAATACTCTCCACCCCCCCCCCTATATTCAAGTATTTACGTATGCCTTTTACTACCTGATCATTGAGTTCTGTAGCTCACAGAGTGACAGTGATTGATGATGCAATCGAAATATTGATTCTTAAAGCACGTTCCAGGTACTATAGAAACAGTAAGAAGAGCGGGCTAACGAGGAATCTAGAAGTGATATGATCACAGGCTAAACATAAACAATCTCTCTGCTCACATTTCATGTGAATTTTCGCTGTTACCCACCACTAACCTAACTTACCTTCTTCTGTAATATGTACAACCCCCGAGGTGATTTTAGATATTTCTAGGTTGCAGCATGAATGAAGATGGTTTATGTCAGGGAACCCGCCTTTCTGCGTTCTCTGTCAAAGCCATGCATCTGGTGTCTCGTGCTTGCATGCACGTACTGAGACGGCTTCACAGGTGCACTGACATGTTCCTTTTGCAGGACATGTAGGAGTTATGTAGAGATCTCCAGGTAGCCTTAGAAGGCGGCAGGGTAGACACCAGATACATTGGTGGGCCGAGGTTACCGGACATAAAAGATGATTTTCATTCACACTGCAACCTAGAAATATGCTAAAAACACCACCATGGGGCCGTACATATTACAGAAGAAGGTAACGTTGTAGGCTTGGGGGGGGGGGGGATAGAAAATAGTGAATCTAGAAGGCCGGGTGATGTAAGTATTCAGTGATGCAGTAATCTTAGAAGAAACAACACAAATATAGAATAGTATAAAGTTTATTTTCTTTGATTTATTTAGCTTTATACAATATAGAAAGATCTGAATGTTCTAGTAAATTGTCTGTTCTATTTCAGTGTACACAGAACTTTAAAATAAAAACAAAACTTTTCAAATCTTTGAGCTGAAATAAGAATGCATACAATTTAGGCAGATTTTTATGTAACAGGATAAAAAGGATCAACATAGAAGACGACTGCATCAAGCTGTAGGTTTTGGTTAGCCATAACTGAGGTTATTCAAAATTCCAAGATTACATGCTTTCATCGGTTATTGGTACAATCGGCCATTACCGTACTGTGTGATAAGTTCAGGCGCAGGGCATGTTTTGCGGAGTTTTAAAATAGTTGTGGCTTAAGACCAACTGTGAACGTGGCTTCCCAGGCTCAACGTTCGGCTTAAAATAATAACTCCAACTCTACACAAACTCCTAACCAGCATATATTGGAGTCCCAGGCACTGATTCAGGGCATAAATCCCTTAAGAAATGAAGCACACTTCCCATCAGCAGAGAAGTGATTGCAACTGGTATAAAAAATTAAAAATGAATAAAAATAAAATAATCGGTCTTTATTGGTCTTTTGATAAATTTTTATCTCAGGTTTACGTGCACACATCAAAATCCATCATGATAAACAAGGGATACACTCATAGATCAGACACTGGGTGTAATCTGTTATTATGTGTTATCTATGGCCTCCTCCCTTCTATAACCCATTTAAAAGTATGCTAATAAGCCTGGGGGGCTTAAAATTACCACAGCCTGGCTATCTAAGTGCCCCTTTATTATATGTCTAAAGTTTGAAAATTTTCCGTAAAATGCACAATACTTTGAGGACTGTGGGTTGAAAGGCTCAATTAGGTTGCAAAAATTTCAGCGGTAACTTCATGGGGGAGATTTAGCACTGCTTCACGTGTGCAGGGCAAGAATTTGCCATTTAAAACAGTGACTATAACGCTTCGCCATGTGGGCGTAGAGGGGTCAAAGGCAGCGGACAAAATTTTATGCAAAACTACGCCCAAGCCTCTTGCCGTATCAGGAGGGTCACGGAAGAGCATGGCTACTATCATATGTATGATAAAATAGGAAAACTTAGAAATATGGGGGAGATTTAAGTTCTGTTAGTGTTTTGTTCTATTAAGCTATTTCGGGGTCTCTGTGACATGCATTCTTTCAGGTCCTTCAAAGAAATCCAGAAAATGCCTTGCCTAGAGCTGTGTTATTAAAATCGCATTTTAACAAATGCTCTGTATGTAAGGCAGTCCCCGGGTTACATACAAGATGGGTCTGGAGGTTTGTTCTTAAGTTGAATTTGTATGTAAGTCGAAACTGTATATTTTATAATGGAAGTTTAGACAATTTTTTTTCTTTTGCCCCAGTGACAATTGGAGTTTCAAAATTTTTGTGTAATTGGACCAAGATTATCAATAAAGCTTCATACAGAACCTTACAGCTGATCATTGCAGTCTGGGACTATAGTAAAAGCATCCAGAGAGCTTCACCAGAGGTCACAGGGGGCAGAGGGTCCGTCGTAACTATGGGTGTTCTGTAAGTCGGGTGTCCTAAGTAGGGGACGCCTGGAGTATATTTTACTAAAAACTATAACACCTATATGCAGTGCCCCCCCCCTCAAATAAAAAAAAAAGATTCACACAAAAATACAACATGCTAAAACAATGCCCCCCTTAGAAGTAAAATGCTGTGTGTAATACCAGTCATAATTGTTTAGTTAATTGGTTGCCCCTTTAAAAATCTGATGTTTATCACATATTCTGACTGGTCTTTATGATTTGAGAGCATGGGTGGGGTTGGAATTCTCCTAAGGCTTCATGTACTACTTTGTCCTTGTGCTATGCTGTTAATTCAATGGACAGCACTTAGATAAATTAATCTCTGTGCTTATACAGACAGCTGTGGTTTCCAAGGCCTTGTATGTAAGGCTGTAAAAACCAGAGCAGGTCCTATCCCTGCCTGACTTTGCAGTTTGGGCAGTCTTTTCTACCGTATGCATTGTACCATGGCTCTGATGTTTGTGGCCTAAGGAAGCAGGTAGGTTAAAAGGGATTTCTAGGAATAAACATTTTTGCTATGAACAGAGGGAATGAAACAATACTTAACTGCCTATTATTGAATGCATATTATCACCATAGCCAAGTGGTGTGTGGCTTAAGACTGTATTAGTCTGTAGTGGTTGTGCCAATAAAGATTTGAAGTGTTCAGAGGCAACGAACTGGACCGCAGGAGTGGGACTGAAGAAAATATAAAGGAATGCTAATTTTTTCTTTTTTTTAATAGGTAAAAAGTGTTTATCCTGGAAAACCCCTTTACTGTCAAATCAGTACATTAAAATGGTTCATGACCCTGGCACTCATCAATACCTGCCAATTAAAACATTTCTGTGATTTTAAGGTTTTATCATTTTCAGCCGAGATGATGCATGCACTTAAATCTTTGGGCTTTGTTACACTCTAAAAAAAATGAATTAAGAGTCAATGGAAAAAAAAAAACTAAAGAAAGATACTTAAACTAGTAAAAGCATTAGTTACACCTTAATTACACAAGCAAAAAGGTCAGTATACATAATCTACATAAACTGCATTTTAAAATTCACATTTTTGCACAAGATATAAATACATATCACAAAAGGTGCAGAGGTTAAGCACAGATTATGTACAATACTAAGAATTGTGGTTCTACAAAACACAAACACAATGCAAAATCCATCCGGAAGTCTACACACTAATTTACATTTTTACATTTTCAACAGCCACAGAAAGTTATCACACAAGAAGATGGGAGAAATGAAAGATCTAACATTGTAAATTTCCCTTTAGTTTACCAGGATGGTGGGTCAGGAATATGAACACAGAAGCAAAATGCAGGTATCAAGGTTGAGGGGTATAGTGTCTATACTATGTGTGAGTTATTTAAGTGCTCATCATATCATACATACAGTACAAAAGAGAATAGTGTACCTCAACAATTTGAAGACATGGTAACATGATCATACGCGTCTAGCTGTTACGAGGAAACTGGAGCGTTTACCAATAGGTTCCAACATACACTACTGCTATGTTCACTATTCAGAAGCCATGCTTATAGATTCACACAGTGTGAAATTTTCGATAGGTCGATTTCTGGAAGCAGAAGTACACACACACACACAAAATCTACAGCAACTGATTAGATGAGCCAAAAATCCCAAAAAAGTTTACAACAGATTTACCATTTGTAAATATTCTCTTACAGAGGTTGACCCCAGATTAACAGAGAACGGATCGTAAGAAACTCAGCACCACACACTTTTTAGATGCCTCTATGCATGGGACTAAAGACACCATTGTTGTAAAAACAGACTTTTATTGATGCACTCTGTTACCAACAATCCAGTCCTGGGGGTGGGGAACTCCAGCATACAGTCAAGCTTTGCTGGCCTCCTGACTGAGGTTGACACTGCTCACCCCACCGCCTCAGAAATGAGGACCCAGAGAGAGAGAGACACTGGATGTGAACGGTTGACGATGTATCTGTGCCAAGTCAGCTCTTCAGTGTCACACAGAGGTGTCTCTCTCTCTCAACATCCTCATTCATTAAGGGGAGGGGGCTGGGTTAGCAGTGCCACCCTCAGTTAGGAGGTGGGGTAGCTTGACTGTAAGCTGGAGCTCCTCTGCCTCCATGGCTGGATCTCTAGTAGCAGGGAGCATCAATAAAACTTTTTTTTTTAAGAACGGAGGCTCCAATCCCATGGACAGGGCAGTCAGTGAAACACGTTTAAAGACATCTAAAAAGTAATGTGTGTCGTTTGGGGAGGGGTGGGGGGATTGCTGGTGGCAGGTTCCTGTTAAATATTATCACCTGTAAATAGACATAACATGCTGATCTGTGAAGGGGGGTGCATCAAACTGTAGTTAGGCTACAGCCACAGAATAGGGGGCTGTGGTTGACCATCTTTCAGTATGGTTAAACAGGGATTATTCCATCCAATCTTTATCTTGCTAGACCAATAACTTTTATGACACATGATATACATATCTGTCTACAACACTCTATAACCATAATTTACATTTATTCTTATTCATGCAGTTCCTAGGTGGTTAAAAGGCAGCTGCTGCCAAGGATTTTAGATCTTTATCACACCAAAAACAGATATACAAAAATATATGCTCACATAATCTGCCAGTATACATGCATTCCCATTTACACAAGTGGTGAAGTTATAAAACATTTAGTCTCCTTCTTCTAAGTGAACCCTTCTACGACAACATGCTATAGAGAACCACCTTGTGGGTAATGTCTAATATAAACTTTGTTTTTATCAAAAAATAGATAAGGTAACCTAAAATTAGTTCATATTTACGCTAGAAATTATTACTGTAAAATATTTTGTTTGCTACTGAGCATGTTAACACCATTATCCTATAAAATTTTAGAACTGACCTCAGATTTGAAAGCTTTCTAACCCACATTTCATCAGAAGATAATTTACTTTATATAATCCCCAAAACCATAGCAGTTTCCATATTAGCACAGCCTTCTGGAAAAGAAACTGACCGGGAAAAGTCATCCACATGTTCTTCCATATTCCCACTCCACAGTAACATACTGCATACAACACATCATCTTTGTGCTTCCGCTGTAGAAGTGACAGCATGGAAAAACATGGAAACCTGTTCCAACTTCATTTTCATCTTTCCACTCATTCCATTGTAACTTTAAACGAAATGAATATGAACACGTTGTAGAAGCACTTACAGGAGCACAGCAATCCACACAGTAATGTGAACTTAAAATTTCCGATTGAAAAAAATAATTAATTTGTGCCGAGTACAGAACAAACAGTGATTGAAAACGAGCATTAAAATACTTGATAATGTAAAGGAAAACATGACAAGTAAAACAAGAACAATTCTGAATTCTCCAGTTGGGCATCGTCATCTATACAGGGTTTAAGAAAGGACCACGTCAACTGTAAGAGTTAAAAGTATTGTTTCTCATAAAATCTATTTTTTGTTGCTATGTACAAAGCCTAGACCTCGGAAATCTAGGTTAGCTGTGGTTGAGGGCAGAAGCTTTAGTATTTTGTGACAGCGATTCCCACAGAATCCTGGAAAAGCTTTCTCTCCTTTTCATAGCCACACTGGGAGCTTGTGCCAGTCTATAAGTCTTGTGTTCAACAGCTCATAGGACAAGGGTCACTCTTTGCTTTTCCTGCAGAGTTAATTACCCTCATTAAGCAACGACCAAACTCCTCTAGGATCATCCGCTCTGTCACGGCTTTGGACTTTGAGAGTTTTTCTCCTTCTTCAGCCTGAGCCAGAAGACATGCGCATGTGGCCTCAGCAACTTCTTTAGTGACAAACGTGAATGGTAGCCTTAAATTGATAAAATCAAGGGTCTTTGTAAGAATACAATTTAAAATGGCTGGCAACATATACACCGTTTCCCGGAAAATAAGACCGCGTATTCAATTATTCTTTTCTCTTAAAAGAGCACCAGGTCTTTTTTTCAGGGGATGTCTTATTTTCCATGAGCAAAGATTCACATTTATTGTGGAAAAATAAAACAAAAACTACAAACTACTGAATTTCATGCTGAATTAGTGTTTTGCATTTTCATTTCATTTTGCAATTTCACTCCCCACCTTAAAAAAAAATCCATAACTTTTTTATTTTCCCATGTAAGGAACTGAATGAGGGCTTGTTTTTTGTGTAACAAATTTCACTTCACTGTGATTGTATTTCATAGTCCATGCTGTGTACTGGGAAGCATGGAAAAAATTCCAAATGTAGTGAAATTGGAGAAAAAAAAATGCATTTGCTCTGTTTTCCTGTGGGCTTGGATTTTACAGCTCTCACTGTGCTCCTCAAATGACATGTATACTTTATTCTATGGGTCGGTACAGTCATGGATTTTACAGCTCTCACTGTGCTCCTCAAATGACATGTCTACTTTATTCTATGGGTCGGTACAGTCATGGATTTTACAGCTCTCATTGTGCTCCTCAAATGACATGTCTACTTTATTCTATGGGTCGGTACAGTCATGTACCACATCTATATAAGTTTCATAATGTTTTCATACATTTACAAAAATTAAAACCACCTGCACCAAAAAAAAATTTAGCACTTTGCCATGTTCTGGCGCTAATAACTTTTTCATACTTCAGTGTATGGAGCTGTGTGTGGGGTAATTTTTATGATTCTACCATGTGCTGCCTTACCAAAGGATGGCAGTATATAAGGATTTTCACATCATCTATTACAATGTGCAGATTGCGCATTGTAATAGATGGTGCGAAACAAGACAATGTAGCATCTGTCTAGTATATGGGAAAATTTTATCCCAGTCTGCGATGTATGCGTATTGTTCAAACAGAAGCAAAAACACATTTCTGAATAAGCTCTAAGAGATTTACAGCATGAATTAGTATGGAGACAAAGGCACTCACTTTCCTCCTCCGCTTGTATGTGATGGTGCTGGTCTTGTGAGCAAATCAGAAATCTGAGAAGACAATTTCGTCTTGGCTGCAGTTTGCTGTTGAACTCTTACTTCTGCAGCATCAGCGAGGTGCATCAGAGTCTTGCGTTCTGGACTCTCCTCAAAATTTTTGCAGCCTATGCACTTGCATATTGACGAGCACATAATTTTAGCCTGTTGGGAAATATTGCATAAATTGAAGAAACACTCATTGTACAACTATGTTGGAATAGATACGTGTAGTCCATATTATCACAATGTACTAAGTGTATAAAAATGTTTAAGCCAAGTCTGGTATTCTTCACAGAGCACAAACAACATTGCAGCAACATAATAATTGCCGAAGAATAGCAGTCCGTAAGGGTGAGAAAAAGAAAACTGCTCTGCAACCCACAAAGCACACAGCATCTTACAGACCTAGAATGGCAGAAGCTACGATATGCAACTGATTGAACCTGGTGAATGTGCGTACTGAAATGCAGGTGCTAATTTTGCAGGCCTGATACTCATGCCTGACCGCCCACATGAAGGGGACAGTCACCTAGAGAAGGGATACCCCAGCATTAGAACTGTAAGATATCAAATCCACATCTAGATGGAATTGTGCAAAAATGGAAATGGTCCTATTGATGTAGAAGGTGGACACCATCTCTGGGAGAAAGGATAAAATGGAAAGGTAGTTTCAAGCAAGGAGGACTAGCATAACTCAGGAGCTATTTCCGATACCAGGTGGATAGATGCGATAGCAACAAAAGTAGACAAACCTTCAAGAAAAGAGCAATAGAGGGTCATGCAGTTGCTCAGATGGAGAATACAGATAGAGAAGTGTAAACAGAGTTATAGGAGTGTAAAATAATAAGGTTGCTTAAGATTTTTTTTTTTTTTTCAAATTGAAAAAGGAACTAAAACTGTGGCATTCATATTGATTGAGTACCATTGTATCAGCCGCACAATAACGGAACCTTCCGTAGTTCATAGGAATTTGACCAAGAACGCTAAAACATAAGTGTAAATAATGGAAGATCGTGTGAAATAAAAACTATATTTAGGGAAGTGCGTATATTTTTCCTGTAACATATAACTATTTGGAGATGTTATGAGTCACAGTGTTAATAGGTAGCCACATTAGGTGATGAATAAGATTGCTAAATATATGACAGAGGGCAAGTGTGCTCTCAAATTGTTCTGGGTAGGAGAGGGTTAACATTAGTTGACGATTTGCTTTATCAAAATTTAGCAACATAAAAAGTCAATATTTACTTACTGTATATACTCGAGTATAAGCCGACCCGAGTATAAGCCGAGACCCCTAATTTTACCACAAAAACCTGGTAAAATCTATTGACTCGTGTATAAGCCGATGGTGGGCCCCTGTGCCCCGGGAAATATACCCTGCCAGCCCCTGTGCCCCGGGAAATATACCCTGCCAGCCCCTGTGCCCCGTTATTGAGCCGGACCCCCGCCCCATTGATGTAAAAAAAAAAAAAAAAATCAAAAAACTCACCCTTTCCGTGGCCTCCTCGGGTCTTCTGTGTGATCCGGCAGTCCTCAGCAGGTCCGTGCCGCGCACAGCGCTGACGTCAGCCGCTGACATCACAGTGTGTGCCGGCTGCCGGCACACACAATACTATTGCAGCGGCGGCTGTCAGTGCTTGTGACATCGCACGGACCTGCCGCTGACTGCCGGATCACACAGAAGACCCGAGGGGGCCACGGAAAGGGTGAGTTTTGATTTTTCTTCTTTTTTTTTTTCAGTGACAAGTCAGCGGCAGGTCTGCACAGCACTGACATCAGCCGGCTGCCGGCACACACAATACTATTGCAGCGGCGGCTGATGTCAGTGCCTGTGACATCGCTTCCTCCAAATTCACCCTGCAACCTGTCGGCTAAGAAGCTGGAGGAGAACATTTATGAGTGCTATAAATTTGGATCAGTGTCTCATCTTTCACATGAATCTGACTTTGTGTTTCTAGGTGCCAGGGAACCAGAGATATTAAATGTTAAAGTGCCACTGTGAGTGATTTTATATACAAATAAAAATGGCACCTGAAATTCTGACTTTAAACATAAACAGCTTTGGTTCCCTGACACCTAGAAACATACGAAAGAGGAGATTCTCCTCTTTTAGAGGATAAAAAGACGCAAGATTGTAGGTCCACAGATCCAAAGTTATAACCTCTCTGGAGAGAGGATGTATCTCGAACATCCTTAGCCATACAAACGTCACCCTGTGAGGATGTATGAGACATGTCCTTGTAAGGCAGTGTTAGGCTACATTCACACTGCTCGTTGCCCGCCATACCGTAGCACAGCGGGCACACAGCAGTGCCGGGGAGAGGAGGAGGGTGAGAGCGCCTCTCACGCTCACCCCTCTCCGTAGGAATACACAGCGCAGTATTGTCCTATCTTTTTACAGGGTACGGAGCTGTACTGTGCCGCACCCGTTGGGCACCATGTGCCCATTGCCGTCTATGGGAGCCGTATATCGGTCGTATATGTCCCCCACACAGCAGTGTGAATGTAGCCTAAAAGGAAAGCTGTTACCACATTTTTACATCTAGAAAGTTTCCCATAGAACCCTATTTAACTAAATGCAACCCCTTTTTTTAGCTACATATTGTTTTGCTCACACCCCCAGAAAATTAAACTATGTTATCTTACCTGGCATACAGCCAGATCTAGCAGGAGATGGAGGGGAAGTGCCCTGCTCGAATCTAGCAGTTCCTCCACATTAGAACTTACCATTTAGTACTTCATTTCATGTGACCAGGGTGATGTCATACAAGGTCATTTACCCACGAACATTTTCAAATTCTATCCCCTGTATGTATCTGATCACATGAAATCATGGACTTCTACTCCCTCCCCCCCATGGAGGCATGCTTTGATTTCATGTGATCAGATACATACATGGAGTAATTGTAATATGCAGAAAACAATAGGATCTGTAACTCACATAAGAGGTAAACACAAGTTCATAAATTAACATTACCTCGTAGCATTCACAATAGTTCTTCAAGCATCCAGAGCGTTTGCAATTGCAGCCTTTACTGTGCCGTCTGTCAGATTCCCCTTCCTTTCCTTTTCCAATTTTTGGTTTAAAAGCTTCTGGATTTCTGTCTAAACAAGCCTGGAAGCCAAAACCGCAAAGAAAAAAAGAATCACATAAGAATACCAGAGGAACAAAAAATTACCAATAGAGACCTATAGTGTGTCTCAAATTACTTTCCTGAAGGAAAAATTATGCCGGGAACAAAGCACATTTCTAACCTTAATAGCTTTTTGACGTTCATTTTCATGTTCAAGGTTGTTGTAACAGTTTGTACAATTGCAGTTGTTGCAAAATTCCCCATTGGCAAAACAGTCACAATATCTGAAATGACAAAAGTTAATAAAGCAGTCTCTCCTTGACAGTATAAACATAAACAAAAAAATAAAGATGAAATTCTGATGTTGGTTGTACTTGCTGATCTAAAGATTCCCATTTCTGAACTTGTCTATGCTTATCGGCTTAAATAAAACCTGAAGCTTTATGTTCTACACAAATATTTTTATGCAGTTTATAAATTGGGGTACAAGACTCCCATTTACTGCTTTTAGCCAAGGATGTAGTCTGCATCTGCATACTGTCAGAATGATCCATTCTACATAGTAAATGCAAATCTTGTGAAATTGTCATGTAGTAAAAACGTTATTGTCAATGACAAATCCATGAACTTACAGTTTCAGGCACAGGGACTTTGTGCAGTTGCATGGCTTTCTTGGGCGACTTGTGGCTTCAGAAGGCATTATTCTACAACAATACAGAAAAAAATGCATTGCGTTAATTTTAAAAACCATAGTAAAATGATGGAAAAACTGATACTCAACACAATCGCAGAGCACAAGTATTAACCCCTTCCCGACGTGACCTAATAGTACGTCAAACGTCTGGTGCATGGAGAGGGGTCACGGGCTGAGCCCTCTCCATAGCTGTCAAGTCTACCCGGCTGATCATCCTCGGCAAAGCGGATATAGATTATAAATAAACAGTAAAAATCATAAATAGGGACAGTGTGAACTGGTTGGTGAACATGGCGTCTGGTGGGTACTTGCTAGTTTTACAAGTGGCTTGATTGGTCAGATTTTCGATAGGTATTTATTTTTGTACAATAGTGATATGCTTTACCCTATTGATATCTGATTTTACAGCCAAGCACTTTAAGGAGAAAACCAGCGCCTATTTGAACTACAAATTGTTTTCCTAGTTATATCCACACTGTCCGTTATCTTGTTACATGTTTTTAGATGCCTCTTTTGATGTTTTTTTTTTAACCAGATGTATTCTTGTGATGAACTGTAAGATTATTTTGATAATAAACATTAGATTTATTCAGGACTCTGTATTGAAGTTTATATGTGTGCTCTCCTATGGAGGTTTATAAGGGATAATTTTGGTTTGTTGGGGTTCTCCCAACTGTGAGTAGCAATAATTGGACAAATAAATCTATTTATCCCTGTTGCTGTAGATTTTTTGGTTTTCTGCTTAAAAGGAACCGGTCACCAGATTCACTAATAAGCCTAATAACAAGTTCCCATAAAAAACTATACTAACCTATGCCCACAATGTTTAGTTAACCCCTTTCCCACCAAGGCCTTTTTCATTTTTGCATTTTCAATTTTCACTCCGCATTTCAAAAATCCACAACTTTTTTTATTTCTCCAGAGCTGTGTGACGGCTTGTTTTCTGCACAACAAATTGCACTTCATATTGACGGCATGTAATATTACATGTCGTGTACTGGGAAGCGGGTCATATTGACGGCATGTAATATTACATGTCGTGTACTGGGAAGCGGGAAAAAAATTTCCAAATGCTGTGAAAATGGTAAAAAAAGGTGTTTGTGTATTCTTGTGAACTTAGATTTTTAATGGATTTCATTGTGCACCCCAAATGACTTGTCTACTTCAGAGGAAGGGGGAGAGAGAAGAAAGGGTGGGGGGAAGAAGCAAAGAAGGGGAGGAGAAGAGGGGAAAAGACAGGGAAGGGGAAGGATGGAGGGGGGAAGGGGGAAAAAAGAAAAGAAGGCGAGAGGGGCAAGGAAGAACGACAGGAGGTGGAAAGGCAGTACGATACAGGAAGGGGACAAGGAAATGAGGGACCTCTCGAGACACATGACTTCACAAGTATCTGTGCCCTCAGTCCCCCATCTTCACAGCATGTCTCTCCAGTCGCCTTCATCACCCATCATTAGTGATAGAACGTGGTTAACATTTCACCCGCCCCCTCATTAGGGGGTAACCTCTCCTTCAACCTTTCTCCCCTCCTCCAGGTGATCGCTCTTCTGCAGGGCTGCCCTCAATACAACCATTATTATTTTTTAAAGACGAGCCCATCCAATCCCATGACAGGGCCATCTAACACTTTACAACTCTACAAATAAGATTGTCGGTTGGGAGGGTGGGAATTGCGGGTGTAATCCCCGTTCACCATATATCAAACCTGTTAATAGACAAAACATACTGATCTTGAATGGGGTGCCGCGAACTGACTTAGCTCACGCCCCTAATATGGGCTATGGTGTGACCACCTTTCATTGTTACACAAGGATGATTTCCATCCAATCTTGATCGGCCTAAACATAACTTTATTACACATATATACATATCTTCACCTCTCTCCCGTACCCCTATTGTCATTAGCGTATGCCATGCCATGCCGAATGGTTCAAGGCACTGGGCCGAAGGAGTGGAATCTTATCACACCAAAACCGATATACAAACATATATCTCACATAATCTGCCAGTAACCACTGCATTCACCATTGACCAACACAGGGTGACGGTTATACCATTGAGGCGCCTGCTCTAGTGACCTCTACGACAACCTCTAGAAGACCAACCTTTGGTCCTTCTAATATAAACTTGTTTGGATCAAAAAAGAGAGAGTAACCCTGGCCAATATCGTCATTTCACGCTAGAATTTACCTCTGTAAACTATATTTGTTGGACTGAGCATGTTACGTTTACCACCATTATCCTGCAAAATTTTAGACTGGACCTCTGCTGGTAGTGAAAGCTTCGTAACCCACATGGTCAGCAAAGATAATTGCGGTAATACCCCAAACCATACAGTTGCCATAGTAGCACAGCCTGCTGGGAAAGAAACACCGGTGAGAAAAGTCCTCCACAGTGTATCGTCTTCCATATGCCCACTCCCAGTAAACATCCGGCATCCACACAGCACTTTTCACTTTCCGCTGTAAAGTGACAGCACTGGACAAACATGGAAACCTGTGGCCAACGGCATTTGGCACAGCTTTCCACTCATATCCCAGTGTAAACTTGTATCAAAAACGACATGAATATGATCACGCGTTGTAGAAGTGCACGTACAGGAGTAAACACAACAAGCCACACAGTAAGGGAACGTTAAAATTTCCCGCGAGGGAAAAAGAATTAAGATGGGTGGCTGTCATACAGAATACAGCCAGTGATTGAATAAAAACGGAGCAGTGAAATGACCTTGACTATTTAAAGGAAACAAGACAAGTAAACAAGAACAATTCTGAATTCTCCAGTTGGGTCAGCGCTATCTCAAATACACAAGGGTTCTCAAGAAAGGACCACGTCACCTGTAAGAGTTAAAAGTATTGTGTTTCTCCATAAAATCTATTTCATTTGTTGGCTATGTACAAAAAGCGCTCGACCTCGGAATCTAGGTTAGCGTGGTCTGAGGGCAGAAGCTTTATATTTTGTCGCACGCGATGCCCCCCCCCCCCACAGAATCCTGAAAAGCTTCCTCCTCCTTTTCATTAGATCCCCACCGGGAAGCTTTGCCAGTCTATGTCTTGTGTCACCAGCTCCAGGACCAAGGTCACTCTTTGCTTTTCCTGCATATTTAATTAAGACCCTCCACTTCAAGCACAACGACCGCAACTCCTCTAGGGATCATCCGCTTCTGGTCACGGTGTCTCGGACTTTTGACTGAGTTTTGATCTCCCTTCTTCACGCCTGAAGCCGAAACATGCGCATTGTGCGCCTCAACCCATCTTCTTTAGTGACAACTGAACGTAGCCTTTAAATTGATAAAATCAGGGTCTTGTAGAATACCCTTTAAAATGGCTGGCAACACATAGACAAAAATACAAAGAAACCGTTTCCCCTTCCCCCGGGAAAAATAAGACCCCGCGTATTCAATTATTCTTTTCTCTTAAAAGAGCACCAGTCGTTTTTGTCAGGGGATGTCTTATTTTCCATGAGCCAAGATCACATTTATTGTGGAAAAATAAACAAAAACTAACAAACTAGACTCACTGAATTTCATATGCTGAATAGTGTTTTGCATTTTCATTTCATTTTGCAATTTCACTCCCCACCATTAAAAAAAAATGCGCATACGCTCTTTTTTTCTTTTCCCATGTAAGGAACTGAATGAGGGATTGTTTTTTTGTGTAGACAAATTTTCACGTCACTGTGATTGGTATTTCATAGTCCATGCTGTGTACTGGGAAGCGGAAAAATTCCAAATGTAGTTGAAATGTGGCGAAAAAAAAATGCATTTGCTCTGTTTTTTCCTGTGGCTTTTCTTGGATTTTAACAGCCTCACTGGTGCATCCTCAAATGACATGTATACTTTATTTCTATGGGTCGGTAACAGTCAGGGATTTACACAAAGCTCTCACTGTGCCAGCACTCAAATGGACACATGTGCTACTTTATCTATCAGGTCGGACCTAACACGTCACCATGTAGATTTTACCAGCTTCACTGGTGCTCCTCAAATACATGTATACTTTTTACTATGGGTCGGTACAGTCAGGGGATTTTACAAGCTGCTCACTGTGCTCCTCCATGATGACCTGTCTACTTTATCTATAGGTCGGTACAAGTCCTTGGATTTTTTTTTTTTCTACAAGCCTCTCACACGTGCTCCCCAAATTAACATTGTAATACTTTATTCTATGGTCGGTACATCAGGGAGTTTACAGCTCTCACTGTATCTCCTCACATGACCACATAGTCTACTTTATTCTATATGATCTGTACAGTCATGGGATTTTACAGCTCGCACTGTGCCTCCTCAGATGACATGTTTAACTATTATTCTACTGGGCGGTACAGTCCATGTACCACTCTATATAAGGTGTCATATATCTTTGCATACATTAACAAAAATTAACCACCTGCAACCAAAAAAAAAAAACTTTAGTCACTTTTGCCATGTGCTGGCGCTAATAACTTTTTCATATTGCGCGTGTATGGAGCTGGTGTGTAGGTCAGTAATTCTATTTATGATTCTAACCGATGTGCTGGGCCTTACAAAGGATAATATATATATATATATAAGGATTTTCACATCATCTAATTACAATGTGCAGATTGCGCATTGTCCGCTAGATGGTGCCAAACAAACAGCGTATCATCTGTACTAGTATATGGAAAATTTTTATCCCGTCTGCGCAATGTGATTGCGTATTGTCAAGGAAACAAGCAAAAACCCATTTCTGAATAAGCTCTAAGAGTGATGTTAACAGCCTTGTAAACTTATATGGAGCACAAAGGCACTTCTACTTCCCCTCCCCTCCGCTTGTAGGTGATGGTTGCTGGCTCTTGTGAGCAAATCATAATCTGAGAAGACCATTTCGCTCTTGCGTGCAGTTTTTGCTGTTGAACGTCTTTACTGTCTTGCATGCATCAGCGAGGTGCATCAGAGTCTTGCCGTTCTGGGATCCTCCCAAATTTGTTTGCAGCCTATGCACTTGCATATATCGACCGAGCACATAATTTTTAGCCGTTGGGAAATATTGCATAAATTGAGGAACACACTCATTGTACAATACTATCGTTGGAATAATACGTGTAGTGCCATATTACACAATGTACTAATGTATAAAAATGTTTAATCCAAAAGTCTGGTCTTGTATTCTTCACAAGCACCACAACATTGCAGCACATACTAATTGGCCGAAAGAAAAGAAAATAGCATCCGTCAGGGGGGAAAAAATAAAACTTGCTCGCACCCACAAAGCACACAGCAGCTTATATACAGACCTAAGAATGGCAGAAGCTACGATATGCAACTGATGAACCTGTTGAAATGTGCGTCTGAAATGCAGTGCTAATTTTGCAGGCCTATACTCATGCCGACCGCCCACATGAAGGGGACAGTCACCTAGAGAATGGATACCCCAGCATTAGAACTGTAAGATAATCAAATCCACATCAGATGGCATGTGCATAAAATGAATGTCCATTGATGTGGAAGGTGGACACCATCTCTGGGAGAATGGAGACATGGAAAGGTAGTTTCACCGACGGGGACTGGCATAACTCAGGCTGCTATTTCCGATAATCCAGGTGGTAGATTGCGATAGCACCAAAAGTAGACAATACCTTCAAGAAATAGCCAATAGAGGGTCATGCAGTTGCCGCAGATGGAAAACATACAGATAGAAAGTGAAACAGAGTTATAGGAGTGTAAATAAGAAGGTGGCTTAAGATTTTTTTTTTTTTTCAACTGGAAAAGGAAGTCTAAAACGTGGCCTTCATATTGATTGAGTACCATTGTATCAGCCGCACAATAACGGAACCTTCCGTAGTTTCATAGGAATTGACCAGCACCTAACAACATAAAGTGTAATTAATGCGCAGCATCGTGTGAAATAAAACTATTTTAGGGAGTGCTGATATTTTCCTGTAACATTTATACTCCTTTGAGATGTTTCTGAGTCACAGGGTTATAGGTAACCACATTAGTGATGACAGATTGCTAAATATATGAGACCGAGGGCAAGTGGGTGCTCTCACATTGCGTTCTTGGTAGGAGAGGGTTAACTCTGAGTTGACGATTTTGACTGTTAGTCAAGAACTTTTCAGCCAACATAAAATGTGTAATATTTACTTAACTGTTATATCCCTCATCGAGTCAAGCCGGCCCGAGTATAAGCCGATACCCTAATTTTACCACAAAAAAAACCTGGTAAATCTATTGACTACCGTCGTGTATAGGGCCGAGTGTGGCCCCCTGTGTCCCCCGGAAATATACCCTGCCAGCCCCTGTGCCCCGGCTTATAGTGAGCCGGACCCCCGCCCCTTGATGTAACAAAAAAAAAAAAAAAGAAACAAAAAATACAACTCACCTTTCCGTGGGGCCTCCTCGGGTCTTCTGGTGATCCGGCCGTCCTCCCAGACCTGCTCTGACTGCCGGATCACACCGAAGACCCTATGAGGCCACGGAAAGGGTGAGTTTTTGATTCTTGGCAATCGGCGGCGGCTGCTGTCATGCATGGACATCGCTTCCTCCCCTCCCTCCAATTCACACCACCCTGCAACCTGTCGGCTAAGAAGCTGGAGGCGAACATTTCTGAGTGCTATAAATGTGGATCAGTGTTGTCATCTTCCACATGAATCTGACTTTGTGTTTCTAGGTGCCAGGGAACCCAGAGATATTAAATGTTAAAGTGTCCACTGTGAGTGATTTTATATATAAAATAAAAATGGCACCTTGAAATTCTGACTTTAAACATAAACAGCTTTGGTTCCCTGACACCTAGAAACATACGAACAGGAAATTCTCCTCTTTTAGAGGAAAAAAGACGCAAGATTGTAGGTCCACAGATCCAAAGTTATAACCTCTCTGGGAGAGAGGATGTATCTCGAAACATCCTTAGTACCATACAGACGTCACCCGTAGGATGTATGAGACATGTCCTTGTAAGGCAGATGTTAGGCTACATTCACACTGCTCGTTGCCCGCCATACCGTAGCACAGCGGCACACAGCAGTGCCGGGGAGGAGGAGGAGGGAGAGCGCCTCTCACCTCGCCCCTCTCCGTAGGAATACACAGCGCAGTAATTGTCCTCTTTTTTACATGACGGAGCTGTATGTGCCGCACCCGTTGGCACCATGTGCCCATTGCGTCTATGGGAGCCGATATATCGCCGTATATACGTCCACCCACAAGCAGTGTGAATGTAGCCTAAAAGAAAGCTGTTACCACATTTTTACATCTAGAGAGTTTCCCATAGAACCCTATTTAAATAAATCAACCCTTTTTTTAGCTACATATTGTTTTGCTCACACCCCGAAAATTAAACTATGTTATCTTCCCTGGCATACAGCCAGATCTAGCAGGAGATGGAGGGGAAGTGCCCTGCTCGAATCTAGCAGTTTCCTCACATTAGAACTTACCATTTAGTACTCATTTATGTGACCGAGGTGATGTCATACAAGGTCATTAACCCACGAACATTTTCAAATTCTATCCCCTGTATGTATCTGATCACATGAAATCATGGACTTCTACTCCCTCCCCCCCCATGGAGGCATGCTTTGATTCATGTGATCAGATACATACATGGAGTAATTGTAATGCAGAAAACAATAGGATCGTACTCACATAAGAGGTAAACACAAGTTCATAAATTAACATTACCTCGTAGCATTCACAATAGTCTTCCAAGCATCCAGAGCGTGTTGCAATTGCAGCCTTTACTGTCCGTCTGTCAGATTCCCCTTCCTTTCCTTTTCAATTTTGGTTTAAAAGCTTCTGGATTTCTGTCTAAAAAACAAGCCTGGAAGCCAAAACCGCAAAGAAAAAAAGATCACATAAGATACCAGAGGAACAAAAAATTACCAATAGAGACCTATAGTGTGTCCAAATTACTTTCCTGAAAGAAAAATTATGCCGGGAACAAAGCATTATTTCACTTTCTAACCTTAATAGCTTTTTGACGTTCATTTTCATGTTCAAGTTGTTGTAACAGTTTGTACAATTGCAGTTGTTGCAAAATTCCCCATTGGCAAAACATCACAATATCTGAAATGACAAAAGTTGATAACAGCTCTCTCCTTGACAGTATAAACATAAACAAAAAATAAGAATGAATACTGATGTCTGTGTACTTGCTGATCTAAAGATTCCCATTTCTGAACTTGTCTATGCTTATCGGCTTAAATAAACCTGAAGCTTTATGTCCTACACAAATATTTTTATGCAGTTTATAATTGGGGTACAAGACCTCCCATTTACGCTTTACCAAGGATGTAGTCTGCATCTGCATACTGTCAGAATGACCATTCTACATAGTAATGCAATCTTTTGAAATTGTCATGTAGTAAAAACGTTATTGTCAATGACAAATCCATGAACTTACAGTTCAGGCACAGGGACTTTGTGCATTGCATGGCTTTCTTGGGCGACGTGTTGCTTCAGAAGGCATTATTCACAACAATACAGAAAAAAATGCATTGCGTTAATTTTAAAAACCAAGTTAAAAGTATGGAAAACTGATACTCAACACAATCGCAGAGCACAAGTATTACCCCTTCCGACGTGACCTAATAGTACGTCAACGTCTGGTGCATGGAGAGGGGTCACGGGCTGAGCCCTCTCCATAGCGTCAAGTCTACCCGGCTGATCATCCTCGGCAAAGCGGTGATATAGATTATAAATAAACAGTAAAACCATAATAGGGACAGTGTGAACTGGTTGTGAACATGGCGTCTGGGGTACTTGCTAGTTTTACAAGTGCTTGATTGGTCAGATTTTCGATAGGTATTTATTTTTGTACAATAGTGATATGCTTTACCCTATTGATATCTGTTTACAGCTAAGCACTTTAAAGGAAACCTACCACTTGTAGTGGCAGTTTTCCGATGGCAATACCGGGCACCAGCTCAGGGTGGAGCTGGTGCCGAGCTTATTTTCGTTTAGTGTTTTAAACCGCGTATCGCGGTTTTAAAACCCTTTTAAAAACTTTATAGCCGTCGCAGGCAAGGTAGCGCGACTCGCGCTTACCGTGCACGGCGTCGTTACATGGAAGTGAATGAGAGCCGCGCTCGCGGTAGCCCGAGCGCGTACCTGCCATGCGCCGCTATAACGTTTTAAAACACTAACTAAAATAGCTCGGCACCAGCTCACCCTGACTGGTGCCGTTATTTCCATCAGACCTGCCACTACAGTGTAGGTTTCCTTTAAGAAGAAACCAGCGCCTATTTGAACTACAAATTGTTTTCCTAGTTATATCCACACCTGTCCGTTTTCTTGTACATGTTTTTAGAGTCTCTTTTGATGGGGTTTTTTTTAACCAGAGTGTATTCTTGTGATGAACTGTAACATATATTTTGATAATAAACAGATTTATTCAGGACTCTGTATTGAATTTATATGTGTGCTCTCCTATGGAGGTTTATAAGGGAAATTTTGGTTTTTTGGGGTTCTCCCAACTGTGAGTTAGCAATAATTGGACAAATAAATCTATTTTATCCGCTGTTGCTGTAGATTTTTTTGATTTTTCTTCGCTTAAAAGAACCTGTCACCCAGATTCACTAAATAGCCTAATAACAATTCCATAAAAACACTATACTAACCTATGCCCACAATGTTTAGTAACCCCTTTCCCACCAAGGCCTTTTTCATTTTGCAATTTTCAATTTTCCACTCCGCATTTCAAAATCCACAACTTTTTTATTTCTCCAAGCTGTGTGACGGCTTGTTTTCTGCACAACAAATTGCCACTTCATATTGACGGCATTAATATTACATGTCGTGTACTGGAAGCGGGGGAAAAAATTCCAAATGCTGTGAAAATGGTAAAAAAGTGTTTTTGGTATTCTTGTGAACTTGGATTTTTAATGGATTTCATTGTGCACCCCAAATGACTTGTCTACTTCATTCTTTGGATTGTGCAAACATGAGGATACCACATTTATATTTGGTTTTATAATGTTTTCATACATGAAAGCCACCTGTATAAAAAAAGAAAAAAAAAAATCTTCATTTTGCCATCTTCTGGTGCTTATGACTTTCATACTTCGAAGCGGTGTGTGAATTTTTTGCGACTTTTGATGACGTTTTCAATGCTACGATTTGCAGTCGGCAGGATTTAAATGCCTCCGCCCGCTTTGCTTTAATTGGTTAACACACGCGATTGGTACCAGCACCGACCACAGGTGTTACCAGTGGGTGTTGGCTGCAATATGCCGTAAACACCCACCATGTATGGAGAGGGCTCAGTCCGTGTAATAGGAACTATCCCAACTAGCCAAATCCCAGACAAGGTCTTCACCCATTAGTGACAAAACTACTTGTTGCATTTTTACCCTTGTTGCATACCTAAAGCAAGGAAAACCATGTTCTATGTTGTCCCCTTCCAAGACCAGTAATATTTTAAGGGCTTCTTTTGCTACTTTTTGATAAAGGTTATATAGCTATTTGGGAGCACAAAAAAAATTGCACAAGCGGCTTTGCTTTTTTAGATTAAAATGATTATTTTAGTCACATTGTAATAGGTTAATTTATTAGTTATTGGACTTATAGAATTTTCACTTGCAATGTATGTCAATACTTCTATATTGTAGTATACTATAAACTGATAGGCAGACTTTAAAACCCCTTATTTGCTGACATGGTATACTCAGAGGCCATTGCAAGGCCTTTAGTTGGCATGGAAAGTAGGGAGCTCCCTTCCTCAGAAAGCATTGAAATGCAGCGGTCTGCATTAAACATAGGATCTAAAGGGTTACATCCCCCGGATCAGATTTTCCTGCAATCTGTAAACTGTTAAAGCAGGTACTCAGCTGTTCAACACATCTTTATGTGATATCCCGTATCCTAAAGGCTTCCAGCGGATGAAGGGGGGGTGGGGGGTGGGGGTGGGGGGTTGGGGCGTGAAGTCATTACTGTATGCATGCCTTAGCCTTGGTAACAACTCCAATTACAGTGGTTGGAGAGGTATGGGGATGTCCTTGGTATGCCCATTCAACCACTGACAAGGAAGATCTGTTAATGGAGGGGGTGTGCATAGAGTAACAACTATACGCCCACCTTCTTCTGCTGGAAGCCAGCAAGCCATCAAAACAAGTCATGAGTCCTGGCTAATCTTGTGATTTGCGTCTCCTGCAGGCATCAGAGAAACTACAATACCCTTTACCTGTTAAAGTTTCTTATTAGTGGCCAACCCCTGTAAGTGGTTAAAGAGGTTCTACTCACCCGTTAAGCGGTACCCTTGGCTGATTCTGTGAACTCTGAGTTCCAGGTATTCCGGCATTACTTGCTATAGATACATAAGATGACTGCTGCAACTGCAGGAGATATATAAAAAAAAAAGGATAATATTTATAAAAAAAAATATTATTGACATCAATTAAATTTATTCATCAAAATGAGCAAAAAATGTTTCACAATTCATGGGTATCGACTTCAAGATATGACTGTGGCTGCTTTCACAAAGTGGGGGAAATTTATTAGGGCTGACATTTTACACAACAGTCTTAAAAGCTGACCCCCCCCCTTTCCTGGTGTTCCAGATCTACCAAAAGGCCCTGGATTAATTTCAAGCTAAATAAGCGTGAGCCCAACCTGCTTATATGGCTGCTAATCAAGATCAGTAGCAAGTCAATATACTGAGGACTAGGCAAACTTGGCAATAGGTGTTTATTATTACAAATGATGAGGTCAATTATTATATGGTGCTTACAGGCAAATACTAAATATGCAAGAATGTAAGTACTAATGACTACAAATGTACCAAAATTTATCATAAAACATATCCCCTAATAAGTGTTATTGCCTTGTCTTTACACTTTTTTAAACACTAGCCATGATTATTAAAGGCTACCAGATTTGGGCAATAATTTTGGTACAAAGGAAGGCAAATAGGTTATATTTATAAAAGGGGATTATCCAGGTCAGAGACTTAAAGGGAAATCCACCATGATAAACCAGGAACACTTACTTATTGAGCGCTACATAAACACAATGTAAATGTAATGTTTAAATTGTTTTAACACAATTGAATACAGCCAACAAAAGCCTAGTAATGTTTTAACACTAATAGAAGTAGAAAATCTGCATGTAAACCTGCATCAATTACACACATTTTTCACATAGATTCGTGTTGTGCATTTTATATGCAGATTCATGTACGTTTTTGTACCTCTCTTTTCTCTCATCATGAAAAATCTGCACCAAATTTCCTTCAAAATAAAGTTTGCTTGCAGATTTCATGCAGATTTTCTCAACATAAAACAACACACAAAGACTTGCAAAGCATCTGAAAATTGACTTGGTAATGAATTTATTTTTTGCTTCATACAAGTTCAGTGCAAAAAATAAAGTGCATTTCCTACATTACTTTTTTCCTAATGACATTCACTGTAATGCTACTGGATTACACTGCAAATTGTCCACAACAAACTAAACGTAGCACAACTGCATGCAATATGCAATGTGTGCAGAGCGCATTCAGTTGAATTTTTAATATCTACACTCCACATCAGCAATGCTGGTTCTGCCAAAGTTGGGGGAACTGGGTGTTATCTAAAAGTGTAATAGCAGATATAACACAGCCATGGACACCATCCTGTATATAAAAGAAATACGCTGCAGCAAAGTATATATATACGATAAATAAATTTATAATATAATTGTTTACGGTCAATTGGTTACTAACCTGGGTCACATACTGAGCAGGCAGGACGGCATAACCCATGTTTCCTGTACCCGGGGCAGGTGTCAGGACAGGAAGATTTGTGAGGTTGGGCTGAATCTGTGCAAGTGGAGTGGCAGGCATAAGAAGTCTCTGCTGGGGTTGGCTTGTAGTTACAATAGGAGCATTTATTGGTTTCGGTGCAACCTAAGAATGTGAAAATAAATTCATAACACAAAAATATAACATAAAAAAAAAATTATGAAAAAACGTGGCTTATGAAAAAGACGGCTTTATAACATCTTCAGCCCTAAAAGTTGTTGTCCCTTTGTATATTTTTTGACGCTACAGCATTATGAACACTTGGAGTTAAAAATGAAAGGGCAGTTTTGATGCCCACAAGCAAAGATTTTAGATTTAATTTTTTTATCTTGTCTGAAACATGGATTTACTAGCTGTTATCAGGTCACTTAAAGCAGAATGTTTATAGCCCAATTAAATCTATCACAAAATTGAAAACAATAGAACTTACTTGTTTTACAGCTTGTGCTGGAACAATAGGGACAGACATTCGAACAGGAGTTGCATTCACCACCATTGGTTTAGCTAAGATGGAACAAAACCAAAGACACAACATAAATTATTTGGTTTAGCTAAGATGGAACAAAACCAAAGACACAACATAAATTATTGGGGAGATTTATCATTAGTCCTATGTAGCTTCTTGGAGTATAATGGTCTCAAATTTTTTTTTTTTTTTCTTAGTTGACTCGTGTATAAGCCGAGGTGAGGTTTTACAGCACATTTTTTGTGCTGAAAATCTCGGCGTATACACGAGTATATACGGTAATTAAAACGTTTTCTTATCCTGCATAAAACAATCCCTAAAAATAGTCTTGATTTACAAAGTTATAGCTCTATAGAAAATGGAGACGCAAACAATTTAATTAAAAAAAAAAAAAGGAAGTGAAATATTTATTTTACCTACCCATCTTTAAGAAAAGGTGGGCACATCTAAATTATTGTGACAATTTTACATTACAAATGAAACCAAAATTCTCACCACAAAGATAAACCCTCATATGCCCATGTCAGATGAAAAATAAAAAAGTTGAATAAATGAGAAAAATGCTTTGTCCTGATAGCCCAAACAGGCCGTGTCTTCAAGGTGTTAAACAGGTTACACGTATGTTATTAACATAACATTAGCAAATTGGGGATATTCAGTTTGGAAATTATGACATATGGTCATATAATTTCACTGTACAAATACATTAACCGGTTAAGGACCAGGCCCTTTCCTGTTGTTTCATTTCCATTTTTCACTCCCCACCTTCAAAAATCTATAACAGCTATAGAGCTGTGTGAAGGCTTGTTTTTTGGGTAAAAAAAATTCACTTCATAGTGATGGTATCGAATATTCCATGCCATTTACTGGGAAGCGGGAAAAAAATCCAAATGCAGTGAAAATAGTGAAAAACCGCATTTGCACCGTTTTCATGTGGGCTTAGATTTTACGGCTTTCAATGTGCGCCAAATGACATATCTAATTTATTCTTTGGGTCAATACGATTACGGGAATACTATATTTGGATAGGTTTTATAATGTTTTCATATATTTACAAAAATTCAAACCTCCTGTACAAAATTTTTATTTTTGATTTTGCCATCTTCTGGCGCTAATAACTTTTTCATACTTCGTTGAGCGGAGCTGTGGATGGCATAATCTTTTGCGACTTTTGATGACGTTTTCAATTACGGTATATCATTTTTAGGACTGTATGACCTTTTGATCACTTTTTATAGATTTTTTTTTTTAAAATGGCAAAAAAGTGCCATTTTCGACTTTGGGTGCTCATTTTCGGTATGGGAGTTAACAATCACGTGAACACACGTCCCTATTAACATTTTACCACAAGATTCGGGCATTTTCGGACACGTCAATACCTAATGTGTGATGATTTTACTGTTTATATCAATTCTAGGGAAGGGGGGGGGTGATTGTGGGTGTGATTAGAATTTAGGGTTTTTTTATATTTTTTATTTTTATTTTTTTTCTATTTTTCAGACTCCCAAGGTACTTTGACCCTAGGTTGTCTGTATGATCCTATCATATACTGCCATACTACAGTATAGCAGTATATGGGGATTTTCCTCCTCATTCATTACAAGGTGCTGATATCACATTGTAATTAAAGGGTGAAAACGAGATAGCCCCGGGAAGACCCAAGGCTGTAATGGCGACGGATCGCCGTTCCTCAGCAAGATGCGGCAAAGACTTACCGACTACGGAGAGGGCTCAGCCCGTGAACCCTCTCCATGTACCAGGACCCGTATTCTCGCCGGGCGGTCGTGAACCGGTTAATGAACACAAGACTTTTCTAATGCCGGGAAGGAAGACTGGATTATGGTTTTTACAAATTTTTTACTTCAAGAGCAGAAAGACTACGCCATTCGCTGACAGAAAATGTTTTGGAGGCCATACACATTTTTTAAAGCAAAAAAACCTTGTGTTATGGAAAAAGATTATTTAGCTGGGACTAGATACACAAATTTATAAAGGCTGCCATATTTATAGTCAAGAAGGATTCCCCCCCCCCTATTATGGGCAAATAACAGAAAGAACAGCACCCAGTTGTAGTTCTTATATTTAATATTCTCAAAGCCACACGAGCGATCATCTGGTTGTCACAAGTGGTTTTTGCTTTGGGAAGCCATATAGGAGGTCCCCTACTTAAGAATATCCGACTTACAGACGACCCCTAGATGTTGCTAATTTACTGTACTTTAGCCTTGTGCTACAATAAACAGCTGTAACCAGTTATGAAAGGTGTGTGCAATGAAGCTTTATTGTTAATTTTGGTTCTTATGAGAATACAACATTTTTAAAATCCGACTGTCAGAGACCAAAAAAGATTCGGCTGGGGTACAATGACAAAGTATACAGTTCTGACTAGCATACAAATTCAACTTAAGAACCTATCTTGTAAGTAACCTGTACATGATGCCTGTATTTACCTAATTACACGTTGGTCGCTTAAATAAAGTAATTCTTATTCAGGTCAGGTCAGATTTGGCGAAGATTTCAGAGGAGACTATAGTATATTCAGCGGGTCCTGCTCACCTTTATCCTCATCACACCCACTTTTAGAGAAAGTTGTGCGTGGGTCAGAAAACTGACAAAAACTTCAAACAATTCACAATAGATGACCCCCACTGTATGTAACTGAAAGGATGCAAAACTGGATTTGCAAGAATGTTATGATGAAGAAGATATTCTGCTTGTAGCTTACCTGTACATTCTGTATTTGCTGGCCATGAAGGGAAGACTTTGCAGCGGTATTAAGCAGTTGAGCAGATGTCAATGAAGATACACCACTTTGACCTCCTATGGTAACTAGTTTGATCTGCTGGGGTGTCCCTTTTGAATCTACATGTTGGACCTGGGTCGCTTTTTGAGTGCTGGACATTGCATTCTGGGGAATAAAGACTATTGGATTGCTTCCTTTCCCAAGAGTTGTCACGTACACCTTCTCTTGTTTTATCATCCGATTGCTGGTCGCAAGCTCAGACGTCTTATTAAGAATCACCTGTCCAGACAGCGGTGCACCCAACTTGTGGATGCCACTTTGCAAGACAGTTTTCATGGCTGTAGCTGAAGGCGCAGGACTTGTATTTGAAGCGACACTTACTACAGCTGCCAGGTGACCACCATGGTTGCTTGGTGCTGTAAAGGCCTCCTTTACCAGAGATGTAGTAACGCATTCACCACTGCTGCTTACTTCCACAATCTCTTCCAGTTCAGTTTCCATGGGTACCTCTTCCGCCATGGGAGAAGAGATGGTAATGGCTTCAATGCTGTCTTCATCCGCTATGGACATGCCAGTTTCCATGATCTCATCCGGTAGCGCACTGTTCACCTCTGCCGATACTACACTCATTCTTGAGATTCGTTGAGACTTCCAAATATTCTGAAAAGACAAGCACAAGTCCCTTATATAGTGTGTGATATACAGAACAGTGTCACCTACACATCACTGATCATATGGCCTGCAACACAATATAAGACATAAACAATCTGCCATCTGTGGATTAGAACATGTCAAAACTGCATAGATTGCAGGATGATGGGGAAAGTGCATAGGGTGACGTTGTGTGACTACAAGAGCCACCAGATTTGAAACTGTGCGCTTCCAGCTCCCTGTCTGCATTACCTCCAGGAAGTGAGCAAGTTGTCTGCAAGCGGCTGCGACCCATTAATGGGACACTGCATCTGCATCTTACCCTGTGACCTGCCTGTAGCACCAGACGGGACTGTTATGGTGACACTGACATAGCCGCCGCCTTGGTAGCTGGGCGCTAGATCGTAAAAGGCGCTCTTTTCCTGCCGGTGCCCAACGACACCTCTCGGAGACTCAGCAACCAGCTCTGCGCATGCGTCTGACGACATCGCGTCATCAGTAATTGCAAAGCGACACGATAGGAAGCCGCGCGTGCGCTCTGTGCACGGCGGGATTACGTTAGAATACGAGCTGTTGTTTACTTTAGCGAGCGCTCGTATCTAGTGGTCAATGAGAGCCAACGCAGGGCGGGCCGGGGAGAAATGTGAAGAGAAGTGGCAGTATAGTGCAGAGAAATAGAAGGGTGGGAAACCTTGACTGAAAAATGTGGCTTCATTTCAGAAGCTTGACTGTAAATTAGACATGAAGAGGAGCAGCCCTTTCGGCATGATGGGAAATACTTGAAATTTTCTGTCGCTTGTGAAAATGTTTTCTACTTTGCTTTGTATTTCCTCTCCTGAGAACCTCCACATACATAGAAGTGTTCCCTGATGGTTTGTGGTTAAAGGCGTTCTCCGTGTTTATCGAAAAACAGTGTGGTATAAGAAAAACAAAAACAGCTTCTACTTACCTTATCCGGTGGTCCCTTTGTGCTACGCTGTCTCTCATCAGTGCAGTTCCACTGTTTGTTTACAGATGCTGGACAATCCAGCCCTGGCGCTGCCGCTCTGGACTCAGCATTATATTCAATGCTGTAGTCGGTGACTGGAAGTTGTCGGGTCAGGCCGGTGCCACACGCACCGCTTTGTCTGCGTTTGAAAACGCAGACAAAGCCGCGCCTACTGGGGCATGCAAAAACACAGCAGCTAACGTAAAACATCGGTGACTCGTTTCCGATCGCAGGCGTTTCCATAGAAACACCAATGTGATTGGGCCGCGGCCCGCCCAGTAGGCATGGCTTTGTCTGCGTTTGCCGGGTGCCCTGCCTCTGTAAACAAACCATGGCACGGCACTGAAGAGATATAGTGTACAGCAACGGGAGCACCGGATAAGCTCTTAATTTCTTCCTCCCGCCAGTTGTTTTTCATTAAACCCGGACAGCCCTTTTAATAAACCACATAGTTTCCCTGTCCTGTTTTACGTGTGCTTTAACATTAAAGGGTGCATTCACACATTCAGTTTTCCAGATACAGTAGTGGAGTTAAAAAAAAAGGAGCAGCATCTCCTCTTAATGATCTGTTCTTAACTATTATAATCTCTGAGTCTTAGCCGATTATATCCCTCGTAGGGTGCGTTCACACTTGCGTTTTGAAACGTATTACTACAGCCGAGAAACGGAGATTTGCCTGATTACATTGCTCTTAACATTGGGTTCACAAAATGCCAACCCCTTAAGCCACTATGACAGTGGGGAACGTCATAGTGAGCTTGTGTATTGGCCACCATGACGTTCCTGAACATCATGGTGATCGCACAGGCTCAGAAAAGGCAGAGCCTATGCGATCTGTGCAGGAGACCGGCTGTATGTTACATCTTAGCCTCTGCACGAACAGCCGGGATTGCGATAGTTGGCTGTTTAACCATTAAGGAGCCGTGGTCAAGCATGAACACAGCACCTAAAGGACTCACCCACCTCTCCACCCGCATACTCGGTGGGGGGGGGGGGGAGGCTCCCATCACCACGGCAGCCAGGTGATCCAAGGAAGAACCCCAGAGCTGCGTTATTTGACTGCCTGACTGTTCTATTAGACGATCACTTGTTCAAATCCCAGAGAGGCACAATCAAAAGTGTTAACATTTAAAAAAAAAAATAACATTTGATACTATATATGTGGGGTTTGTGTTATGATTTAGACTTTTTTGAGTGTTATATGTCTCTTTATGTGTTTTGGGGTTTATGGGCATTTTTAGTGATTTATAAAGGTATTTTTTATTGAAAAACATTTTTTTTACATTTTTTTACATGATCCACCATGGGATATGAACAAGCAATCATCTGATTGCTTGTTCTTGATAATACTCTGCAATACTAATGTATTGCAGGGTATTATCAGTGCCAGCCTATGCAGATGCATAGGCTGACACTTTGCCTTTAAGATGACGTCACAGACGCCATCTTAAAGGTAAACCCTCCAGGCTTCTCTGGGGTCCCGATCGGACCCCAGAGGTGCCAAAACAGCGATCGGCCCCCCCGAAAACGGTGCGGGGGGGCCGATCGTGGGGTAAAGACCCCCAGAAGGCATGTTAAATGCCGCGGTCGCGTTGACCGCGGCATTTAACGGGTTAAACACCCGCGATCGGAGCCCACTCCGACCGCGGGTGTTAGCCGGGGATGTCAACGGTAGATTACCGTTGAAATCCCGCGGCTAACGATGCCGGTTCGGCTGCTATACAGCGCTGAACCGGCATCGTCTCTGCGCAGTAGCTGTACTGCGCTGAGCGCTATTCGCGGGACTCAGCGCAGTACAGCTACGGCGCAGAGCGCTAAGGGGTTAAAAGTAGAAATCATGACACAAACAACACATATTGGGTATCGCAACATCTGTGACAACCTGTACAATAAAATCAATACTGAAACCGCATTGTGAACAGCAAATAAAATAAAATACACAGCAAAAATTTAGAATTTTGAGCATCCAAACACATTTACCCCTGCATGATAACAATTAATAGTACAACTCAATCAACAAAATAAAAAACCGCTATGCTGCTTAGTAGACCATTTTGCAAAATCAAGGGATTATTCTCTCCACATGAAGTCAATCATAAAAAAGCTATATAAACTCAATATCGCTGTAACCATACTGACACATAAAATATAAGTAACATGTTAGTTATGCTATTTGGTTTATAAAACACAAAAAAACCTTACAGAATAGATATTTTTTGCCCTCCCCTACAAAGAAAACGATTAAAGATTAAACAGTGGGTTATTGGGCCCCCAAATATAGTGTTCCTGCATCTTTGGGAAATTTTTAAAATGGCTCCACTCTTTGGAGTTTTTTACTGCCCTACTATCTTAGGGGAAATCTGTTCCAGCAAAATCCGCCAATAGACACTCCCTCCCTTCCAAGCTGCACTGTGCACCCATACAGCGGTTTGTGATCACGTGTGGGATACTGCTGCATTCTAGAGAAACTGGGTAACAAACTATGCTGTGCATTTTCTTCTATAACCCCTTGTAAAAATAAAATAAATTAGGGTCCAAAAAAAGCCAATGTAAATACTTTCTTTAAAGCATATATGGTGGTAAATTCTCTGGGTGGTGTAGTTTCCAAAATATGATTATTTATAGGGGGTTCACTGTTTTGGTACCTCAGGAACTTTTCAAATGTGTAATGGCACCTGAAAACGTCATCAAAAACTGCCCTCTAAGGCTGGTGCCACACGTGCCGCAAAAGCAAACGCAGACAAAGCCGCACCCACCGGCACACAAAGTGCGTGCGTGAATATATCACATTTATACATACCATCAGCAGAGATACTAAAAGATGTATCTTCCATAATGTCGCATATGTCAACTGAATATTTCCAAGAGATCTATAAGAAAACAAAGGGACAAAATGCAATATACAACCAGAGACAAAGGAAAAGCTGAAGAGAGGAAAACCAGAAAAGCGTCCAAAAGAAATCAGAGAAGAACAAATAAGAAGCCAAAGAATGCTCAAAAAAGTGAATTAGAGTGGTTTATAAAAAAAACTGTGAATAAAAGGTCTTCATTGAGCCCCCCTGGCTCCCCAAAGTAAAAATCCATCGGGACTCACAGCAAAGTAGGCCTGGTGTGATATTGCCCCGACGTGGATCATTGTGTACAGCATCCAGGCCAATGACTTGGATACCCATAGTTCTGCCCTGGTCTTACCTCCTGAAATGCTTGGAACAGCGGTTTATCTTGTAGAAAATGTACTTCTACATCATAGATAGATGCTGTTGGATTCTTTTATGGAGTTCTTGTGATGTTTGGCCAACATAAACCTTATTGCATGGACAAATGAGTGCGTAAATGACATTGTGAGTTTGGCAGTTAATGTAGTTCCTTAGCATGAAGGTCTCATGATTAGCCGGGTTCACAAAAGATCTCATAGGTTGAACAAGAGCGCAAAAGGAGCCCTTTACTAGTTCCCCTATGGGACGAACGGCCTTTCAAAATGACAAAATGTGGCATTTGATCTTTCAAATTACTCACCTGTCAAGCCGTCAAAGGTGGGGCTGGAGGTACGAAGACGGACAGTCGTTCATCACTCCTCAAGATATTCCAATTCCTGTTTAGTAAAGTATGATTGGTTGTTATAGGTGGTCACCAATCTGGGATACTAAGACCATTGTCACAGAGAAGGTTTCAACAGTACCGTACGATCAGCATCACATTCCTTCAGATATGCTTGTGAAATTGTCTTTGCCGGGTAACCTCTATTCTTAAATCTTTGGGTTAAATTATGAGCATGTACTCCAAAGTCAACAGACTTTCGTACAGTTTCATTTCAGACGTAGAAATTGTCCCATTGGGATGCTCCGTCGTATATGTTGTGGATGAAAACTATGGAAGTGTAGTAAACTGTTTGTTGCAGTCTTTTTACGAAACAGGGAGGTGACAATCTGGGTGTCTTTAATTATGACTTGAAGATCCAGAAATTTAACACCTGTTGATGAAAACTGTGAGGTGAATCCCTAATAAAAGAATGTAGGACAGTAAACATGGCTGTCCAACTCATATGCCAGGCTGCTTATAAGGGGCACCATCAGCAGCTTTTACACCACTGAACTAGCAGCCCCCTCAGATTAGGAATGTAATATACTAGTTTATAGCATTACTTTTAAAGGTTGCAAGGGGAACAGGCCCAAGAGAACCCCAAAAAAACACAAGCAGATCAATACAAAGTCAGAAATTGGATCTTTATCTGCAGATCACATCAACATCCACCCTTTTTCCCTGAAAACAAGCCCCCCCCCCCCCCCCAAGCCATACATTAGTAGTTACAGATCACTGTATAAGAGGCTATAACGGTCTCTGAATAAATGGTTTTGTTCATACATTTTTGATGGAATTCAGGGTTTGTAGGGTTATTAGGAGGTTATAGAAATTGTTGACCTGATGGTTTTTAAAGGAAACCTACCATGAGGAGTCTACCATCAGAAGTAGACCGGATGGTAGATTCGTCCCAGCTGCCTCCTAATCAGTAACTTAAAGGGGTTTTCCCACATTTCAATCCCCTAGTGATGTTAATACCATAAAGATCATTTTAACCCCTTACAATTTTACTCAATTTTATTGCGGTTTTACTCTTCTGGCTGCTCAGTGCAAAATCCCAGGGTGTGGGCGTGGCCTTTCTGAGTAGGCACATTATTATCCATCTAGTTCTGTGCGGCGACAATATGGTTAGATTATCAGGGTACAAGGTGTATATGGACTCATTTGGTTTCCGACATTGTACGAACACACTAACGCATAGACAGAGTGATGAGATAGATCAGCGATATATGAGATGATTACACAGAGCCTGGTAGACCATTACACTGTTACACTCTGGGCTCTGCTGCATCTCACAGATATGTGCCTGCATTCCTCTACCCCCGGATCACTTATCTCCATGTAGCTTGTAGTTTGCAGCCTCTCTCTGATCACCATGTGCTGATAGGATGTGATCATTGAGAGTCTCTGCGCTCCATGCAGGGGGCGTGGCTACTGCCACACAGCATAGATCAGGGGTCTCAAACTCAATTTACCTGGGGGCCGTTGGAGGTAGATTCTGGGTAAGGCTGGGCCGCATCAAGTTTTCCACACAAAATGCGCTTACAAAATATCATTATTCAGATTCAAATGTCACGGCGTCTCCCAGTGCAAGGAAAGCCCCAAGCTGGGAGACGTGTTTTCTCTATGAACGCGTCCTGTGTACCGAGGGGTCCCAAGCTCCTACCGCACTGAGCCCAGTCAGGGACACTCCATTCCCCCCACCCCACCCGGTACTTGCCTCCCCGTGTCCCTCCCATCGAAGAAGATGAAGTCGCCGCTCTGACCTGCACCAAGTGCGTTCAGAGCGGCGACTTCATCTTCTTCAAGTACCGGAGGGAAGGGGATTAACCGGTTAAGGATCGGGCCCTTTCCTGTTTTTTCATGTCCATTTTTCACTCCTCACCTTTAAAAAACTATAACTTTTTTATTTTTACATGTAAAGAGCTGTGTGATGGATTGTTTTCTGCGTAACAAATTGCACTTCATAGTGATGGTATTAAATATTCCATGCCATGTACTCGGAAGCGGGAAAAAAATTCCAAATGCAATGAAAATGCATTTGCGCCATTATGCATTTTAGGCAACATGTTAAAAGTTGGAGCAATGGTGTATTTGGTATTTGCTGCCCCAAGTATACAGTCCAGCTTTGCTTTGAAAGTCGTGGTTGGAATGGCCGGCATGGGCAAATAGTGGGTTTTGTTTGAAAGTTGACGTTTGGCCTCCGTACATCTCCATGGGCCATAACACCACATTCCCCCTTTTTGTCAGCCTCCTTTGTAAGAAAATGGTTGTTCTTTTTAAGTCTAGCTATAGCTGCTCGTTCATCCCTGGTAAGATTAACAGGTTCACGACCGCCCGCCGTGTATTCACTATAAGTGCCTATAACTTCAGAATGCTTTAACCCAGCAAAGTGATGATAATGTTAATTGAAAAATTTTGTTGGTATATTTTGCATTTATTTATGAAAAAAAAGTTTGGTGAAAATTTGGATAAGTCTTGATTTTTTAAATTGAAAAGGTTTTTCCATACTTAGTCATAACAGAAAAAAAAATTGATAACTAATATTAACCGAATGTCTGCTTTATGTCTACATGGTTTTTTATGCATTCTATCATTTTTGTAAGGTGTTATGGGGCTTTGAAATTTAGGTGCGATTTCTCACATTTTCATAAAAAGCACAAAATGTCACGGGTGCCCTTGCGACCCATAGCCCGGGTCGCAGGCGCACCCGTGTACCTCCGTGCACCCCAGCTGCCCTACTCACCTGTCAGGGCTCCAGCGTCGATCATCGCAATGTCCGTGCTTTGGTCCGTGCGCCGGCACTTCCGCGGAACCCAAGCCACGACTCTCCATGCCGTTTAAATATGATGGGTATCCAAAGTTGTGCAGGGGCCTTATCATGCAGTGCTCCCTGCACATTGAACTCATGCCTACGCAGTTTGTCAGGGAACAGTCTAAAGTGGCTTTTGTCATCAGCCTCCTCTCTGGGAAGGCCCTGGCATGGGCTACCCCCCTCTGGGACAGGAAAGACCCGATCATGGCTAATGTCACCAACTTCTTCGCTGAGTTCTTGTCCGTCTTTGAGGAACCAGCTTGGGTATCTTCTGCTGAGATCGCCCTGCTGAATTTGTGTCAAGGGGACTCGTCTGTCGTGACTATGAGGTTCAGTCCGTACTCTGGCCTCAGAACTAGCCTGTAATCAGACTGCCCTGGTCGCGACTTTTAAAAAGGGGCTTTTTAGTACAACTTAAAGACGCACTGTCGGCACGTGATTTGCCGTGATCTCATCTCTCTAGCCACTTGGACCGACATCCAGTTTTCTGAACACTTGGAGGAGTAGTGTCTTGAACAAGTGCAACCCAAGCTCCGCTGTCTGCCCCGCCTGGCTCCTGTATTCCAAAGTCCACCTCTGCCGCCCTCTGGGTCTGCTGCTGGGGAACCCATGCAGGTGAATAAAGCTCATCTGACTTCACAAGAGTACTCTCGACGAAGAGGGGAGAATTTTTGCCTCTCTTGTGCCAGCCCGGAACACTTTCTTGAGTTTTGTGTACAGTCCGTCCTCAAGTGTCCAGGAAACGCACACACCTGGGGCTCTTGGGAGGAGCATCCCTAGGTGAGAGCAAAGCCTCACCACGACTGCACTTGCTTGTTTTACTCAGCTGCAGAACAGGTACTCAGTTTCAAGCCACAGCCTTCTTGGATTCTGGTTCCGCTGGAAATTTTGAGGATGCTGTCTTGGTATCCCAATATCACCTTCCTGTAGTCCACCTAGAGAAGCCGGCTATCTCCTCCGTCAGTGGACAGATCCTTCGCAATCCAGTATATTACCGCACCAAGCTTCTGTCCCTGCAAGTCGGGGCTATGCACAGGGAGAAACTGGAAGACTGCCTTCAAAACTAGAGATGGGCATTTCGAGTATCAGGTCATGCTCTTTGGACTCTGCAATGCACCTGTCTTTCAAGAATTTGTCAATAACATTTTCAGAGACTTGTTATATACCTGTGTCGTGGTCTATTTGGACAATATCCTGGTGTTCTCTACTGACCTGGAATCCCATCAGGCCCACATGCGACAGGTTTTCTGTCGTCTAAGGGTCAATCACTTATATGAAAAACTCGAGAAATACCAGTTCCACCAGAAGAGTCTTCCGTTCCTCGGGTATACCATTTCTGACAAGGGTCTACAGATGGATTCCTCCAAGTTGTCTGGAGTTCATCACTGGCCTTGCCCAGCTATATAGAGATTCCTAGGCTTCGCTAACTACAACCGGCAGTTCATACCACATTTCTCCTCCCTCGTGTCACCTATTGTGGCATTAACAAAGAAAAATGCTGAAGAAGCATTTTCTAAATTGAAGTCTGCGTTTGCCTCTGCTCTTGTTCTCACGCGGCCTGATACTGAGAAACCGTTCCAGCTTGAAGTTGACACTTCCTCTGTAGAAGATGGATCCGTCCTCACCCAGAAAGGGCCCAATGTTCGAACGCTCACCTGTGGTTTCTACTGCGGAGAGGAACTACTCCAAAGGTGATTGTGAGCTTCTGGCCATAAAACTTTCCTTGGAGGAGTGGCGTTATCTGACGGTTTTTAATATTCTGTGCCGTGTACGGTGAAGCTGCAAAAAAAATCTGAAATGCAATGAAAATGATGTGCTCCGTATTCTTGTGGGCTTGGATTTTACGGGTTTCACTGTGCGCCACAAATGACATGTCTACTTCATTCTTTGGGTCGGTGTGATCATGGGGATACCAAATTTGTATAGATTTTATAACGCTTTCATACCTTTACAAAAATTGAAACCTCCTGTCTAGCTATAGCTGCTCGTTCATCCCTGGTAAGATTAACAGGTTCACGACCGCCCGCCGTGTATTCACGGCAGCGGTCGGGTCCTGGTGCATGGATAGGGCTCACGGGCCGAGCCCTCTCCATAGCTGGTAGGTCTTTGCTGCATATTGCAGCAAAGGCTTACCGGTAACACCTGCGATCGACGCCAGCACGGTGCCAGACGTCATCGGGGAGCGGCGATCCGTCGCCATGGTTGCCTCGGGTGTTCCAAAGACCCGAGGCTACTTCTTTTTAACCCATTCATTACAATGTGCACATTGTAATGAATGAGGAGTAAAATCCCCATGTAGTATGGCAGTATATGATAGGATCGATCAGACAACCTAGGGTTAAAGTACCTAGGTTTAAAATAAAAATTAAAAAAAAGTTATAATAAAAAAACTTAAAATTTCAAATCACCCCCCTTTCCCTAGAACTGATATATATCTAAATAAACAGAAAAAATTATAAACACATTAGGTATAACTGCGTCCGTAAATGCCTGATCTATCAAAATATTTTAACGGTTTTTCACGGCGTTTAACTACGTAACAGAAAATCGCTTCCAAAGACAAAAATGGCACTTTTTTACCATTTAAAATTTTTTTTGAAATTCTATAAAAAGTGATCAAAAGTTCGTAAAGTCCTAAAAATAATATCATTGAAAACATCATCAAAAATCGCAAAAAATGACACCACCCACAGCTCTGTACACCAAAGTATGAAAAAGTTATTAGCGCAAGAAGACGGAAAATAATAAAAAAAAAATTGTACAGGAGGTTTTAATTTTTGTAAATGTATGAAAACATTATAAAACCTATACAAATTTGGTATCTGCGTAATCGTATTGACCCAAAGAATAAAGTAGATATTTCATTTGGGGCGTAGAAGTTAAAGGCCTGAAAATAGCCAACCACAAGCAAACATTTTTTTTCACCATTTTCATCACACAGCATTCAGAATTTTTTTCCCGAGCTTTCCAGTACAGGACAGGGGAATATTCAAGGCTACCGCCTTATGAAGTGCAATTTTTACCGAAAACAAGCCGGTGCACACAGCTTCTTTACGGGTAAAATAAAAAAGTAATAGATTTTGAAAGTGGAGTGAAAAATGGAAAGGAAAAACAGAAAGGGCCGGTCCCTTAAACCGGTTAAAATTAACAGTGGCGCGGCCTCATAACCCATATCTGTCAAAGAACCGCTCAATGCTGACGAAGATCGAACGTTGGGAGTGCCTTGAGATTGCAAACGCCAGAGAACTATTTCGTCCCGAGAAGGAGAGTGGAGTCATTTTCACGTGGAGGTCCGTAAGTCATGAACATCCTCTGATCTCCTTCCACAGAGAAAATTTTTGATGAGACCAGGCTGTTGCATAAAGACACTTAAAAGACAACTGTCCTCATTAAAAATGTAAGTATCTTTCAAAGTTCAATTTGTCAAGTATACTAGTGGGAGGAAAGAAGGCCCTTACTTAACACGCCGACGATTCGGCCTGGTCACGTTGGTTTTCGAACAATATGATACTGTAATTTGCCGTCCCACGGCTGTTGGACGCTACAAGAGCAGGGGATCTAATTGTTCTTGTGATGCCTTGTATCCCTTTGTGGGGAGGGTGACCATCACCTGTCCTGGGGGCCCCCTCTTTCTGTGTATTCTGTTTGGGTGTCCGTGCCTCCCCGCTTCGGATTTGCCTTCTGCCCTCACTGACTTTCTGCACCACCGTGTACGCTCCGTGCACCCCAGCTGCCCTACTCACTGTCCAGGCTCCAGCCGTCGATATCGCATGTCCGTTGCTTGGCCAGGGGCCTTATCATGCAGTGCTCCCTGCACATGGAACTCATGCCACGCAGTTGTCAGTGAAACAGTCTAAAGTGCTTTTGTCCATCAAGCCTCGGATCCTCTCTGGGAAGGCGCCTGGCATGGCTAGCCCCTCTGGGACAGGAAAGACTCCGATCCGGCTAATAGATCACAACTTCTTCGTCATATGAGTTCTTGTCCGTATTTGAGGAACCAGCGTGGGTCTCTTCGCTTGAAATCGCCCTGTGAAAATTTGGGTCAAGGACGGGCGTCTGCTTTAGACTATGAGGGTTCAGGATCCGTACTACTTGGCCTCAGAACTAGCCTATAATCAGACTGCCCTGGTCGCGACTTTGAAAAAGGGGCTTTTCAGTACAACTTAAAGTGACACGTTCGTCACGTGACCTTCCGTCCACAATTGAGTGATCTCATCTCTCTAGGCCGGCTTGACCGACAAGCCAGTTTCTGACGCTTGAGGACATGAGTCTTGACAAGTGCAACCCAAAGCTCGCGCTGCTGCCCACCGCCTGGCTCCTGTCTGGTCGCTGGGTCGCTGCCGGGAACCATGCAGTGAATAAGGTCATCTGTACTTCAACAAGAGCACTTCTCGTGATTAGACGAAAGGGCAGAATTTTTGCCTCTCTTGTGGCCATCGGGGCCGGAACACTTTCTTGAGTTTGTGTACAGTCCGTCCTCAGTTGCCATGAAATTCACCCACCTGTGCTCTTGGCTTAGCATCCCTAGTGATAGCAAAGCCTCACCACTGACTGCACTTGCTTGGTTTTTACCAGCTCAGAACAGGTGCTCAGTTTCCAGCCACGCCCTTGGATGCTGGTTCCGGGCGGCAATGGGTTGAGGATGCTGTCTTGGTCTGGGAGGGGGGCCAGTATCACCTTCTCCTGTAGTCCACCTAATTTTTGCAGATGAGCATTGCTTTGTTCCAGTGTTTACCATTTGGGGTTTTATCACCTATTGGTGAAATGTAGGACTTTTTTGAGGCATGATTAGAAAAGCATCATTCTGTCACTGGATTTTTTAGCCCCAGAGTTGCGGCATAGCAACGGATTGGCCGCCCCCCCGAAAACATTCGGGGTCTCCGTTTTGTGGTGAAAGACCCCCCCCCCATAGCATTTTCAATGCTGTGCTGTCACACTGATTCACAGCATTTAATGGGTTACACACCCACTCTAGCCACTTCCACCACGGGTGTACCTGGGGTGCGCTATATGTTTATAGCCGGCACCCGTGTTTCCAATGCCCATTTCGGCTCAATCTTGATCTGAACCAGCATATACTCTGTCGTCATATATTGGACGCGAGTGCTAGATCAGTAGCTCAGTGTCCGATATATCGATGCTGAGTGTGAAGCGTATATAAATTTTTTAAAACTTTTTCCGCATTTTTATTTTTTGCTTTCTTATCCCCCTCGGGTTACCTTCACGAGATGTCTGGTTCTGCCTACAATATACTGCATACTACTTATTCTTAATACATATATTCCTTTGTGCATAGTATCCAATACAGGAGCCACTGGGCTCATTGGTAGACGAATCATGCAGAAACCAGACAGCCTGTGGGCGCTGATGATCCGAGGCTGTCATGGGCAGTCCGTTCGCGACGCCCCCCCCGCCCCCCCCCCCTGCCTCAGGGGCAGCATCAATCAAGATGGCACTCCCCTCCATGATTTGCCAGAGGCATTTACAGGGTTTAAAACACGTTGGGAACAGGTTGCTCAGCACCGACCGTCCCCGTGGTTGCCAGATGGTTGTTTTGCTGCAGTATTCCATCTAGCTGTATGTAGGGGGCTCCAGCATTACCGAAGTGGTTCTACTTTGGAGTGAACCCTTGAAAATATCCAATTGATTTTGAATTTTTTCGTCTTGAAACTTTGTACTTTATGTTTTTGAAAAATGGTGTTTGTATGTTGTGTGTTTATCTATGAAAAAACTGATATTTGGAAAAATTCTTGATTTTCCGGATTCAAATGTTCTCCTTTATTGATACATTCCATAAGTATTTTTGCTGTTATACCACCATTTACCACTCCTCTGCTTTATGTTGACACGGTTTTTCTTTCTTATGCTCTTCTCATTTTTTAGGCGTTAACGAGTTTTAAAAAACTTTAGGTGTATTTTTCATTCAATTTTCATAAATATGCAAAAAACATGCTTTGAGGAACCTGCTCATAATTTCAAGTCCTTTGAGAGGCCTAAATATTGTAAAACCCCTTCACCCTCATCAGAGAAACTACCCCCTCCACATATGTAACAACTTTTAAGGAAGTTTGTTACCCTTTAATTGTTTTACAGGGGTTAAAACAAAATGATGTGACTTTTTTTTTTTTTTTTTTGTTTTGCTAATATGGGGTTTCAAAAAATGTCCACATTCCTCAAGATACTTTATCGTTATTCTATCTATATCTCACGACAATTACACGTGATACCAGTTTATATAGCGTTTTAATATAATTGTATTGAAGAAAAACTAATACAGAGAAAATCTCTTTTGTTTTCAATACCACTATCTTTTGGAGATCGCCTTACTGACATGTGACGTACCTTACAACCTGCCAAGGAACGGCCACTACAACTCCTGCGTGTTCGGCAGTTCTTCCCATGGACAATTGTGGAACAAGCAAAATGGCAATCTGTTTCTTAAACCTCCATTCGCAAACTATTCGATACTCTCTAGTTTGAAATGTTCAAGTGGTATCCCTTGGAACAACCAGATGTGGAGTGTGATGCGTTCTCAGGCATATATCTATTTCATTTTGCCAGCAGCTCCCACTTGTTGATAAGTTCCTTGTATTGCTGCTGATGTTTCTTGCAGACGAATCTTTTCCTATTTAGCGGCTTTTCTTAGTTTTCCAGATCTTTGCTCTAGCCTGAACTTTACTCTTCGTAGCCATCTTGTCCATACAGCTAGACATACTAATGTCTCTCTCTTTTTAGCCCCGTGCACACTGTACGTTGAATGGCATGCTACCGCCTGTGGCATACATCCGCCGCTATACGAAAGAGGTGCCTCTCCATTGAAATGCAACAGCATACGCCTGTAACACAGGAAAGATAGGACATGTCCTATCTTGTTCCTGTATAAGCTAAGTAGTAACGGTGCAGCTTGGTTACATACGTTCGACATACGTTGTGTTCCTCACTCGCACAGTCGTGAGTTATTAGAATAATTCATGTATCTTATTTACAGAATGGATGTCACTGAGACATGCTGTGTACCTTCAACTGATTGTTTTCTTGTAGTTTTAACACTGATCTATTAATAAACGGTGAAAAGACCCCCCTTGGCGTCCAGTTTCAATGAATTAATAGAATAGTTTACTGTCTATCTACCACTCGTTCACATTGAGGAATTGAGGTGTCAGAGCACCAAAACCATGACCATTCTGGAATAACCGTAGACTGGTACGGAGAATTTTATCTTCAACAAGACCGGACCCAAACATCCGCAATCTACATGGAAGGTTCACAATAACATATCCATGGTGTTAAAATTGCCACTCACAGTCCAGTCTGAATCCCAATGTGTAAGACTGAAACTCAGCTCACAAAAACACTCTCCATCCCAACCTCAACTAGCTCGCGCTGTTTTACAGGTGCATGGGGAAGAATAAGTCTCATGGATGTGCAAAGTTGATATAGATGTACCCCAAGTGGCGCGACAAAGTATTACCTTATGGGCTGAAAAATTGTACGTCCACCTTTCAAGTTTATTATTTTTTTTCAAAAGTTTCAAATATCCAATAAATTTTGTTCCGCCTCAAAATTGTTCCACTTGTTTGATTCTTTTAACTGAACTGTGTAAAAAGGGTAGAAAAGTTCAATGGGGCTGGAATGCTTTTGAAGGCCCTGTACATGTGGGAATGCAAAAAATTCTGTACTACCACTTTCTATGGGCTTTTGTTTTCTGCGACTTCACTAATGTGATCCACATAGCGTCTATTTTTTTGGGCTGTATGATCACAGAGATAGACTTTTTATATGTAAACACATTTTTTTTAAACTTGCAAGCAAAAGGTTTGTTTGTCCTAAGGTTTTAAGGAAGGTTTTAACCCCTCCAACAAGTTAACATGCACGTCAGATTACTATTTTATATTAACCCATTTTTGTTTTGGGTCCAGATTTTTGAATATCTATACTTAATGTTTCATCCTTAGTCTCCTATTCTCAATATTGGCATGTGACTAGTGGATTCTCAGTTACCCCTTTTGGGCGATTTGGTATAACATTTGAGTGGCGACATCCCTGATTTTTGGTTTTGGTTTGGTTTTCTTCTTAGCCCTATTAGAGTATTATGGAGCGGCACCCTCTTTTTTTGCTCTTTCTGTGCATCAGACCGACACCCATACATTTTTCGACTTTGCATGTAAGGCAAGGTTACTATTTTTGTGTGTGTTTGGATGAGATGATGTTTTCTTGTTGACCTCTGTATAACGCTTTTATCACTTTTAATTACATTGTTTTATGGTATAGCCATAAACGCAATATGAGACATGAAATGTGAATTGAACTGCCTCTCTACAAAATACAAAAGATACTGCCGGTGACAGGCCCGAAACATCTTCTGGCTCCCAGCTGTCCATAGCACCGTCTAGCTCCCACAGCCATTTACCATTACCGGAGTCGTATAAGGGTTCAACATTTACCTCTTGATCGGGTGCCAGCCGATAGCATCATTTTAGTGGCAGGTGTCAGCAGCCCTCTCTAATACCTCCTGCGACTGGTCTTGGTATTTTACATGACCATTCCCTAATAAAAAAATTGATATATTTCACACCAAATGAAATTTCCTTTGTACATTACGTGAATTAACAATATAGGCCAGTCATATCTAAAATTGGTATGCTAGATTTATAAATACTTTCCTGCATGGCTGGAAATTACATGATTCAATAAAAGTCAGCATTCTGAGTGTCCACTCTAGCATTGCAAAATAGGGGGTCTTAAATCAATGACGGCAACCTTCCGGTTTGACTGAGGGTTATCTATTGTGCCCAAATATCAACTACTTTTACCCCTTCTGTGAGGGATATCAGTATACATTACAATTGAAATTAGTATGCTGCATTTGACCTACGCGTGGTGGGGTTTGAATAAAGTAGTACTGAATGTGTGCCCATGATCACCTCATGTCTTAGTAGCGCAATAGACTGGCAAGCTCCTCTCCATGGCTGTAGTCAGTGTTTACATCATTTTAACCATTTAAATCCCTGTAAGAGTCTGACAAATGGTGTTTAAATGCAAGGACAAGGAGGGACTATTTTAACCATTTCTCCCCCCCCCCGCAAACTGATTGCTGAGTTTTTGATGTTTGTCCATGGCAGCCGGGGACCTAGAGAGACTCACTGGACCCCTGCTAAAATGAGTGCTATTAGAATGTCCGCAGGGACATAATGGAAAACTCAGGGCACTGGTTAAAAAGATGCGAATCTGGTTCAGATGGTCAGACGAGTCTGAATTTGTTTCATCCAGGAACAGTGCCAGAAACACGCACCCCTTCTCATTTCGGTGAAAACATGACAGAACCCAAGTGAAGCTACCTCTTTTTTCGCCTAACCTTTGTCGTTTGGACATCATATTTGGCGATAGTTTGTTTCTTTTTGCATATTATCGCTTAGTAGTCGGCATCACCATAAAGAAACCAGTATCCTTTCACCTCTCATCTCTGATCTTCCAATCACATTAGTTTTCCAAAAAATCCAATAATGTGGTTGGTCATAGTTATGATAGATATAAGTGTAAAACTTCTTCACAGGCCAGAGGGACATTCGAATATCTTGTCATGCCTTGGGTTTGTGTAATTACTTGTCGTTTTTCAGAATTTTGTTAATGAATCATTTATTGAGTATCTAACCCTCTTGCATTTTTAGATTTTTCCACAATTTCACCTTTCTCCGTTACTCTCCTGCCTATGAGTAAGGGCTTCCGTCAGCACACTCTGCCTAAAGCTTCAAGTGGTGGAGGGCTGTGCAATTATAGAGTTGATCTCACCAAGGCCTCTTCACCCCGATGTGCTTCGTTTGTTGTGGACGCCAGGTTCAACGAAGAGTTATGGTTGTCCCAAACCTCTTCCTTTAGGGCCACTGTGCTCTTAGAAACCCTTGATTGCTGCAGGATTCTTTTGTTCCCGATATGGCCATTTATGCCCATTTCTACATTCTGTCTTGAGCACATTGAGCAGTTCCTTAGACCTCCTGATTCTCATGGTGCTTTGAGATGTATGGTCTTGTATAACAGCCGGACTCCAATGAAGTAGTAGAACCATCTCACTGCGGATAAGAGGAGAATGTGAGTTAAATATCAGTGTCAACAGGCCAAGGATCTGAATACCTATAATCAGGTGATTTTCAGTATTTTTCAGTATCTTCAGTACCATTTTTTTTCTATCACGATGGGTGTCAGAGTGACTTTAATGGCAAAAGAAAGACTTTTTGATTTTACCAATGTGCTACAATGACACAAGAGTGAACATTTAGGGGGCTGTATATTGTCACATTTGTTGCAATCAGTCTAATGAGTGACCGTAATTGATGAGAAATTGTTATAACCCTGCTCCTTGCACATTGTGGATCAATGTCGCTTTAGGGACATGAACATGTCTATTACGCATTGACTGTACCGTCTGTCACTTTAGATGTTTTTCTCAATGCAACAATGACAGACTTTTTGACTACATATAATAAAGATGATTTAAAAAACCAAACAAATACAAAAGAGTTAAATGTAGTACAATAGACGATGATGTTCCCCTACGGTGGTCCCTTTGATCAGCCTACATGAGGAACAGTTACCTTAGTGGTCAAGGAGGGGACTAGATATCTTATACGATCTATCCCGCTTCCTGTCTACTCCGTATGTGGCACTGCAGCTACCAACCAAGGAAAGCCTCTAGATGTCAGCCTAGAAATTTTGCAAGAGAAACATCACAAAAACATTGATTTAATATTGAAGCCAGCAAGTTCCCTGCTGCTGCTAGTCTAGTCTTGTATTCTCTTGCTGGCTTTTGAATAAAACTAGTCTCACACAATCTCGTCACCCAATAGATCTGTGAGTCATAGGAGACGAAAAGTACTTAGCTAGCGGGGGCACCCGTGACATTCATCTCATCTGGCAGATGTTAAGGCGAATGCCCTTAGCTTCTTTTCCTGAGGATCCGTTTGTCCTATGTAACTTTGTCTTGTTGATGGGAAGACCCATTCAATACTGGGAACTCAATCATTTAGAGTTACCATTGTGATTCGTCCAAAGTGTTTGATAATGTTTCATCCTCTTTGCGCCTGATTTTGACACATAATAGCAGTAATTGTGTGCGGAATCTCTAAAGGTCCTTACTAGTTTTTAGGGCATGGACAGGTACATCAACTACCCCTGCAGTCTTACAGTTAATGTATTCCTTGTTCGTGTATGTACATCCTGTTGAACACATTTGTGAGCTCCTGGTTTATTATTTTTTACAAACATACATGGCCACATTTATGGCCATGAATAAAACCATGTACTCCTAGAAGGGGGGGGGATAGATACTTGACTAGTTTTATCTCAAAAGTCTCCTCCTTCTGAATGTGTTGTGTTCAGTGATGTTGTCCACAAATGTTCCAATCCCTTTTAACTTCTTTGTTATCATAAGTTCTACTAACGCATTCATACCTACAGATTCGTCCTTTTCCGAGTGTCAGTAATTTTGATCTCTGGCCTTTTGAATGACTAATGTGTAGATTCCCCGGGATTTGATCTCCCTGATAATTCCTTTGCATGCGGGGAGAAGTCAGCATCTGACCAACAGTTTCTGCGTTATACTCATTCTTGTGGGAGTAGATACGGCTGATTAGGATCCCAGCGACTGGTTGCAGTCGGTTTCCTAGAGATGCGTGGGGATGAGACCTGACTATTGATACCGATTCCAATCCTAGTGCAAGATGCGTGTCCCAACTCTCTCCATGAAAAGTTTTGAGTCTCTAATCATTTTTTTTTTTAAAAACTTTTTATTATATCCAAAACAGAAAGATTACACAGTATACTATTACAAAAAATCATTACAAAGCACAGTACAATAAATCTGCTTCCTCCTCTTGTAGATCTTTATCTAGGCTCGCTACTACCAAACCATCACATAGAGCACGGCCACCCGGCACACCATCACTCCCATCTTAGAAACCTAATAGTCAGATTTTCTTTCGCTAGCTGGGAATTATACAGTTCCAAATGGACAATCAGTTACCTATAACCAGTCCAGTAGATATTGATTTAGGGTATCTCAGAGCAATGTATAAGGACTGCAAAGGGAATCCGCTAGATTACATCTTGGACTTTTTCATCCTCTTGTAATTGGAGTCTAAAATATTCAATGTGTCGGGCGGTAAGTGGGCTCTATGTACTGATGAATTTGATGGTATCGACAACATATTTTTGGGTCCGTTTACCATCGTAAGTGAGTCATCACTTTCCACTGATAGAATCAGATATGTCTCTTTTCCATTGTCAACCCTCTTTTGCTGGAGGGATTTCCAGATCGTGTCAATAATAGTCCTATCCTATGGACTTGTGACATAAAGAGAAACCCGTCATGCAAATAACCCCCCTAAACTAAATCTATTTCATAAACAGCCATTGAGAGCATTGCCTCTATCCCTTCATTGTCCCCTCTCATGCCTGTAAAACCTAACAATGAGGTCCTAAAGCGTATGCAAATGACCTTGAAATGTCCAATGAATCATTAGCATATTCAACTGTCCACGCTATTCATGATTGGGCGGTACAGCCACACCCCCAGCTGCTTGACTGCAGCCTTTATCATGGATGTGGGGCTGTAAATTATGTGGGCTTCCTGGTGCTGGTGGCCACGCCCCTGCACTGTGTTCAGTGTTGTGGGTGTAGAGGAAGAGATACAGCACCTCAGCAGCCATGTTATCAGCAGAACATGTTCAGATCAATGTGTAGCCTGATTTCTGTGTCCCTCTCACCTGTTATGAGGAGGATGCAGCATTTCAGCAGGTACAGCATCACACTAGCCATGCTTTTGTTTACTATACATTACACACGACAGGAGCAGGGGGAGGAGAGGGGAGGGGTAACAGGGGTGACTCACTTCCCTGACCATTGAACAACCCTCATTATATTATAAAGAATATCTGATTTATACCATGATTAATGTATGAATAATCAGAATAAAGGCTGGGGATGGATCCTTGTTGAGCTGCTCCAACAGGTAGATGTGATCAGGACAGGACACAGACCTGATGACAGGTGTCTTTAAGCCTTTTTTTTCCGTATTTTAACCATTAATAAGAGGCTCTAACGGGTGCCTTGTCACTTCTGATATTTTTTCTCTCTTTTGCATATTCCTTATAGCACACCTAAAGTTGTGCATAGTAGTACCAATCTCTTACCTTAAAATTCATTCTTCAGCCAGTTTCGTCAAATGTTTTTTCAAATCCCATTAGTTATAGTTTGGTTCAAAAACCAAACACACTTTCCCGAACCAGAACTTGCAAAATCTAACTGGCGCTAATTTTTTTGTGTAATCCCCACAGTGGTGATTCGCTCTATATACCGCATTTATTAAATGTACTAATCCTAGTTTTTTCCCAACCCAGTGTTAATCCAAACATGGGACACTGGGCTTTAAGGGGTATTCCGGGAATATACCGTCTGCCAAAAACCCATGATGATATACTACATGATATAACAGACTCACTGTTAGTCCACACAAGCTTAAATAATTTGATTGTTGATTTAACTAAATTTATGCCTCTCTAAGTAGGTGGAGTTATCACTAAGATGCCGCCATTGGAAACTACAAAGTTTCCATGATCCTTTAGTACGCATAACTCCTCCTACCTCTCAGGCTCTGCTCCCAGTGATGATATACAGGTTTTCTTGGTCTGTTACCATAGTAATGTATGTGTAACTGCCATCACCCACAACACTGACCATACTGATGCACTGCACCACCGACTACAGCCAAACTATGGGTATCACATGACCCTGCCTGCCCCGGCAGGTTACAGGACATGTGATGTGGACATGTACCAGCCGCCCATATTCAGTCCTGCAACGGAATCGCGCGGATCCGGACATTAACGGACTGATAAGGGCCAGTACATTTTAATTCTGCTTTACAGTCTAATGTCAGCAGCATTTTCTGCTAAGGGGATCAACTTTTAAATAACAACTAGTACACCAAATTAGCTTATATTTTGAGTGCCCACTTGTATATCACTTATCTGATTCCTGGAGCTACCCCTTTAAAATTCTTTTTTTGAAAAAAATTCCTGTTTCTAATAGTGACCAAATATATAGCCTTTACTATTATGTTTTCCTTTAATATGTGTATTATCAGAATTATCATGGCTATCATATTTTTCCATTGTGCTGCTTGGTATAAGCGTCCATTAAACGGACAAAGTTTCTCTGGTGGTATAAATTCAACCATAAGGTGAACTAGTGAGTTCCCTATTATAATTGCAGATAACCAGCAACATTCGGTATATATGCCTACGTCCTCACCACAATATTGCCCCAACCCCTGTTTCCCCCTCTCAAGTTTTTTGAGATTTCTCTAACTTAGATTACTCTTGCCCTAATTTGTGGTTGAGGTTCTTTCGTCAATTCCTCCTCAATTGCAATCCAAGCCCTTCATAGAGATCTATATATTCAGTGTCAAACACTGCGACAGTTTGTTTTTTTTTGACCCTGGGGTCTTGAAGGGGCCAGATAAGTGGGGGTTAGCCTAATAAATAGCCGTGTTTGGCCGTTGCATGCAGTTCATAACACCACTGCTGGAATCCACCATTAGGCTCCAAGATAATCCTTAGCTATCAGCTACATATCTTTGAGCAGTCAGGTACTCCAGACGAGTGTCTGGCTTTCTCCAATAGCTACCTAGGAATCTACATTCTCTACGAAGTAACTTTTGGTTGGTCTCCTACGGACTACCCGATCTGAGTAGAAGAAAGGAAGAGGGATAGTCCATATCATAATCTACGTCCGCCTCCTTAACACTTGGGACTAAATGAACTGTTTCCCTGTAGGTGATCAAACAGTTACAACCGTATGGGAATATCATCACCCAACTATTGCCAATATACCTTGCCTTTTTTTTTTAACTTTTTTGTTTAATCATCTTTTATACGGTCTTACCTCTACCCGCTCCTGCTTAGAATACCGTACGGGGGAATGATCGGGCCACGAGGTGCGCTCGCACTTTAAAGGGCCATCACAAACCGTAATTGGTGCTGGCCATTGTCCGAGACTTTATAAAAGCCGTCCACTTCCTGCTTCCTGCCGGATCTTTCGCTTCTGAGAAGCTCCCCTGCGACATCTCCCGCTTCCCCTGTGAGATTCCCGCGTTCCTGTGTTCCTGTTCCCACTGCCTGGACTTCACGTTGCTGAACCCGGATTGGACTGGACCTTGCCCGACGTGACCACGGGACATCTCCTGCAAAGGTACCCTCGTCCTGCTGCCATCGCAGGCTAAGTCGCACCTGTGAAACACCTGGTGGTACCCCCGCCGCAGCAAGACCATCCCGCTTTGCTGTGGGCTCTGGTTGAGACCAGGTGCCACTTAGATTACGGTCCCATTTGTCCTAGTACCAACCTCCCGTGGTGGTCCAGGATCGCACTTATAACTGAATCCTGACAGTAAAATCTGGCCTGGATCTGCCGAGGTTCTGCTCACCAGAAGTGGCTGAGGTCCCCAATCATCGTGACCCAGCTCATTTCCCAGCGTATTGCCGTACAAAGTCCGCAGCCTCCTAGTCCTCCTAGCCTCCTGTGGTTCCATCGCTAGCCCGTTTTTGTCTACCTTCCATCGCACTATGCTGAAGCTCTCTAATGCTTCAAAATATGATGGGATTCAAAAGTTGTGCAGAGGCTTGATTACCCAGTGCTCTGCATATTGAACAATGCCTCACATTCGTAACTGATCTTCGAAGTGGGCTTTCGTGTCATCTTCTCTAGTGCCTGGCCACAGCCCTCTGGGACGAGGGAGACCCATTACAGGCGACATTCTGCTTTTTTGGTGCTGTACTACGTACCGTCTTCGAGGAACCAACCGGGCACTTCTGAACTGCTCTCTGACGTATGTCAAGGAGACTCCTTAGTGGAGACTATGCGTTGCATTACGTATTCTGGCTTCAGAACTTCCTAGAATGAAGCAGCCTCATTGCTACTTTTAAAAAGGGCTGTCTATCATGTCAAGACGTCTTGTCTGCACGGGCCTGCCGATTACCATGAATGGTACTCCTTGGCTACTCTAATAACCATTCCACTCCTCTGAAGCAAGGAGACCAGCAGTGTAATAGCACAGGCAACCCAGAGTCCACTCTTTTCTCATCTGCCCTCCTGTTTTCCCCAGAGCTCTCCTCCTGCTGCTCTTACGTCTACTTCCAAAAAGCCATTGCAGGTGGCTACGCCCCAAGAGCGCTCCATATGTAGACAGGAAATCTCGCATCTAACTGTGCCAGCCTGAACATTTCCCCGCCAGTCATGTCCATTGTGTCCCAGCGTCTATGAAGTAACTTCACACCTAGGTTCCTAGAGAAAGTAGAGTAAAGCTTACCTCCATGCCTACATCTTCCAGTTCTGCTCAGCTTGGGGAACCAGTGGTCCTGTCCAGTCTCGACCTTCCTGGACTCTGGACCTCTTCCGTGAAGGCGATGAGTGAAACCGCCTTCACAATACTCTGACTTGAATACCTTTATGGCCCTTTGACTGTGCAATGGGCCTGCAGTGTTCGGAATTTGGGTCAGGCATTTTTGGAGACTTGCTCTATATTTGTGTCGTAGTCCTACCTAGACAGTATCTTGGTTTTTTTTCTGACCTGGAAGTCTCATCATGTCCACGACAAACAAGTTCTTAGCCGCTTACGGGCCAATCGCTCTATGCCAACTGGAAAAGTGCATTTCCATCATAAGATTCTTCCTTTCTTGTATACATCATCTCAGGATCTGGCCTACAATTGGATCCAAGTTATTCTGCGGTACTCAGTGGTCTCGCCCAGTAGTAACTGTTGTGCCATACGAGATTCCTGGGTTTCGCCAATTCCTACCGGCATTTATAACCGGCAATTTTTCCTCTCTTGTGTCTCCCCGAAAAAGAACGCAGAATCTAAATTCTAATTCCAGTGTCAGAAAAAGCATTTTGCAAGCTAAATCTGCCTTTGCTTCTGCCCCTGTCCCTTATACGGCCTGACACTGTAGAAGCCAACTGAAAGGTAGATGCTCCTCTGTAGGTGCGGGACTGTCCTCCCCAAAGGGCGCAAAGGCCGAACACTCACTTGTGCGCTTTTTTTCTAAGAACCTTCTCCGCTGCTGCTATGAATGTCCATTGGATATCGAGAACTTCTCGCTATTATACTTGCCTTGGAGAGTGGCGCTGTCTTTGGAGGCTCCGTCATCCGGTCTTGTGTGCTAAGGACCAGAGAATCTCCTGTACCAGCCAGACTGTTCAGCCCTCACCCCTACAGCTTCGCTGGCCCTTCTCCCTCGCTTTACATTCTGATCCACGTCCGCCTGCTGAGAAAAATGTCTCTCTCATGCCTCCGTGTTTGTCGGTAGAGGAAAACCGGCTTCCGCAGTCCTGTTTATCTCCTGAAAGACTGATTCTGGCTGCTCGTGGATCTGCGCAGCTTCCCTCCTGGCAATGGGTGACCTATGTCCGACCTTCTTTGCCGGAAAAAGATATTGACTGGGGACATTTCCCTCAAGTGGGCTGGGCATCCTGGGTGCAGCGTTCAGTGGTCCTCATTTCTTGCTACTATTGGGGCCAGACTGGTCAAGATGTCAGGAGTTTTGTGGGTTCCTGCACGTCCTGTGCTCCTAACAGCCATCTTGCCTAAAACTGCTGGCATCCTGTTGCTGTATGCCGTTACCCAGCTGTCCGTGGCCTCACGGGGTCATTGATTTAATTCGGATCTGCCAGCTTCTCGGGAAAAATTCCGTCATCTGGGTTGGTACTGACAGGTTCTTCTCGAAGATGTCTCAGTATGTTCCTCGCCAGGTCTGCTCATCAGCTCCTCGTCTGGCATTCTGTTCTTCCTCCATATCTTCCGGCTACTGGACTCCCTCTGCACATTGTCTTGGACTGTGGAGTCCAGTTTATCCTCCAGATTCTGACGTTCCCTCTGCAATCACTGCAGGTCAAAGCGGACTTCTCCTCGGTCATATCATCGCCAATACGAACTGGCAATAGAGAGAGTCACCACTCTGGGCTGTTCCCTTCGTCACTTTGTCTCTGCTCGTCAGGACTGGTCACCCTGTTACCGTGGCAGAGTTCTCCCTACAAATCTTTTGGATCTGGTCTGCTGCCGACGTTCTCTTTATTGTCCTTTGGACGAATCCAAGCCCACCGCTTTCCTCTGTCCCTGCCGTCGTATTCGCCTCCGAGTGAAGAAATTGGTGCAGGGCCCAAATTGATCTGGGAACAGACACGTCAATCTCTGCTTCAGGCATCATTTCGCACCAAGACCCAAGCTTGATGACAGGTGTATTTATCATCCAGATACTCTGCTTGAAGAGTCCCCGCTTACACATCCTGGTCCCATTTTCTGGGGCATTCGAGGTGATAAACACGCATATCCAGTGGCTTATAAACTCCCCCTTCCTCCCACATGTGCATTCCTCAATTCCTTCCACATTCTCTCATTGAAGGCCTGTCATCTTGACCGCTTCTCTCGTAATCCCTCATCCTTCAGTTGGTAAAACTCCAAAAAGTGCAAAGGAATGCCACTCCGCTTCTCCAAACCATAATATAGGCGGATGTCAAGAAAGACCTTGTCTTATTTAGTGTTATACCTAATAACACCTGGTAAGGATTTTTGGTAGCACAATTAGTGAAACGACAGTTGGACCAATAAATATTTGCAATGACACAAATTTAGGGTTTTTTAACCTTTTTCCTGACCATTTAAATTAGATATAGGATTATGTTACTCCAGTGATAGGCTCATCACAGATATCGCATCCACTATGGTCTCCATATTAACTGGGACAAGTCCAGATCTATGCCTAGTGGCTGGGCTCACCCTGACATACCGCTTGATTCTCTCTTCCTTAGATAGTTAACGAATTAAATCTTAGTGGTAAGTGTATCCAGCAGGTCACGGAGTCTTACCGGAATATCTTCTCCCGCTAATAGACTGTTCCAGGTTAAAGTGATTCTTGGTGCTAGCTACCGCGGACCGAAGTAAGGCAATGCAATCAACTGATGAAGATGCTCCTTTTATTTATCCATAACCTCCCCGTATGATCCCTAGGAAATACTACTTCTATAGGGTTGATAAAATATTTCAGAAGGGATAATTTGGAAGAAAGACCCCCAAATAGTTGATTCCATTCAGAAGTAAATGGGAATGGGCCTTTCAGTGCCAACCCCTTGGTCTTATTCATTGCAGCCAGTACAACAACACTTCAGGGGATGGGGCACAAAAGAGGGACATGGAACAGGGGCGGTTAATAATCCAGAAGACTCGCTATGGTATAATACCCATACAACTTCTTGAGGCAGAAGAGGGGAGAGAATAATACCAGTATGGCCACACATTGGTGTTACAATACAAGGTATGGAATATAGGGAAAAAGACTTACAGGTTGAGTTGTCACACACCCATATTCCATAATTCAACAATCAGAATTCTGAAAATGGAGGATTTTGGTCCAGTAGGGCATTGTGTCCATGAAAGAGATTCGCATGATGGGAAATTTAAAAAGCTTTGAAGCCTTAAGGCGGAATATCACATACCCACCTTGCCTTTTTCAGCTATGTGCAAGCTGCGACATTCAATATGAAATCCCAAAGCAGTCCTGAGACGTTAACGGGTCACAGACGTTCAAAATCGTCTCATTTCGCTGGCGTGTGGGGCACTGCAAGAGACAAGTTCTCCAAGAGCGTTAGTTACTGTTCCTACAGATCCACTGGGAGACCGCTAGGGCCACTTCATATACTGCAGTGGGAACTATCCTTTCTCCCAACACCATGCTCTCCCGCATAAGTAGGAGACTCACACAACTACTATTGCTGCACATGACCTATATAAAACGCAGCTCTGCTAGCCAAAATATGGCTAGGTCGGACTCGAACTGTCTCAATTTAATATGCCTGACGCAATTTGATGTCGATGTATTGGAATGTACCGCAGTTAGATGAGTATGGAAAAAATTGCTGGATCTTCTTTTTAAGATATAGCCAATAGATTGAGAGGCTTCCCATGGATCTGTCCTAATGGGAATACTGGAGGATGATTATGACATCCACCTGACATTATCGGCATGTCCCGTATACTCTAACAGGCACGTAAATTGAAAGCCCCAAACGGATCCAACTGCTCCCCCACTATTAAAGAGCTGGAAGGAACGCCTTTATGAGTAATTAGACTGGAAAGGGAGTATATAAAAAAGAAAGGCTCTGAAAAAGATTGATGCCGTGTGGGAGTCTAATGGATTCTACACCAGATCTCGCCCTCTATGTTCTTGGTAAGCCCCCTGTCTTTGCCATTGCCATGTTAGCTTATGGAAGTTGGTATCAATAAGGTTTCTGTGGCGCCTGTGTCGGAATGAGTGATGCAATGCCTGTGGTAATTGGGTTGATTACGATGTTTACCCACCCGTCCAGTTTCAAACATGGGTTACACAATCCATGAATGGATTTCCTCCTCAGCGGGAGCCAAGTTACTGACACACATAATCGGGGATTGGTGGGGGGAGGGGGTTGTAGGATAGAGGAGGAGGGGCTGGGAGAGATGTTTGGTTTGTCTTCAATGTTTCAATGGAAAATGTGATGGCAATAAACATGATCTGATTTAAAAATAATTATATATAGGCCTTGACATAAGTACAGACTTTCAGCTTTCATGTTAGGTATTAATTAGATGAAGGCGCTTTAGCTTCTTCAACTGCCCCCCACAAACCCCGAGCTCACAATGGCTGCAGACAGGAGCCCAGGTAAATGTGGATCTCCAGTTTCTAAAGTAAGTAACAGTATTTAGAATGCTGACAGGCTTTTGCAAAATCAGCATAGGCTATACTGGGACTGGTCAGTGTTTTTAATTATTTTTTTGTATTGTTTTCCACTTATATGCCATACAATACACCAACCTTAAAACAACAAAAAAATAGACAAACAGAACACATGAGGTCATTCAGATATTCTGCTTGTACTGTAATGCACTTGGTCCATAATACACAGGGTTGTGAAGTGGTTACCCACGGTACTACAAAGGGACTCAAGTATCTATGCATAGTAATTTTTTATGGGGCAGATTCACACCAGAGATAAGTATGTCAGAATCATGTTTAGGTGGTGCAGCTGGCCTAGTTTCTCGTAATTTTCCCGTAGTACCATTTAGTCAGTGTAAAGGTGGCACATACCTGTTCTACTATCTGCCTGGGGTTGTAAGGAAGTGGCTTCAACCAGTGTCTTCCATTCTTTGAATAACCTGTCCGCTTTGCACTTTGTACTTTCTATTACAATGTGCTTAAGAGCATAAGAGCCTTGACCTGCTCCCAGAAAATATGTAATGTGGGCTACTACTCCTTGTAACCAGACGCAAAATACTGCATTTTTAAACCACCATACTAATAACATGGTAACAGACTGCGTAAATCTGTGGTGGTAAATAAGTATGCACCAGTTTTAGTGGAAAGGTCCATTCCACAATAACTGGTATATATTGTCGCCTGTGGAACCATGGGGATGTGAAATCGTAAAAATCTGTGAAATCTATGGACACTGCCAAAGACCAGGAAGAGATCAGTACGACTTAGTGTATCAAACTTTGTTAGAATTCCACTTCCTTACATTAACCAGGTTTGAAATGATGTTGGTTTTATTGCAAGCTCCTATTCCTGGCCCGGTCAATTCATCTAAGAACAGAGAAAAGCTTGCACTTGAATATGATTAATGTTCCCTATTTTTTAATTTTAAAATAGATTAATTTAAATTGGAAACCTTTAAATATCACCTATAACTCTAATTTCACAAGGAATACATAGTAAAAAATTTAAAAAACATAGGTGCTCAATCTCATCACTCCATCTTAATTTGCATCCTGAAAATGTGTTGGAAAAGTCCCCATCAGATTTTACTTTTTTGCCCTCAATGCCCGTTTGATGATTTGGGATAGTTTTTGAACTCGAGGGATATATATTTTGTCCCGATATTTATTTTTCAATTTCTATGATGGATATAGCTATACTTTGCTTGGTTCGATAGATACTCTGTCGATTGTTTCTGTATTATGTGTCCATGTTATCCTTAGGTATGGTCATTGTAGTGATAAATGGTACAATTTTAATACCAAACAGAAAACACTGTAGCAAACTCACTGTGGTTTGCTGTTAGCCTCGTGGACCTCTGTTGTGTTCCATTCACAGTGAGCAAAAACAGTGTAGGAAACGGTGGATGATGGAAATTAGGGAGATCGGAGGTGGAAAAGAGGGGAAGACTAAAGAGAGGGAGTGGAAAAGATACGGACCCAAGAGGAGGGGAGTGTGCAGATGACCAAGAAGAGAAGTAAGATGGATTGAGGAGAAGAACTCTGGTCGGGGTCGGGCAAGGTCGATTTGGGGGGATGAGAGGAAACGGGAAAACGGAAGAAACCAGAGGAGGAGGAGAGTTTGTTTATGTGGGCGAGTGGGAGGTGTCGAAGCAAGGAAGAAACGAATGGAACGAAAGAAGGAGGGGGGGGTAAAGTACTGACGGAGGCAGAGAGTGGAAGAGTGGCAAAAAAGGAAAAGGACCGAAAATAAGGTCAAAATAGGGGATGACGAAGCTATAAGGGGAGGATAGAAGAAATGGAGAAGGGAGAGTTGAAAAACTTCGATGATTAAAAAGTAGGATGGACGGAGCTGGAACGAAGAAGTAGAGTGAGGGGGGGGCTGTAGAAGGGAAAAAATGTGGCGGAAAGGAGAAAGGGAAGAAAGTCGACAAATGTGCTTTGTTTAGCGTCCGCCGGCTTTCTGTCAGAGTTTCATCACGCATGCCACCTGGATCAGAGATGCTCACCATAGATCGAAGGAAGTGATGTGTTCTTTCAACAGGCTTTAATTTAATTTACCGTATGAGAGATGCAATAGTATTTATTTTTTATTGGTTCTAACCATTCTACCCTTGCGTTTTTGCTTCGTAGAACGGAGGAATTGCCCTCTTATACTGTTTGTCATTGTGGATCGCTGATTCTTATACTTCCAAAAAGACATATTAACTGCCAAACATGTTTGAAGTTTTTCTTCTTCCGTAGTGCAGAAGGTTGTGTTTTGCATCTAGTGGTACAGTAATCTTGATTTATTCAATTCCTTTTATAGTGACCAGATCAGTACTGGATCTATAAGTGTGGACGAAACTGTGGTGGAGACTCGGACCTCATTTGCCCCATAGAAGTCTATGGAGATGCAAAAAATCGGTTGCATATGGCACACACAGTTGCGAGCCTATGTTTTATCCATATTTTGCATTGTTCCCAAGGGAGACCTGCAAGTGAAGGGCATGTCTGGCAGGGGTTTGCAGAGCGCTCAGTGCATTGGCGATAAGTAATTAACAGCCATGTGCCACCTCATAATGGAAAAGCTACTTTGGCTGTACCGTCTCATCCACTTCTATGGGGGAAGTCCATGGAAACCTACTATGATACGGTCGGGGTGGGCCCAGCGTGGAGGAAATAGCGCAGAGATGGCCATGGTTTGAATGGAAGCGGGCATCTACCACAGAACTGAAAAAAAATGGTTAAGGTATTTGCGAACCGACCACGGCACAACTCCCCTCACACCTACCTGACCCTTTTCCCTTTGTATGCAAATTGTACCGGATCCTTGTTCTGGACAGTGAGGCCAATTGCATGGAGCAGGTACAGATGGAAGGACTCCCCTTTCAGCTTCTGAAGAGCACATTTGTAATTTGCATGCTGGCACAAATGCTGGAAAGGCCACTTACCCTGAGCTGCTATCTATCCCCAACCCATTTTTTTTTGTAAGTCTAATTGTTACCTTTTTCTCAATAGTCCTAGAGCCTCAATATCTGTTGGCGCTCTGCTCAAGACCAGTCGAAGAGAGAAAAAAAAAGGGAAATCAAGAGCGGATTCGGGGAAAGTTAACTAATAACCCATACTTATATCCCGAAAACTTCCTTCACTTTTAGACACAATAATGAATGTCGGAGAGCATGTATGTTTTAAGTATTTTTTACATTGGGCCACATTTTATTAATACCCTACAAAGTTCTAATTCTTATTCTTATTAATATATTCTTATATTAAATATTCTATATATTATTAATTAATAATTTTCCCCATATTCCCCAGTCCCTCTGTCTGATGTAATCTCAATGCAGTAAGAGAAGCTTTTCCAGCACACATAAGGAGGGGATGTGCTCCTTGGCAGGACTATCACAGCCTGTGCGGGTCTTTAGAACACCTACAGGAGCATCAGGCGCATTGTCATATTTAAAAAAAATATTTAGAGGAAATAGACACCATGGAGGACAAATATAATAAACAAAAATTAACCACATTGCCTGGTCTACAATTAAGTGTTCCGGTTTATCATGCGTGATTTTGATGGTAGATTTCCTTTACATTAACTCCTCTGGCTCCCCTTTTGATGTGACCGCAAACTTTAGCACTTTTTGATGTCTCTCTTTTACTCCTTTAGCTTGAGATGGCAAACGGCCAGAGAACTTATGTCGTCCCGAGAAGGAAGTGGAGTCATTTTCACGTGGGAGGTCCGTAAGGTCATGAAACATCCTCTGATCTTCCACAGAGAAAATTTTGATGAGACCAGGCTGTTGATAAAGACACTTAAAAGACAACTGTCTACAGTAAAGGTAAGTATCTTTCAAAAGTTCAAATTTGTCAAGTATACTAGTGGGAGAAAAAGTAAGGCCCTTACTTAACACCGAAGATTCGGCCTGGTCAAGTTGGTATTCAGACAAGTTGATGATCTGTAATTTGCCGTCCCCACTGCTGTTGGACGCGACAGGATCAGGGGATACTATTTCTTGTGATGCCTGGTATCCCTCTTGTGGGAGGGGGACCAATCCCTGTCCTGGGGCCCCCAGCGTCATCAGGAAGCGGCATCCGTCGCTATGGTTGCCTCGTGTTTCCAAAACCATCTACTTCTTTTTTAACCCATTCATTCAATGTGCCCATTGTAATGAATGAGAGTAAATCCCATGTGAGTATGGCAGTATAAATTAAAGGATCAGTCAGACAACCTAGGTAAGTACCTAGGTAAAAATAAAAAATTAAAACAAAATTTATAAATAAAAAAAACTTAAAAATTTCAATCACCCCCTATTCCCCTAGAACTGATATATATCAAATACAGAATAAATTATAAACACAATTAGTATAAACTGCGTCCGTAAATGCTGATCTAATCAAAATATATATTCGTTTTTTCACCGGGCGTTTAACTACATACAGAATCCTTCCAAAGACAAATGCACTTTTTGACCAATTTAAAAATTTTTGGTTTGAAAGTTCATATAAAAAGTGATCAAATTCGTAAAGTGCCCTAAAATAATACATTGAAAACAGCATCAAAAATCGCCAAAACTGACACCACCCACATCTCTGTACCCAAGGTATGACAAGGTATATATAGCGCAAGACGGGCTGGAAAATAATAACCAACAAATTGTACAGAGGTTTTAGTTTTTTGGTAAAGTAAGTGAAACATTTATCAGAACCTATACAAATTTGGTATCTGGCGTAATCTATGTGAACCCAAAGAATAAAGTAGATATTTCATTTGGGGCGTAGAAGTTAAAGGCCTGAAAATAGCCAACCACAAGCAAACATTTTTTTTCACCATTTTCATCACACAGCATTCAGAATTTTTTTCCCGAGCTTTCCAGTACAGGACAGGGGAATATTCAAGGCTACCGCCTTATGAAGTGCAATTTTTACCGAAAACAAGCCGGTGCACACAGCTTCTTTACGGGTAAAATAAAAAAGTAATAGATTTTGAAAGTGGAGTGAAAAATGGAAAGGAAAAACAGAAAGGGCCGGTCCCTTAAACCGGTTAAAATTAACAGTGGCGCGGCCTCATAACCCATATCTGTCAAAGAACCGCTCAATGCTGACGAAGATCGAACGTTGGGAGTGCCTTGAGATTGCAAACGCCAGAGAACTATTTCGTCCCGAGAAGGAGAGTGGAGTCATTTTCACGTGGAGGTCCGTAAGTCATGAACATCCTCTGATCTCCTTCCACAGAGAAAATTTTTGATGAGACCAGGCTGTTGCATAAAGACACTTAAAAGACAACTGTCCTCATTAAAAATGTAAGTATCTTTCAAAGTTCAATTTGTCAAGTATACTAGTGGGAGGAAAGAAGGCCCTTACTTAACACGCCGACGATTCGGCCTGGTCACGTTGGTTTTCGAACAATATGATACTGTAATTTGCCGTCCCACGGCTGTTGGACGCTACAAGAGCAGGGGATCTAATTGTTCTTGTGATGCCTTGTATCCCTTTGTGGGGAGGGTGACCATCACCTGTCCTGGGGGCCCCCTCTTTCTGTGTATTCTGTTTGGGTGTCCGTGCCTCCCCGCTTCGGATTTGCCTTCTGCCCTCACTGACTTTCTGCACCACCGTGTACGCTCCGTGCACCCCAGCTGCCCTACTCACTGTCCAGGCTCCAGCCGTCGATATCGCATGTCCGTTGCTTGGCCAGGGGCCTTATCATGCAGTGCTCCCTGCACATGGAACTCATGCCACGCAGTTGTCAGTGAAACAGTCTAAAGTGCTTTTGTCCATCAAGCCTCGGATCCTCTCTGGGAAGGCGCTTAACGGGTGCTGCTTCACTTCTAGATATTTTCTCTTTTGCATATCTTTATAGGCACACTAAGTTGTGCATAGTAGTACCATCTCTTACACTTAATCAATTCTTCAGCCAGTTCTTCAAATGTTTCAAATCCCCATATTAGTATTGTGTTAAAAAACCAAACACCTTTCCCTAACCAGAACCTTGAAAAATCTAATGGCGCTAAGTTTTTTTTGTGTAAATCCCCACAGTGGTGATCTCTCTATATACCCTTTATAATGTACGTATCCTCGTTTTTCCCAAACCCAGTGTATTAATCCAAACATGGGACACTGTGCTTTAAAGGGGTATTCCGGGAATATGAACGTCTGACACAAAAACCCATGATGATATAAATAAATGAATATAACAATACTCAATGTAATTAGTCACAAAAACAAGCTTAAATATTTGATTTTATGATTTACTAAATTTAGGCCTCTCTAAAGTAGGTGGAGTTATCACTAAGATGGCCGCCATTGGAAACTACAAGTTCCATGATCCTTTAGTACTCAGTAACTCCTCCTACCTCTCAGGCTCTGCTCCCAGTGATGATATAACAGGTTTTCTTGGTCTGTTACCATAGTAATGATGTGTAACTGCCATCACCACAACACTGACCATACTGGAGCACTGCAACCAAACGATACAGCCAAACTAGTGGTGATCACATGACCCTGCCCAGCAGGTACAGGAATGTGATGTGGACATGTGACCAGCAGCCATCTTCACCTGCAACGGATCGGCGGAGGAAATTAACGGACTGATTAAAGGGCCAGTAGCATTTTAATTCTTCTTTACAGTTATGTCAGCAGCATTTTCTGCTAAGGGGAGCAAAATTTTAATAACAACAATAATACACATTAGCTTTATTTTGAGTGCCCACTTGTATGAATTATGCTGATTCCTGGAATACCCTTTAATTCTTTTTTTGAAAAAAATTCTGTTTTAATAGTGACCAAATATTAAAGCATTTAAATATTATAGTTTTCTTTAATATGGTATTATCATGAATATATCATGAGCTATCATATTTTGCCATTGTGTGCTGGTGTAGAAGCGTCCATTAAACAGGAAAAAGTTTTGGGGAGTATAAATTCAACCGAAGGTGAACGTGAGTTCCCTATTATTCAGGATATACCAGCACATTGTATAATGCCTATCGGTCCATCACCACAATATGCCCCCCTGTTCCACCTCTACAAGTTTTTTGAGATGTCTTACTTAGATTACTTTGCCCTATTTTTGTGTGAGGTATCTTAGTCAATTCCTAATTGCAGCCCAAGCCCTTCATAGATATCTATATATTCAGTGTCAAACATGAGACAGTTTGTTTATTTTTGACCCTGGGGTCTGTGAAGGGGCAAGATAGGTGGGGTTAGCCTAATAAATAGCCAGTGTATTGGCCGTTGCATGCAGTTATACACCACTGCTGGAATCCACCATTAAGGCTCCAAGATAATCTGCTAGTCAGCTACATATCTTTGAGCAGTCAGGTACTCCGACTGAGTGTCTGGCTTTCTCCAATAGCTAAATAGAAAATCTCACTAGCGAAGTACTTTTGGTCTTCTAAGGACTGACGATCTGAGTAGAAAGGAAGAGGGGATATTACCATATCATATCTACTCCGCCTCCTTAACACTTGGGCACTAACTGGTAACTGTTCTCCCTGTAGGGATCAAACAGTTACAACCGTATGGGAATATCATCACTATTGCCAATACTTTTGCCTTTTTTTTTAACTGTTTGTTTAAATCATCTTTTATAACGGTCTTACTCTACACGCTCCTGCTAGGATGACCGTACGGGGAATGATGGGCCACGGAGGTGCGCTCGAACGTTTAAAGGGCCAGCACAACCGCTAATTGGTGCTGGCCATTTCCAGGAATTTTAAAAGCCGTCCACTTCCTGATTCCTGCCGGATCTTTCTGTTCTGAGGAAGCTCCCTGCGACATTCCCGCATTCCTGTGAATTCCCGCGTTCCTGTGTTCTGTCCAACTGCCTGGATTCCACGTTGCTGAACCCGGATTGGACTTGACTTGCCCGACGTGAACAGGACTATTCCTGCAAAGGACCTCGTCCTGGCCTGCCATCGCAGGCTAGTCGCACCTGTGAACGACCTGGTGGTACCCCGCGCCAGCAAGACCATCCCGCTTTGCTTGGGCTCTGGTGAAGACCAGGTGCCACTTAGATTACGGTCCCAGGTGTCAGCTAGTACCACCTCCGTGGTGGTCCAGAGGATCCACTGATACTGAATCCTGACAGTAAAATCTGGCCATGGATCCTGCCGAGGTTCTGCTACCAGAAGTGGCTGATGTCCCCATCATCGTGACCCAGCATTCCCAGCGTATTGCCGTACAAAGTCAGCAGCCCTCCTAGTCTCTAGTCCCGTGGTTCCATTGCTAGCCGGTTTGTCTACCTTCCATCGAAACTGGCTGCATCTCATGCCTTCCAAATATGATAGGGATGCAAAGTTGTGCAGAGGCTTTATTACCCAGTGTCCTTGCATATTGAACTAATGCCTACACAGTTCGTAACGATGATGTCGAGAGTGGCTTTCGTGATAGTCTTCTCTATGGCCTGGGCCACAGCCCTCTGGGACGAGGGAGACCCAGTTACAGCCGACATTACTGCTTTTTTGTGTACTACGGACCGTCTCGAGGAACCAGCCCGGGCATCTTTGAGACTGCTCTTCTGAACTTATGTCAAGGAGACTCCTTAGTGGGGAGACTATGCGTTGCATTAGTATTCTGGCTTCAGAACTTTCCTAGAATGAAGCAGCCTTAATTGCTACTTTTAAAAAGGGGGTTAGTCAGGTCAAAGACGTCTTGTCTGCACGGGACCTGCCGATTACCTGAATGGTACTCCTTGGCTACTCGAATAACATCCACCCCTGAACGCAAGGAAGAACAGCAGGTAAACTAGCACAACCCAGGTCGACGCTTTTCTATCTGCCTCCTGTTTTCCAGAGATCTCTCTGCTGTCTCTTACGTCTACTACCAAAAAGCCATTGCAGGTGGCTAACGCCCCAAGAGCGCTCCAGATGTAGACAGGAAATCTCTGCATCTACTGTGCCAGCCTGGAAAATTTCCTCCAGTCATGTCCAGTGTGTCCACAGCGTCTATGAGTATTCACACCTGGGTTCCTAGGAGAAGTGAGAGTAAAGCTACTCCATGCCTACATCTTCCAGTTCTGCTCAGCTTGGAACCAGTGGTCCTGTTCCAGTCTCGGCCTTCCGGACTCCTGGACTCTTCGTGAAGGCGATGATGGAAGACCGCCTTCAATACTCGTGACTTGAATACCTTGTTATGCCCTTGGACTGTGCAATGGGCCTGCAGTGTGTCAGGAATTTGTCAATCATTTTTGGAGACTTGCTCTTATTTGTGTCGTGTCTACCTAGACAGTATCTTGGTTTTTTTTCTGACCTGGAGTCTCATCATGTCACGTAAAACAAGTTTAGGCGCTTAGGGCCAATCGTCTCTCTGCCCCGTTAGAGCCTCTTATTAATGGTAAAATAGGAAAAAAAAGGCTTAAAGGACACCTGTCATCAGGTCTGTGTCACTTGTCCTGTCACCTCTACCTGTTGGAGCAGCTCACAAGGATCCATCCCAGCCTTTATCTAGTTATTTCATACATTAATCATTGTAAAATCATCTATTCTTTATCATATAAATGAGGTTGGTCACATGGTCAGAGGCAGTGATGTCACCCCTGTTACCCCTCCCCTCTCCTCCCCCTGCTCATGTCTGTGTGTAATGTATAGTAAAGCATGGCTAGTGTGAGTGCTGTACCTGCTGACATGCTGCATCCTCCTAATATACAGGTGAGAGACACAGACATCAGCTACACATGAATCTGACATGTTCTGCTGTAACATGGCTGCCTGGAGCTGCTGTATCTCTCCTATACACCCACACACATGCACACACAGGCTGCAGGGGGCGTGGCCACCAGCACCAGGAAGCACATCATTATACAGCCTCACATCATTATACAGGCTGTCAGTCAAGCACTGGGGGTGTGGCTGTACCTCCCACTCATGAATAGAGTGGACAGCTTGAATATGCTAATGCTTCATTGGACATTTCACAGGTCATTTGCATACAGCTTTAGGACCTCATTGCTTAGGTTTACAGGCATGTAGAGGGACAATGAAGGGATAGAGGCAATGCTCTCTAATGGCTGTTTATGAAAATATATTTAGTTTAGGGGGGTTATTTTGCATGACGGGTTCTCTTTAATGTCACAAGTCCATAGAATATTATTGAACGATCTGGAAATCCCTCCAGCCAAAGAGGGTTTTGAAAAATGGAAAAGAGACATATCTGATCTATCAGTGGAAGAGTGGACTGACTCACTTACGATGGTTAAACGGACCCCAAAAAATATGTTGTATACCATCAAATATTCATCATACATAGAGCCCACTACACGCCGACACCATTGAATTATTTTAGAAATACAAGAGATGAAAAATGTCCAAGATGTAATCTAGCGGATGCAGTCCTTATACATATGCTCTGGAGATACCCTAAACTCCATATCTACTGGAATAGGGTTATAGGTAGACTGATGTCAATTTGGAACTGTATAATTCCAGCTAGCGAAGAAATCTGCATATTAGGTTCTAAGATGGGAGTGATTGGTTTGCCGGGTGGCGTGCTCTATGTGATGGTTTGGTAGATCGAGCCTAGATAAAGATCTACAAGAGGAGGAAGAAGAGTCTTATAAGACTGATAGCTTTGTATAGGGTAGTGTTAACGTTGATAGTATGATTTGCGATTAATTGGTATCATATTAACTAGTAAAGCTAATAGCCAACCACCAGGGGTGGGAATATAAGAGGAAAAATGTATAATATTACAAGAGGTAATAAGTAAGGAAATTTATATCTAATGTGCTTTGTAATGATTTTTTGTAATATGTATTACTGTGTAATCTTTCTGTTTTGCATACTAATAAAAAGTTTTTTTTTTTTTAAAATGATTTAGGACTCAAACTTTTCATGGAGAGTTGTGACACGCATCTTGCATCTCGGATTTGAAATTCTGTATCAATAGTCAGGTTATCATCGCCCCCGCATCATATAGGAAACCGACTGCAACCAATAGTCTGTTATCCTAGATCAGCCGTCATCCTACCTCCCACAAGAATGCGTACACGCAGAAACTGCTTGTCAGATGCTGACTTCTCCCAGCATGCAAAGGAATTATCAGGGAGATTCAAATGCCGGGGATATCTACACATAGTCATTCAAAAGGCCAGAGATCAAAATTTACTGACACCTACGGAAAAGGACGAATCTGTAGGTATGATATGTGTTATTAGAACTTATGATAACAAAGAAGCTTAAAAGGGATCTGGACATTTGTGACAACATCACTGAACACTAATCACATTCAGAAGGAGGAGAATTTTGAGATAAACTAGTTCACAGTCATCTATCCCCCCCTTCTAGGAGTACATGGTTGGATTAATTGGCACATTTAAATGTGGCCCCTGTATGGTTTGTAAATACATACATAAATCCAGAAGCTTCACAAATTTGTCAACAGGATGTACATACACAAACAAGGAATACATTAACTGTCATACTGCAGGGGTAGTTTATGCACCTGTCCATGCCCTAAAAACTATGTAAGACCTTTAGAGAATTCCGCACACAAATACTTGCTCATGTGGGCAAAATCAGGCGCAATGAGGATGAACCATTAGCCAAACACTTTTGGACCCATCACAATGGTAACTCTAAATGACTGAGGTTCCAAAGTATTGAATGGGTCTTCCCATCACCAAGACATAGTTACTAGGACAAACGGATCCTCCAGAAAGAAGCTAAGTGGACAATTTGCCTTAATACAGTCATGCCAGATGGATTGAATGTCACGGGTGCCCCCCGACCCACGTTCCAGCGTTCCTGTTCTGGCCGCACGTGTCCCCAGATACACTGACTGTCTCCAATATCTAAATAGGAATCTACATCCTCTAGCTAAGTACTTTTCTGTCTCCTGATGACTCACCCGATCTATTCGGGTGACGAGATTGTTGAGACTTTACTTTTATATCAAAGCAGCGAGAGACTACAAGCTTCAGACTAGCAGCAGCAGCAGCAGTGGACTCTGCTGACTTCAATATATAAATCAATGTTTTTGTTATGTTTCTCTGCAAACATTTCTCTGCTGCCATCTAGAGGCCTTCCTTGGTAGCTGCAGTTGGCCACATACTGAGTAGACAGGAAGAGGGGATATTATCGAATAATATCTAGTTCTCCTCCTTGACACTAAGGTAACTGTTCCTCCTGTAGGTGATCAAACAGGGACACCATAGGGGAACATCATCTGTCTATTGCTAATACTTTTAACTTTTTTTGTACTTTGTTTGTTTAAATCATCTTTTATTATATTTAGTCCAACAGTCTTCATTGTTGCATTGAGCAAAACATCTTAAAGCTACAGACGGTACAGTCAATGCGTTATAGACATTTTCATAATCTACAGTGATCACATGTGCAAGGAGGCAGGGTTATAACAATTTCTCATCAATTACGTCAATCATTAGCCTGATTGCAACAAATGTGACAATATACAGTGGGTACAGAAAATATACAGACCCCATTAAATGTTTCACTATTTGTTTCATTGTAGCCAATTGGTAAAATCAAAAAGTTCTTTTCTTTTTGCTCATTAAAGTACACTCTGCACCCCATCGTGATAGAAAAAAATGGAAATGAAGATACTGAAAATACTGAAATATCACATGATTATAGGTATTCAGACCCTTTGCTGTGACACTGATATTTAACTCACATTCCTTCTCATCCTCATTGAGATGGTTCTACTACTTCATTGGAGTCCGGCTGTTATACAAGAGCATACAGCTCAAAGCACATGAGAATCATGAGGTCTAAGGAACTGCCCAATGTGCTCAGAGACAGAATTGTAGCAATGGGCATATATGGCCAAGGTTACAAAAGAATCTCTGCAGCACTCAAGGTTTCTAAGAGCACAGTGGCCTCAATAATCCCTAAATGGAAGAGGTTTGGGACAACCATAACTCTTCGTTGACCTGGCCGTCCACAACAACGAAGCAATCGTGGGCGAAGAGCTTTGGTGAGATAGGTAAAGAAGAACCCCAAGATCCAGTAGGGAGATGGGAGAAAGTTCCACAGAGTTAACTATTACTGCAGCCCTCCACCAATTGAAGCTTTAGGGCAGAGTGTGCTGACGGAAGCCTCTACTCATAGGCAGGTAGATTTAAAGGAGAAAAGGTGAAATTTGTGGAAAAATCTAAAACGCAAGAAGGTTAGATACTCACTAAAGATCTCATTAACAAAATTCTGAAAAACGACAAGGTAATTACACAAACCAAAAAGAAGGACAAGATATTCACAGTCTCTCTGGCCTGTTGAAGAATGTTTTACACATATATCTATCACTAACTATGACCAACCACATTATTGGCCTCTTTTGGAAAACTAATCTGATTTGGAAGATCAGAGATGAGAGGTAAAGGATACTGGTTTTTCTGGTGATGCCGACTCCTAAGGATCTCCATGCAAAAGAGAAACAACTATGCCAACTATGATGTCCAAAGGAGAATAAAGTTTAGGGCTGAAAAAATGAGGTAACTTCACTTTTGGTTCTGTCACTGTCTCGCCTGAAATGAGAAGGGGTGCTGTTTCTCTGGCACTGTTCCTCTAGCTGAACACATTCAGCCTAGTTCTGAACCATCTGAACCAAATTCTGCATCTTTTTAACAACAGCGCCCTGAGCTTTCCACTTCTGTCCCTGCCTACATTCTAATAAGCAGTCATTTTTAGCAGGTCCAGTGAGTCTCTCTAAGGTCCCCTGCTGCCATGACAAACATCAAAACTCAGCAATCACTTTGCGGGGGAGAAATGGTAAAATAGTCCCCTCCTTGTCCTTGCCATTTAAACACCATTGTCAGCTCTTACAGTGGAATTTAAATGGTTAAATTGATGTAAACACTGACTACAGCCATTGGAGCAGGAGCCTTGCAGTCTATTGCTGCTAAGAACCTGAGGTGATCATGGGCACACATTCAGTACTCACTTTATCAACCCAACCTAAGCGTAGGTCAAAATGCAGCATACTAATTGTCACTTTGAATGTACAATTATATCCCTCAACAGCAAGGGGTTAAAAGTAGTTGATATTTGGGCACAATAGAACACACCTCAGTCACACAGCAATTACGGCAACACACGCAGTTGCCGTAATTGATTTAAGCACCCACTATTTTGCAATGCCTAAAGCTGACCAATCAGAATGCTGAATGTTATTGAATCATGTAATTTTCCTCCCATGCAGAAAAGTATTTATAAATCTAGGCATACCAATTTTCTATATGACTGGCTACATTGTTAATTCAGTTCATTGTACAAAGGAATTTCATTTGTGTTGTGAAATCATATCAATTTTTATATGACTGGTCAATGTAAAATTACAGCGACCAGTCGTCAAGGATGTATAGAGAGGGCTGCTGACACCTGCCACTAACTGCTGCTATTGGTGCTGGCACCGATCAAGACAGTTAACTTGTTGAACCCTTATCCGCTCCGGTAAATGGCTGCTGGGAGCTAGAACGGTTGCTATGACAGCTGGGAGCCAGTAAGATGTTTCCGGGGCCTGTCACTCGGCAGTCTCTTTTGTATTTTGTGAGAGGCAGTTCAAATTCACATTTCATTTCTCATTTGCTTTTTTTGCTACCCATAAAAAATGTAATAAAATGTGATCAAAAGGTTATACAGATGTCAACAAGAAAACATCATCTCATCCCACACACACACAAAAATATATACCTTCCCTTACATCAAAGTATGAAAAATGTATTGGTGTCTGGATGTAGCAATGCACAGAAAGAGCACAAAAAGAGGGTGACGCCTCACATAATACCTCTTAATAGGGCTAAGAAGAAAACCAAACCCAAAACCAAAAATCAGGGATGCCCACTCAAATGTATACCAAATGCCCCAAAAGGGGTAACTGTAGAATCCACTGGTCCACAATGCCAATATTGAGAATAGGAGACATAATGCTGAACCATTAAGTATATATTTCAAAAATCTTGACCCAAAACAAAAATGGTAAATATAAAATAGTAATTACAGTTCATGTTAACTTGTTTTGGGGTTAAACGCCTTCCTTAAAACCCCAAGGCCAACGAGCCTTTTTGCTTGCAAAGTTTTTAAAAAAAATTTTTACTATACAAATTTCATATCTCTGTGATCATACTAACAACAAAAATAGAAGATATGTGGATCACATAGTGAAAGTCGCAGAAACAAAGCCCATAGAAAGTGGAGTACCAGCATTTTTTGCCAATTCCTCTACATTTACAGCACCTTCAAAAAAGCATTCAGCCCCCTTGAACTTTTCTCCCTTTTTCCTCATTTCAGTTAAAGAATCAACAAGTGGGAAACAATTTTGAAGAGGAACAAAATTTATTGGATATTTGAAACTTTTGAAAAAAATAATAAACTGAAAAGTGGGACGTACAATATTATTCAGCCCCTTAAGTTAATACTTTGTAGCGCCACTTGGGGTACATCTATATCAACTTTGCACATCCTGAGACTTTAATTCTTCCCCATAGTAACCTGTAAAACAGCTCGAGCTCAGTGAGGTTGGATGGAGAGTGTTTGTGAGCTGCAGTTTTTAGCTCTTTACACAATTGGATTCAGATCTGGACTGTGACTTGGCAATTTTAACACCTGGATATGTTTATTTGTGAACCTTCCATTGTAGATTTTGCTTTATGTTTGGGATCATTGTCTTGTTGGAAGATAAATCTCCGTCCCAGTCTCCGGTCTTTTTTAGACTCCAACAGGTTTATTTCCAGAATGGTCCGGTATTTGGTGCTCTGACACCCTCAATCCGTCCCTGTGAACGAGTTGTTAGACCGCTAAACTCTTTCCTATTAATTCATTGAACTGGACGCAGGGGGTCTTTTTCAACGTTTATTAATAGTATCAGTGTAAAAACTACAAGAAAATAATCAGTACAAAGTACACAGCATATCTCAGTACATCACATTCTGTAAGATACATGAATTATATAATAACTCACCGACTGTGCGGTTAGGAACAAACGTATGGCGAACGTATGTAAGCAAGCTGCACCGTACTACTTCGTATACAAGAAAAAGATAGGACATGTCCTATCTTTCCCTGTGTTACAGGCCATATGCTGTGCATTTCAATGGAGAGGGAGGGGCACCCCTCCTCTTCTGTATCGCGGCGGATGTATGCCCACCCGGCTGTAGCCATGCAAGCATACGTCAGTGTGCACGGGGCCTAAAAGAGAGACATTAGTATGTCTAGCTTCTATGGAACAAGATGGCTACTGAAGATTTAAAGGTTCAGGCTAGAGCAAAGCATGATGGAAAACTAAGGAAGCCTAAATAGGAAAAGATTCGCCTGCACAGAAACATCAGGCAGCAATACAAGAACTTATCAACAAGTGGAGCTGCTGGCAAAATTAAATAGATATATGCCTGAGAACGCATAACACTCCCCATCTGGTTTCCAAGGGATACCACAAGAACATTTCAACTAGAGAGTAATAGAATAAGTTTGCAAATGGGTCTAAGAAACAGATTTCCATTTTGCTTGTTCCAAAATGTCCCATGTGAAGGACCATGCAGAACACGCAGGAGGTTGTAGTGGCTGTTCCTTGGCAGGTTGTAAGGGTACTGTCACATGTCAGTAAGGCGATCTCCAAAAAGATAGTGGTATGAAAACAAAAGAGATTTTCTCTGTATTAGTTTTTCTTCAGTAAAATTATATTAAAAAAACACTATATAAATCTGGTATCACTGTAATTGTAGTGAGATATAGAATAAAGATAATGTATCTGAGAATGTGGACATTATTTTGAAAACCACATTCATTTAGCAAAAAAAAACTTCATAACAACTTCATAAAAGTTGTTTTACATATGTTGAGGGGTGTAGTTTCTCTGATGAGGTAATGGGGTTTTCCAATTATTTAGGCCTCTCAAAGTGACTTGAAATCTGAGCAGGATCCTCAAAAGCATGATTTTGTATAGTTTATGAAAATCTGAAAAATCACACCTAAAGTTTAAAACTCCGTTACATCCTACAAAAATGAGAAGATGCATAAGAAAACCGTGTCAACATAAAGCAGACATTCGGTAAATGTTGGTCATAACAGCAAAAATACTTTATGACTATGTATCAATAAAGTAGAACATTTTGAATCCGGAAAATCAAGAATTTTTCCAAATATCTGTTTTTTTCATAGATAAACACACAACATACAACCAAATTTTTTCAACTAACATGAAGTACAAAGTTTCAAGAGAAAACAATTTTCAAAATCACTTGTGTTCCAAAGTTAGAACCACTTGGTGGTAATGCTGAGCCCTCTCCATACAAGCTAGATGCATACTGCAGCAAACACCCACTGGCAACACCGCGGTCAGTGCTGGCACCTTTCGCAAGTGTTAACCCTGTAAATGCCTCTGGCAAATCATGGCGTAGGAGCTGCCATCTTGGATCTGATCGCTGCCCCCATGACGTCATGGGGGGGGGGGCTGTCTGGTTTCTGCAGATTCGTTACAATGAGCCAGTGGCTCATTGTATTGGATACTATGCACAAAGGACATATACAGCAATACAGTAGTATTGCAGTATATGGTAGGAATAATCAGACCATCTAGGGTTAAGGTCTAAGAAAAAGCAAAAAATAAATACAAAAAGTTTTTTAAAAAATTATATTAACTGCTTCACGCTCAGCATTCGATATATCGGACGCTGAGCTCACTGAATTAGCACTCAGCGTCCGATATATCGGACGCAGAGTCTATGCTGGTTCAGCTCAAGATCTGAGCCGAACTGGCGTTGGAAAACATGGGGTGCCGGCTATAACCAATAGCCGGCACCCCAGTGTAACACCCGCGGTCGGAGTGGGCTCCGATCGTGGGTGTTTAACCCATTAAATGCTGTGATCAGTGCGACCGCGGCATTTAACATGCCTATGGGGGGGGGTTTTTCCCCCACCATCGGAACCCTTTTCGGGGGGCGCCAATCATTGCTATGGCAACTCTGGGATAAAAAACCCAGTACAGAATTGATGCTTTTCTACTCCTGCCCTCAAAAAAGTTCCAAAATTTTCAACAATAGGTGATACCAACCCAAATTGGTAACACAGGAAAAAGCATCTCATCCTGCAAAAAAATTTTGTCACATGGCCCCAATGACAAAAAAGCTAAAATTTTATAGCCTACAAAAGGGGCCAATGAGGAAACTAAAATCCTGGCAGCTGCAGGGTGCTCCTTCCCTTCTGTGCGCCCATAAAACAAGTCACGGCCACATGTGGGGGTCTCTCTACTCTGGAGAAATTGTAAAACAAATTGTATGGTTGGTTATCTCTTCTTATCTTTTGAAAATGTGTAAATTTTAGGGCTAAATGAAAGTATAACCGACACAATTTGACCATTCTAAATCTCACCTCATTTTGGTTCAATTACTATGAAGATCTCAAGGGGTTAACAATCTTCCTAAAAGCTGGTTTGAGGGGTGCAGATTTGAAAATGGGTTGATTATATAGGGGTTTTTGATGCTAAATATGTATTCAAAACTGTATTTAACCCCCAAAATAGTCAATTCTGAAAATCCGGAAAAGTGATATTCGATTTGTAAGCCGTGTGACGTCAAAATAAATTATCCAGACATTTCAAAATTTATGAAAATGTAAAGTACACATATGGGAAATGTTATTCAGCAACTTATTTGGGTCGTAAATGGATCTGCCTGAAAATGCAATGATTTCGAATTTTGTAAATGGCAAATTTTTCAAAAAATTCATCATTTTTTTTTGTAAATAAACGCAAAACTATTTTCAACAATAGGTGATACCAACCCCAAATTGGTAACACTGGAAAAAGCATCTCATCCTGCAAAAAAATTCTAGGTGGACTACAGGAAGGTGATACTGGGAGACCAAGACAGCATCCTCAAAATTTCCTGCGGAACCAGAATCCAAGAAGGCTGTGGCTTGAAACTGAGCACCTGTTCTGCAGCTGAGTAAAACAAGCAAGTGCAGTCGTGGTGAGGCTTTGCTCTCACCTAGGGATGCTCCTCCCAAGAGCCCCAGGTGTGTGCATTTCCTGGACACTTGAGGACGGACTGTACACAACTCAAGAAAGTGTTCCGGGCTGGCACAAGAGAGGCAAAAATTCTGCCCTCTTCGTCGAGAGTGCTCTTGTGAAGTCAGATGACCTTTATTCACCTGCATGGGTTCCCCGGCAGCAGACCCAGAGACCCAGACAGGAGCCAGGCGGGGCAGACAGCGGAGCTTGGGTTGCACTTGTTCAAGACTCTGCTCCTCCAAGCGTTCAGAAAACTGGATGTCGGTCCAAGTGGCTAGAGAGATGAGATCACTCAGAGTGGACGGCAAGTCACGTGCCGACAGTGCATCTTTAAGTTGTACTGAAAGCCCCTTTTTAAAAGTCGCGACCAGGGCAGTCTGATTATAGGCTAGTTCTGAGGCCAGAGTACGGACTGAACCTCATAGTCACAGCAGACGAGTCCCTTGACACAAATTCAGCAGGGCGATCTCAGCAGAAGAGACCCAAGCTGGTTCCTCAAATACGGACAAGAACTCAGCGAAGAAGTTGGTGACATTAGCCGTGATCGGGTCTTTCCTGTCCCAGAGGGGCATAGCCCATGCCAGGGCCTTAAGCCTTTTTTTTCCTATTTTACCATTAATAAGAGGCTCTAACGGGTGCTTCACTTCTAGATATTTTTCTCTTTTTGCATATTCTTTATAGGCACACCTAAGTTGTGCATAGTAGTACCAATCTCTTACACTTAAATTCAATTCTTCAGCCAGTTCTTCAAATGTTTTCAAATCCCCATTATTTAGTATTTGGTTAAAAAACCAAACACCTTTCCCTAACCAGAACCTTGAAAAATCTAATGTGTAAATCCCCACAGTGGTGATCTCTCTATATACCCTTTATAATGTAACGTATCCTTAGTTTTTTCCCAAACCCAGTGTATTAATCCAAACATGGGACACTGTGCTTTAAATTCTTTTTTTGAAAATAATTTCTGTTTCTAATAGTGACCAAATATTAGAAGCATTTAAATATTTATAGTTTTCCTTTAATATGTGTATTATCATGAATATATCATGAGCTATCATATTTTGCCATTGTGCTGCTGGTGGCAGAAGCGTCCATTAAACAGGAAAAAGTTTCTGGTGAGTATAAATTCAACCAGAAGGTGAACTAGTGAGTTCCCTATTATTCAGGATATACCAGCACATCTGTATATATGCCTATCGGTCCATCACCACAATATTGCCCCCCTGTTCCACCTCTACAAGTTTTTTCAGATGTTCTCTACTTAGATTACTCTTGCCCTATTTTTGTTGAGGTATCTTAGTCAATTCCTCTATTGCAAGCCCAAGCCCTTCATAGATATCTATATATTCAGTGTCAAACACTGAGACAGTTTGTTTATTTTTGACCCTGGGGTCTGTGAAGGGGCAAGATAAGGTGGGGTTAGCCCTAATAAATAGCCAGTGTATTGGCCATTGCATGCAGTTCATACACCACTGCTGGAATCCACCATTAAGGCTCCAAGATAATCTTAGCTAGTCAGCTACATATCTTTGAGCAGTCAGGTACTCCAGACTGAGTGTCTGGCTTTCTCCAATAGCTAAATAGGAATCTACATTCTCTAGCGAAGTACTTTTTGGTCTCCTAAGGACTGACCCGATTGGAGTAGAAAGGAAGAGGGGATATTACCATATCATATCTACTCCGCCTCCTTAACACTTGGGCACTAACTGGTAACTGTTCTCCCTGTAGGTGATCAAACAGTTACACCGTATGGGAATATCATCACACTATTGCCAATACCTTTTGCCTTTTTTTTTAACTTGTTTGTTTAAATCATCTTTTATAACGGTCTTACCTCTACACGCTCCTGCTTAGGATGACCGTTCGGGGGAATGATGGGGCCACGGAGGTGCGCTCGAACGTTTAAAGGGCCAGCACACCGCTAATTGGTGCTGGCCATTTCCAGGAATTTTATAAAAGCCGTCCACTTCCTGCATTCCCTGCCGGATCTTTCTGCTTCTGAGAAAGCTCCCCTGCGACATTGCCGCATTCCTGTGAATTCCCGCGTTCCTGTTCCCAACTGCCTGGACTTCCCGTTGCTGAACCCGGATTGGACTTGACCTTGCCCGGACGTGACCACGGGACTATCTTCTGCAAAGGTACCCCGTCCTCGGCTGCCATCGCACCTGTCGCACCTGTGGAACGACCTGGTGGTACCCCGCTGCAGCAAGACCATCCCGCTTTGCTGTGGGCTCTGGTGAAGACCAGGTGCCACTTAGATTACGGTCCCAGGTGTCAGCTAGTACCACCTCCCGTGGTGGTCCAGAGGATCCACTGATACTGAATCCTGACAGTAAAATCTGGCCATGGATCCTACTGAGGTTCTGCTACCAGAAGTGGCTGATCATCGTGACCCAGCATTCCCAGCGTATTGCCGTACAAAGTCAGCAGCCCTCCTAGTCCTCCTAGTCCTCCTGTGGTTCCATCTGCTAGCCCGGTTTGTCTACCTTCCATCGAAACTAGGCTGAAGCTCTCTATGCCTTCCAAATATGATAGGGATGCAAAGTTGTGCAGAGGCTTTATTACCCAGTGCTCCTTGCATATTGAACTAATGCCTACACAGTTCATAACTGATCTGTCGAGAGTGGCTTTCGTGATCAGTCTTCTCTATGGCCTGGGCCACAGCCCTCTGGGACGAGGGAGACCCAGTTACAGCCGACATTACTGCTTTTTTTGCTGTACTACGGACCGTCTTCGAGGAACCAGCCCGGGCATCTTCTGAGACTGCTCTTCTGAACTTATGTCAAGGAGACTCCTTAGTGGGAGACTATGCGTTGCAATTACGTATTCTGGCTTCAGAACTTTCCTAGAATGAAGCAGCCTTAATTGCTACTTTTAAAAAGGGGCTGTCTAGTCAGGTCAAAGACGTCTTGTCTGCACGGGACCTGCCGATTACCCTGAATGGTACTCCTTGGCTACTCGAATAGACATCCACTCCTCTGAACGCAAGGAAGAACAGCAGGTTAAACTAGCACAACCCAGAGTCCGACGCTTTTCTCATCTGCCTCCTGTTTTCCAGAGATCTCCTCTGCTGTCTCTTACGTCTACTACCAAAAAGCCATTGCAGGTGGCTAACGCCCCAAGAGCGCTCCAGGTGTAGACAGGGAAATCTCTGCATCTACTGTGCCAGCCTGGAACATTTCCTCCAGTCATGTCCAGTGTGTCCACAGCGTCCATGAAGTAATTCACACCTAGGGTTCCTAGGAGAAGCATCCCTAGGTGAGAGTAAAGCTACTCCATGCCTACATCTTCCAGTTCTGCTCAGCTTTGGAACCAGTGGTCCTGTTCCAGTCTCGGCCTTCCTGGACTCCTGGACCTCTTCCGTGAAGGCGATGAGTGGAAGACCGCCTTCAATACTCGTGACTTGAATACCTTGTTATGCCCTTTGGACTGTGCAATGGGCCTGCAGTGTGTCAGGAATTTGTCAATGACATTTTTGGAGACTTGCTCTATATTTGTGTCGTAGTCTACCTAGACAGTATCTTGGTATTTTTTTTCTGACCTGGAGTCTCATCATGTCCACGTACAACAAGTTCTTAGGCGCTTAAGGGCCAATCGTCTCTATGCCCAACTGGAAAAATGCCATTTCCATCAGAAGAGTCTTCCATTTCTTGGATACATCATCTCAGGAGCGGGCCTACAAATGGATCCAAGTTATCTGCGGTACTTCAGTGGCCTCGCCCAGTAGGACTTTGTGCCATACAGAGATTCCTGGGTTTCGCCAATTACTACCGGCAGTTTATACCGCATTTTTCCTCTCTTGTGTCTCCCGAAAAAGAAAGCAGAATCTAAATTCTAAATTCCAGTGTCAGAAAAAGCATTTTGCAAGCTTAAATCTGCCTTTGCTTCTGCCCCTGTCCTTATACGGCCTGACACTGAGAATCCAACTTGAGGTAGATGCTTCCTCTGTAGGTGCTGGAGCTGTCCTCACCCAGAAAGGGCGCAAAGGCCGAACACTCACTTGTGCGCTTTTTTCTAAGACCTTCTCCGCTGCTGAGAGGAATTACTCCATTGGATATCGAGAACTTCTCGCTATTATACTTGCCTTGGAAGAGTGGCGCTGTCTTTTGGAGAGGGCTCGTCATCCGGTCTGTGTGCATAAGGACCAGAAGAATCTCCTGTACCTCCAGACTGTTCAGCGCCTCAACCCACTACAAGCTCGCTTTAATTTCCTGATCCACTTCCGCCCTGCTGAGAAAAATGTCTCTCTCATGCCTCCGATGTTGTCGGAGAGGAACCGGCTCCGCAGCATGTTATCCCTCCTGAAAGACTGATTCTGGCTGCTCCAGTGGATCTGCGGCAGCTCCCTCCTGGCAAGACATATGTCCGACCTGCTTTGCGGAAAAAGATATTGACTTGGGGACATTTCTCTCAAGTGGCTGGGCATCCTGGGGTGCAGCGTTCAGTGGTCCTCATTTCTTGCTACTATTGGTGGCCAGACCTGGTCAAAGATGTGCAGGAGTTTGTGGGTTCCTGCACGTCCTGTGCTCCTAACAACCCATCTTGCCTAAAACCTGCTGGCCTCCTGTTGCTGTTGCTGTTACCCAGCTGCCTGTGGACTCACGGGGTCATGGACTTTATTACAGATCTGCCATCTTCCTCTGGAAATTCCGTCATCTGGGTGGTAACTGACAGGTTCTCGAAGATGTCTCAGTATGTTCCGCTGCCAGGTCTGCCATCAGCTCCTCGTCTGGCCAGTCTGTTCTTCCTCCATATTTTCCGGCTACATGGACTCCCTCTGCACATTGTCTTGGACCGTGGAGTCCAGTTTATCTCCAGATTCTGACATTCCCTCTGCAATCAACTGCAGGTCAAGCTGGACTTCTCCTCCGCATATCATCCCCAGACTAACGGGCAAGTAGAGAGAGTCAACCAACTCTGGGCTGTTACCTTCTTCACTTTGTCTCTGCTCGTCAGGACTGGTCACCCTGTTACCGTGGGCAGAGTTCTCCTACAACTCTTTGGATTCTGAGTCTGCTGCCACGTTCTTTATTGTCTTTGGACGAATTCCACGCCCACCGCTTCCTCTGTCCATGCCGTCGGATGTCCCTCCGGTGGAAGAATTGGTGCAGGGCCTCAAATTGATCTGGGAACAGACACGTCAGTCTCTGCTTCAGGTGTCAGTCCGCACCAAGACCCAAGCTGATGACAAGGTGTGTTTATCATCCAGATAACTCTGCTTGAAGATTCCCAGCTACAAGCCTGGTCCACATTTTCTGGGGCCATTCGAGGTGATAAAACGCATAAATCCTGTGGCTTATAAACTCCCCCTTCCTCCCACTATGCGCATCCCGAATTCCTTCCACATCTCTCTCTTGAAGCCTGTCATCTTGAGCCACTTCTCTCGGCAATCTCCTCCTCCTGCAATTTGGTAAAACTTCCAAAAATATGCAAAGGAATACACTCAGCTTCTCCACAACCCTAATATAGCAGGATGGTCCAATGAAAGACCTTGTCTTATTTAGTGTATACATAAATAACACCTGGTAAGGATTTTGTAGCACAATTATTGAAACGTACAGTTGGGACCATAAATATTTGGACAATATTTGGACAATATTTTTACTGAAACATTTAAATTATATATAGGATTTGTTACATCCAGTGATAAGGCTCATCACAGAATACGGCATCCACTCTGGTCTCAAGATTAACTGGGACAAGTCAGTCCTATGCCTGATGGATGGGCTCAACCCTGACATACCGCTTGATTCTCTCTTCCTTAGAATAGTTAGCGAATTTAAATACTTAGGGGTAGTGGTATCCAGCAGGTCACAGGAGTATGTACAGAATAATCTGCTCCCGCTAATAGACTGGTTCCAGGTTAAAGTGAATACTTGGTGCAAGCTACCGCGGACCGAAGTAGGCAGATGCAACTGAATGAAGATGCTCCTTTATATTATCCATAGCTCCCCAGTATGGATCCCTAGGAAATACTTCTATAGGGTTGATAAAATATTTAAGGGATTAATTTGGAAGAAAGGACACCCCAGAATTAAGTTGGATTCCATTCAGAGAGTAAAGGGGAATGGGGGCCTTGCAGTGCCAAACCCTTGGGTCTATTACATTGCAGCACAGCTACAACACTTCCGGGGATGGGGCACAAAAGAGGGACCTGGAACAGGGGGGCGGTTAATCTCAGAAGACTCGCTATGGGATATACCCATACACGTTCTTGAGGCAGGAAGAGGGGAGAGAATGAGACCAGTATGCCACACATTGGTGTTACAATACAAGGTATGGAATAGAGGGAAGAGACTGACAGGTGTGAGTTGTCACACACCCATATGTCATAATTCAACAATCAGGGAATTCCTGAAAATGGAGGATTTTGGTCCAGTAGGGGCATTGTGTCCATGAAAAAGATTCAGATCGATGGGGAATTAAAAAGCTTTGAAGCCATTAAGGAGGCATATCAAATACCAAACATTGCCTTTTTCAGCTATTTGCAGCTGCGACATGCATATGAATCCCAGAAGCAGTCCTTAGACGTAACGGTGCACAGACTTTAAGCGTCTCATTTCGCTGCTGTGTGGGGCACTGCAAGACAAGTTCCTCCAAGGCGTTACTTTTCCTAGCAGATCCAAATGGGAGACCAATAGGGCCACTTACAGATACTCAGTGGGATACTATCCTTTCCCTAACACCAGTGCTCTCCCGCAGAGTAGGAGACTCACACAACTACTATTGCTGCACAGGGCCTATAAAACGGCAGCTCTGCTAGCCAAAATAGGGGCTAGGTCGGACTCGAACTGTCTAAAATTTAATATGCCTGAAGCAAATTTGATGCATATGTATTGGGAATGTACGCAGTTAGATGAGTATTGGAAAAAAGTGCTGGATCTTATTTTTAAGATATAGCCAATAAGATTAGAGGCTTCCCCATGGATCTGCCTAATGGGAATGCTGGAGGATGATATGACCATCACACCTGACATTATAGGCATGTCCCGTATACTCTAACAGGCACGTAAATCCAACTGCTCCCCCCCCCCCCACTATTAAAGAGCTGAAGGAACGCCTTTATGAAGTAATTAGACTGGAAAAGGGAGTATATAAAAAAAGAAAGGCTATGAAAAAGATTGATGCCGTGTGGAGTCTATGGATTGCTACACCAGATCTCCCCTCTAGGTTCTTGGTAAGCCCCCTGTCCTTTTGCCATGGCCATGTTATGCTTATGGGAAGTTGTATCAATAGGTTCGGTGGCGCCCTGTGTCGGAATGAGTGATGCATGTCTGTGGTAATTGGGTTGATTAAGATGTTACCCTCCAGTTTCTAAACATGGGTACACAATCCATGAATGGATTTACCTCCTCAGCGGGAGGCCAAGTTACTGACACACATGAAATACTGGGGATTGGGGGGGGGGGGGTTGTAGGAGGAGGGGGGGGGGCTGGGGAGATATGTTTGGATTTGTCTTCAATGTTGTAAATGGAAAATGTTATGGCAATAAAAATGATCTGATTTAAAAATAATTATATATAGGACATTGACATAAAGTACAGACTTTCAGCTTTCATTTGAGGGTATTAAAATTAGATGAAGGGTTTAGGAGCTTTAGCTTCTTCAACTGCCCCCCAACCCCAGAGCTCACCAGGGCTGCAGACAGGGAGCCAGGTAATTTGGATTCCAGTTTTATAAAGTAGTAACAGTATTTAGAATGCTGACAAAGGCTTTTTCAAAATCAGCATAGGCTACTGGGACTGGTCAGTGTTTTTATTATTTTTTTGTATTGTTTTCCACTTATATGACATAACAATAACACCAACCGTTAAAAACAAACAAAAAAAAAATAGACAAACATGAACACAGGAGGTCATTCAGATATGCCCTGGTCTTGTACTGTATGCAATTGGTCCATATACAGGGTTTGAAGTGGTATACACACGGTACTACAACAGGGACTCAAGTATCTATGCATAGGTATTTTTATTGGGGCAGATTCCACAGAGATAAGTTATGCAGAATCATGTTTAAGGTAGGTGCAGCTAGCCGAGGGTATCTTGTAAATTTTCCCGTAGGTACCATTTAGTCAGTGTAAAGGGGCACATTACCTGTTCTATCTCCTGTGTTGTAAGGAAGTGGCTCAACCATTGTCTCCATTCTTTGAATAACCTTTCGCTTTTGCACTTTTAGTACTTTCTATTACAATGTGCTCTAGATTCATAAGAGCCTTGACCTGCTCCAGAAAATAATGTAATGTGGGTACTTACTCTTGTAACCAGTATCGCAAAATACTGCATTTTACCACCATACTAATAACATGTAACAACTGCGGTAAATACTGTGGTGGTAAATAAGGTATGCAGCCAGTTTAGTGGAAAGGTCTCAGTTCCACAATAACTGGTATATATCTGTCACCTGTGACCACTGTGGATGTGAAATCTGTAAAAATCTGTGAAATCTATGGACACTGCCAAAGACCATGAAAGAGATCAGTACGACTTAGTGTATCAAATTTGTTAGAATCCACTTCCTTACATTAACCAGGTTTGACATGATGTGGTGTTGTATTGCAGCTCCTGTTCCTGGCCCAGGTCAAATTAATCTAAGAACATGAGAAAAGCTTGCACTAGTGAATATGATTAATGTCTAGTTTTTAATTTTTAAAAATATATTATTTAAATTGGAAACCTTTAAATATCAACTATACACTTCTTTAATATTCACAATGTAATACAGAGTAAAAAATGCTAAAAAACATAGGTGCATCAATCTTATCACTCAATCTTATATTGCATGTCTGAAAATGTGTTGGAAAAAGTCCACCATCTAGATTTACTTTTTGCACATCAATGCCCGTTTGATGATTTGGAATAGTTTTGAAACATCAGAATGTATATATTGTCCCGATATTTATGTTTTCAATTATCTATGATGGCATATAGCATATACTTGCTTGGTTCGATAGATACTCATGTCGATTGTTTCTGTTTTATGTGTCCATGTATCCATTATGTATGGTCATTGTAGTGATAAAATGGTACGAATTTTATACCAAACAGAAAACACTGTAGCAACTCACTGTGGTTATGCTGTGTAGCCTCGTGGACCTCTGTTGTTCCTTCAGCATAATGTGCTTTGTTTAGCGTCAGAGTTTCACGCATGCACACCTTGGATCAGAGATGCACCATAGATCGAAGGAGAGCGATGTGTTCTTTCAAACAGGCTTTAATTTACCGTATGAGAGATGCAATAGTAAGTATTTGTTATTGTTCTACCATTGCGTTTTTGCTTCGTAGAAAGGAGGAGTTGCCTCTTATACTGTTGTCAGTGTGGATCGGCTGATCTTATACCTTCCAAAAAGAAATATTAACTGCCAAACATGTTTGAAAGTTTCTACTTCTTCCTTAGTGGCATAAGGTTGTGTTTTGCATTCTAGTGGTATCATTAATCTTGATTTGATTCATTCCTTTTATAGTGACCAAGATCAGTACTGGATTCTATAAGTGGTGACGAAAACCTGTGGTGGATGAGCTCGGACCTCATTTGCCCCATAGAAGTCTATGGAGATGCAAAAAATACAGGTTGCATATGGCACACACAAGTTGCGAGCCATATGTTATCCATATTTGTGCATTGTTCCCAGGGAGACCTGCAAGTGAAAGGGCATAGTCTGGCAGGGGTTTGCAGAGCAGCTCAGTGCATTGCAAGAAGTAATTAACAGCCATGTGCCACCTCATAATGGAAAAGCTACTTTGCCTTGTACAGTCTCATCCACTTCTATGGGGGAAGTCCATGGAAACCTACTATGATAACGGTCTGTGGGCCCAGGCGTGGGAGGAAATAAGCGCAGAGATGGCCATGGTTGAATGGAAGCGGGCATCTACCACAGAAACTGCAAAAAATGGTTAAGTATTGCTAACCGACCACGCACAACTCCCCTCAACACCCTTACCTGACCCTTTTCCCTTTGTATGCAAATTGTACCTGATCCTTGTTCTGGACATGTGAGGCCCAGATTGCATGGAGCAGGTACAGATGGAAGGACTCCCTTTCAGCTACTGAAGAGCACATTTGTAATTTTAGCATTGCTGCACCAATTGCTGGAAAGGCACTTAGCCATGAGCTGCTATCTATCCCCCCAACCCCATTTTTTTTTGTAATTCTAATTGTTACAATTTTTCTCAATAGTCTAGAGCCTCAATATCTGTTGGCGCTCTGCTCAAGACCAGTAGAAGAGAGAAAAAAAAGGAGAAAATCAAGAGCGGATCGGGAAAGTTAACTAAGAACCCATACTTATATGCCCGAAAACTTCACTTTTTAGACACAATAATGAATGTCGGAGAGCATGTATGTTTTAAGTATTTTTATACATTGGGCCACATTTATTAATACCCTACAAAGTTACTAATTATTATTATATATTATTATATTAAATATTATATTATTATTAATAATTTTTCCCCATATTCCCCATTCCCTCTGTCTGATGTAATCTCAATGCAGTAGAGAAGGCTTCAGCACACAGTGGGAGGGGGAGGTGCTCCTTGCAGACTATACCAGCCTGTGAAGCTGCCGCATGGAGGGTCTTTAGGAACACCTACAGGAGCCATTCAGGCTCATTAGCATAATTAAAAAAAAATATTTTAGAGGAAAGGACACCATGGAGGACAAATATAATAAAAAAAAATAATTACCACATTGCCTGGATCTACAAGTAAGTGTCCCTGGTTTATCATGCTTGATTTTGATGGTAGATTTCCTTTACATTAACTCCTCTGGCTCCCCTTTTGATGTGACCGCAAACTTTTAGCACTTTTTTGATGTCTCTCTTTTACTCCTTGCAAGTTTTAGTGAATAAGTGTCTCCATCACCCCTGTGGCCACCAACTTTAAAGGAAATTACCACCAGGATGAAGTATTATAAACCAAGCACATTTATATGTTGGTATGTGCCTCCGCTGGCAGGATACACTCTTCTTTTAGCTTCTTAAGCCCCTGTTTTTACAAGAAAATTGATACTGGAGCCCCTCAGTGTCATTAGCTTAATTTTTAAAGATTATTTTGGTTGAAATAAGGGGAAAAGAAGAGCAGATCGTGCCAGATGGGGTAAACTTGGTTTACAATCCTTCACCATGGTGGTAGATTTCCTTTAAGAGGATAAGTATTTGCAGTGTAACATTGTTGTTTGACAGGTCTTGGCTGTTTTCTCTCTGCTAGATTGTCTAGATGTCTTTATGCATTCCTATTTTGCATGTCATCTTTTATTAAAAGAACTATAAATGTCAAGCATATGTGTGATCTTGTCAGATGCCTTCTTATAGATGGTGCCAAAGGCCCTGAGGTATGTTTTTGCACTGTGTATTGAGCAATAAATGGCTTCACATTGTTTCTGAAAATATATAGAGGTCATGAAGGTGTCCCAAGAATTGTTTGCTGGCTTTTCTGAATAGAGATATAAGAGATGCATCTAGAGTTTTAGGCAAAACTGTGCCAGGTCCCACTCGATGTAGTTTTGCAAAAGTCTGCAACTGTTTGAAAAGAAGTACACAGACACAGAGACATGGCATGTAGGTGGCAAAGTTGCAGTGCACAAGAAATTGAAATTATTTTACTTCTTCTACACCAGAAAACTGTCGTAGAAGCAGTAAAATTTAATTGGATTTTGCATGGTGCAGGGCCTTAAAGGTCAGTCATGCTCCAGCGGCTACTGCAGGAGTAGTAGAAAACTGCAGGGACGTCTAAAGACGTTGTTGCAGACTCTGGACATGCCCCTGCTGACGTCTTAACATGGTACAAAACTTGTTATAGTTGTACTAAAAATACAGTTGGTGCATTCTGCAGGAGTTCCAGGCAGTAGCTGATGCAGCTATCGATGTGACATCACCATCAGCCTTTGTACACAGCAAATATTGGTGAGAAGTGGTGCCACGGCTGAACGGGACTGTGGAGAGAGGCGAGTATCTGTTGATAATTACCCCCCCACCCCCAGACTCATATATATTAAGAAATGTATCCTATACAACCTATTTAAGTCCAAAACAGCTTTGAGAAATGTGTTTCATAGTGTATGTGTTATGTTTGGTTATGCTTTTACCTTTAGGTCTCCTGCACATGAACATGTGCACACTATAGCTCTGTAGTCTGTTGTTTAGGTCCGTGTGTCTGCTCCATACCATTGACAGACTGGCTCTGCCACATACAGGGCAGGAATAGTACTGACCAACAAAAAATTGCGTGGTGCTGCACCTTCCCTGTTATGAGCTGTCCTTAACGGTCCTAGATGGATCCAGCAAACATCCACTATTCAATAATCCAGTAGAAGAAACTCTTTTGTGACCGGAGCTCAAAAACGAAAAAAAAACCATCCATGCAGGTTTCCTCCTTATTTGTGCACCAAACACAAGGGATCACTTTCAGGGATAAGTCACCATTCAGACCAGAAACCGTCAATATTTTCACTCCTGTCCTAGTCTCCTCCACTCACTGCATATAAGAGACATATCCATACATAGTGTAGACAGTTTCAAACTTTTAAAACTTTTATTTCCAGTTCTACTCACATATGTAGATAAAAAATGTGCATATCACAAATAACTCCACGAGGACGCCAATCCTTGGGCAATCTGCTTTTTTAATTAACCCCTAGGCGCACCAGGACGTTATAGTACGTCCCCGGGGCTACATGTTAAGCACATGGGGATGTGCTATAACATCCTGCTTCTGGCACCGGCTCACGAACGGAGCCGGCACCAGAAGCAGCGGCTGTCAGTTGTCTAAGCGGCGTGTAAGGGGTTAACACTCCGATCGCAGGTGTTAACCCCTTACACCCCGCGTTCAAGCACAAAAAAAACCCGCATTTTTGTATTCCATTTCTGTAACAATCTGTATAATAAAAGTAGAATCGTTACTGGACCTGCCGGTAAACGCCAGAGAAAAAAAACCGCAAAACTTTCCGAAAAAAGATCAGCTTTTATAGGGTATCAATTAAAATGATCGAGGTGCCTCCTTCTCTCTATGCCCGCCGTGCCCCATACAGCAGTTACCAACCACCACATATAGGGTATCAGTGTCCTCGGGAAAATGGGTATCAAACTTTGTGAGCCTTTTTTCATTAAATCCATTGTAAATGTTTATATTTCCACCAAAATGAGTGTATTGTGAAAAATATTAATTTGCAGACTTCATCTCCATTTGTTTTTAACCCTATAAAACACCTAAAGGTAACAACTCTTAAACATGTTTTCATACGTTGAGGGGTGTAGTTTCCATAATGGGGTAATTTACGAGTCTAGCTATTATTAGGCCTCTCAGTGTCAATTAGATTTAGCGGTCCATCTAAATACGGTTATGGTATTTTACAAAAAATGTGAAAAATGATACCAAAATTCTGGCCTCATAACATTCTAGTAAAATATGTGGAATCTTAAAAATCATCCACCATAAGCAGACATTTGGGAAACGAAAGTTAGATTTATTGTGGGGGCTTGACTATCTGCATCAAAAGTAGAGAATTCCAATTTTTGCCAAATTTTGGTTTTTTTCATACTAACCCAAAAGATTTCATCCAAATTTTTTAACTAATTTGAAGTACAATGTTTCACGAGAAAACAATCTCAAAATCCCGTGATATCTCCTAGGTTCAAAGCTATAACCACTAAGTAACACGGCAAAGATTTGAAAAAATGGGGGTGAGGAGGTAATGACTGGAACTTGCAGCACTTGCAACAGATGCCCACATGACTCATCCGTCTGCTGGCAAGACTAGGTACAGTATGCAATTTATTAACTTTAAGTGAATGGAACCAGTAATGGTGATTATATAAGCAGATTGGGAATTAGTATTAAAAAGGGTATAGGAACCTGTCATTTGGTGAAAATGTGAAATTATGATTGCAGTTTCCCTGTAACCGGTTAAGGACCGAGCCCTTTCCTGTTTTTTCATGTCCATTTTTCACTCCCCACCTTCACAAATCTATACTTTTTTATTTCATGAAAGAGCCGTGTTGACTGCTTTTTAACTGTGTAACAAATTGCACTTCATATTGATGTTTAAATATTCCATGCCATGTACTCGGAAGCGGGAAAAAAATTCCAAATGCAGTGAAAATGGTTAAAAAAACGCATTTGCGCCATTTTCTTGTGGGCTTGGATATTACGGCTTTCACTGTGCACCCCAAAAGACATGTCTACTTTATTCTTTGGGTCGGTACGATCACGGGGATACCAAATTTGTATAGGTTGTATAATGTTTTCATACATTTACAAAAATTAAAACCTCCCGTACAAATTTTTTTTTTTATTTTGCCATCTTCTGGTGCTAATAACTTTTTTATACTTTGGTGTATGGAGCTGTGGGTGGTGTCATTTTTTGCGACATTTTGATAATATTTTCAATGATATCATTTTTAGGACTGTACGATCACCTTTTGATCACTTTTTATAGATTTTTTTTTAATTTTTCAAAATGGCAAAAAAGTGCCATTTTCGACTTTGGGCGCTATTTTCAGTTACGGGGTTAAACACATTGAAAAACCGTTAATATATTTTGATAGATCGGGCATTTTCGGGCGCGTCGATACTTAATGTGTTCATGATTTTTACTGTTTATTTAGATTTATGTCAGTTCTAGGGAAGGGGGGGTGATTTGAATTTTTAGGCTTTTTTATTATAATTTTTTTTTTTTAAACTTTTTTTTATTTTTCTTTTTACTATTTTTCAGACTCCCTAGGGTACTTTAACCCTAGGTTGTCTGATCGATCCTATCATATACTGCCATACTACAGCACATTGTAATGAAGGGGTTAAAATGAAGACCCGAGGCTACCATGGAGACGGATCGCTGCTCACCGATGACGTCACGGGAGCCCATGCGCCTCCATCTTTTTGAGGCTAAATATGCTGCAAAGACTTACTGACTATGGAGAGGGCTCAGCCCATGAGCCCTCTCCATGCAGCGGGACCATACACGGCGGGTGATGGTGAACCAGTTAAAATAGAATGATTCTTTTATTGCATAAGGCTAAGAACATGTAGTCATAAAGATAAGTTATATCCATGTAATTTTACCAATACATTTAACAAGAGGCTGTTTAATTATCACAGACTATATCAGTTCCTTTACCTATGATTTTTCATTTGATTGATTTGCAGTTTTTTTCAAGAACCTGATTATTTCAGTGTTTGTTGACTAATGTTATCACACGGTGTGCCTGGCTGCTCTAACATGTTGGCACCATCTCAAGTTTACTCAATAGAGGTTGAGTGCAGCTCCAAGCACCTCTTGACGAGCACATTTTTTAGTCTACAGTTCAAGAGGAAACATGAAAGTCATCCTCGAGTATATATCTCTTTTTTTACTTGCAATCTATTCCTACATAGAGGAGCTCATCAAACTGTGTATGCCAGTGAAAAGAAAATCTGTTAGTGGAGATATTGTCTTGATCACTGGATCTGGTCATGGCATTGGACGACTAACTGCCCTTGAATTTGCCAAATTGCAGAGTATTCTTATTTTATGGGATATCAACAAGGTACATATTTTTCTTGTATGTTTTCTGTCTTACAAATATGTGCACTATCTACTACTTTTTACTATTACTTATGTTTAAGAAGTCTTCACCTGTAGGCATATAAGTCTAATAAGGGTTTGGTCAGTGAAAAACTGACATTTTTCATCATAGTTCAATCAGTTTTCAGTCAGAGTTTGTTCAGTGTTCAGAGTTTGTTTCATGCATGTTTTCAATGTATTTTCAATTCAATTTCAATGCGTAGGACTCAGGACTGAGCTCTATCTTTTCTATGGCAATTGATGCGTGAAAAACGCTTTGCACTTGCATGCGTCTCAGAGTGCAATGCGTGTTTGAGGTGTCTCCATAGACTTGTATGGTGCGTTTTTCACAAAAGTGACTTGCAAAAGTAGAGCATGCCGAGATTTAAACGCGCGCTAAAAAAGTGCATGTGTGCGTGAAAGAAAATGCAAGTCTGAAAAGGCACATTGATTACAATGGGTCAAAGTGCAATGCAAGTTCTGTGCATCAAAAGCACGCGTAAAACCACAAGTGTAGAAGGGACCTAAGTAAACTTAAAAATGAAGGCTATCTATAATAATTATTTCATAGTTACAGACGTCTAACCTGAATAGTTGTTTCTCTTTTTCAGCCATTCCTATAGAGATTAACTAAGGGTGCTGTCACACAGTGCGTTCTTTGTCAGTTCTTGATACGTTTTTGGTGTTTTTTTAAACACGCTAAAAACAGATGTGTTTTAAAACGCATGCTTTTTTGCATGTTTACCAGCCAAACGGATGGGAAACATGCAAAAATGCATGTGTTTTCAGTGCAAGAACTGACAAAGAATGCACTGTGTGACAGCACCCTAATTGTCCGCCTAATAGGAAAGTTTCAGGAGTCTTCCTCAGGTATTTACTTATAATGTATTAGTACATTTATGTTAATAGTTAAAGCAGTTGTCCACTTTCAGCAAATAAATTATATGTTTTGGAAAAGTTATACAATATTACTATATACTCTCTGTATCAATTTATAATGGTTTTCTGGCTCTCTGCTGTCATTCTGTAGGAAGTTTTTATGTTTACTTCCAGTGGATAGAAATCTGTCCATGGTCACGTAGGAGTACGGCTCATTATAGCACACAGCTCTGATTTACTTTCTGTGATATTAACAAGACGTGCACCTGTGTGACATCACAAGACCATGAACAGATTTCTATCCGACTGAAATAAACATAGAAGCTTCTTACAGGATGACAGCAAGCAGAGTTCTAGAAAACCATGAGGAATTGATACAGAAAGTATATTGGAAACTTGTATAACTTTTTCTTGCACAAACCATATCAATTATTTGCTGAAAGTGAACACCCTCTTTAAGAACATACAGGAACTTACACATAGGCTTTTTTCATAGATTTGAGCAAAAGTCGGCAGCCTATATGTTATGGCGCCATATCATATCATAGATTATTACATCATACCTTCATTTGGTGTTGCCTTTGCATTATTCTGAAGTAAGTGGCCGTTAGCCATTACCATTGCCCCTAGAGAGGGGCTGGGTAAAAGATATTCCAATAATTTGTATTACTTAGTGAATATGTAATATATTTTGGGGCAGGTTATTCATTTTTTTAATCAGCACAAAATATTTACTTCCCTAAAAACGTTAACATGGATGAAAAAGACGTATTTTTATCAGCTCATGTATAAACTTCACACAGAAAATCACACTGTTTAAGCATTTTTTACCTCTTATAATCCCTGATTGTCTCAAATATCACTTAATCCTGATTAAGATTACTGAAGAATGATATTTGAGCATGTTTTCAGTGTTGTACAATTGGAAGAATTAAAGCTTAAAGGGATAGTACACTTTTACCAAATAATTAATAATTTTTGTGTAATACGATTTTCCATTATACTTTCTGTATCAATTCCTCACAGTTTTCTAGATCTATGCTTGCTGTCATTGGCTTTATTGTTTACTTACCGAGGATGAAAACTGTTCAGAACTCAAAGTATTCAGTATTCACATGACCATGATCACTTTTTATTCTCGGGAAATAAACAATGAAGTTTCCTGTTGAATAAAAGCAAACAGAAATCTATAAAACTGTGAAGAATTGATACAGAAAGTATGTGGAGTAAAAATATAACAAGGGAATTTGGGGATTGTAGTTACAGTTACAGAGAACTAGGTGAGAGTTTACTTATACTGTATCTGTGCCCTCGGTATTACTAAATTAAGGGAAAAATAAAATAAATTCTTGATTGTAAATTAAACCATTGAAGAACCCATAAATCGCCATGAGCTTCTAAAAAATAGTATCTGGGACAGTTAGAGGAATTTATAAGTAATGTTTAAGCTGTGCAATTCCAGTGACCCTGGAAGCTGTCCACCAGTGACCCTGGAATGCGGAAGACGTGACTACTCGTGGACAGCTGCTGGGATTCTTATTACACTATCCTATATGCCTATCATTGTGTGGAACTAGGTGAGAGTTGACTCACATCTTAGGAGAAATGCACTGGTCATCATTCAATACACAAGGAGAGCGCTCCTTTTGTCTTCATCTATTCTATCACAGTGGGAAAGTGTTGTATACACATCGTTCCCAGGTTTCTGAGTCAACAACTGCCTGACATCTTGGCCAGTCAGAAGAGATCAGGACTTTGTTCCATCCCTACCAGCCCAACCTGAAGCTATGTGGAGAGTGCTGCCACCTCACTAGAGGAATATAAAAACCCCTTGTGGGCCGAGGGTTTAGTAAGCATTTGAGAAGCAAGTCCAGTGTGCAGCCCCTGCAGAGCTGCCACCCAGACACACTACCAGGAAGCAGAAGTGTCTCAGGCCATTGCCTGACACCTATACTCAGTCAGGAGACTAGGCTACAGCAGAGGTCCACTGTCTGTACTCAGATCAATCTTCCCCAGCCTAGCCTGAAGTTACTACCAGGCTGTGAGCAACCCTTCCTGCGGACCAGATATCTCCTACCAGCTCTCCAGCTCTGCTGAACCTGCTGTTGAAGTTAGGCCGTTGCCTGCTGTTCCAGTTCAAATAAAGAACTGTGAGTAGATTTGCACAACGTGCCTCCGTGTGATCCCTGGATTAGGCTACTTCACTATCATGGTCTCCACATCCTCCATAACCCAGGAATTACTATATACACCTCAGGGGTCGCCCCAGGGAGAAACCTCCTTCATCAGCCTCTCCCACCACTTTTCTTGCACTCACCACTTGCTAGAGACCTGCCAGGCTGTAGGCGCGTCCTCCGGACCCAATACAAGGCACCGTGACCACAGCGTGCCAAATCCCGCATAAGCCAGCTGTGAAGAAAACGCATATTTTTTTGTAGTATCGAAAACTGTTTTTCTGTAACTCTGGTTGTGGTACATTAGTTTCCTGGTTTGGTAAACTTCTGTGTTCATGAGTGTGAATGACTTCTTACTCTACTTCTCTCATTAGGCCGGCCACCTAATGCTCTGTTCTCTTCTGTCTAGTATTACCACCTGGGCGCTGTGTACCAAAACCAGGGAATGTGCGGTTACAATGTAAAGTTATGTAATATACTATGTAATATATGCTCTGTTCTACTTACCTGCAGCATGGTGGGTCTGCCCTGACCTTATAAGAGGCAGGCCAGCAGCAGCACTGGTGTTTTATTGGGGAAGCTGCAGAGAATTGTGGATATTTCAATTGTATAAAAGGTGTCACTGACCATCCATCTGGTGGATTATGATTGTGGAGATTTGTGGTTTGCCTTCTGCTGATCTGTGTAACTACAAGAGCCTGGTGTTTATGTAACCTATTATGTTATACACAGACTTTTCAAAATAAACTCCTTTGGATTATTTTCATCACGCAAAGCCTGGTTGTGCAATGAAAAGCCTATGCCTCACGACAGCCACTCCGGTATTCTGGGCAGGCTGTCTACAACCACCGAAGATAGGCTAGGCTTCGGTGGGGGATGTTGCCCAGACTTTTTTTTCATAAATAAACCCAAAAGATACCATTCAAATTTTTCAACTAATTTGAAGCACAAGAAATGAGGTTGTCATGAGAAAACCATCTCAAAATCCCCTGGATAAGTTAAAGCATTCCAATGTTATAGCCACTTTTAGCTTAAATCTGCTAGCCACTAGCAGATTTTAAAAAAATCCGGATTAGTCTGAAAGGGGTTAATATAAACTTAATTATTAATATTGGAATTGTCGATTAGTGTGGGTATATTTTTTTCTCATTATGTGCGACGGGAAGGACTTAAAGTCCTCCTAAAGTAGAGAGCCTGTTGTTAAAAATTTGAATCCCACCCATGTGTAGGTGTCGCATACAAACAGTAGATTGCAATATTAGTACAAGATCTCAATGAAATGTATACTTCATGGATGACTTACTTGGATCTTACTTGTAATAATATCAGAATTTTTTTTTTGTACAAAGCTCCGGCGGCTTCAAGAGAATGGTGGCGCATGGGCTCCCTGTGACGTCATCGGGGGGTGCCAATCGGTTTCCGTGACAGCCTTGGATCGCTCGAAGACCGGAACTTGTCTGGATTTAAACTATTCATTATAATGTGCGATTTGCACATTGTAATGAATGAGGAGGAAAATCCCCATATACTGCCTTACTGTAGTATGAGAGCATATGGTAGGATCAATCAGAAAACCTAGTGTTAAAGTACCCTAGGGGGCCTCAAAAATAGTAAAAATAAAAAAAAGTTTAAAAAATGATATAAAAAAAATCTAAAAATTCAAATCACCCTCCTTTCCTTAGAAGTCATATCAAAATAAATAGTAAAAATCATAGACACATTAGGTATTGCTGCGTCCCAAAATGCCCGATCTATTAAAATAGAAGCTCGTAACAGTTCGAAGTTGAAAATGGCACTTTTTTGGCATTCTAAAAAATCTAAAACATTCAATAAAAACTGATCAAAAGGCAGTACAGTCCTAAAAAGAGAAGCATTGAAAGCATAATCAAAAGTCACACCTCTGTACACCAAAGTTTTTTTTTACAAAAAAACATTTTAGTAAATGTATAAAGACTTATACACATTTGTTAACCCTGTGATTGCACCAGGGATAAAAGAGTTGTCTGAACATTGATAAACTTAGCTGCATTCTTCACAATTTCCCTGACCATGGATAGTGCATGATATTGCAACTAGGGTTCATTTATGTCTCTACAACGAAACCACATTACCGCCACAGACCATGGTCACTTATAGCGCTATTTTTGGAAGAAAGCTGTCATGGTTTTTACTGTCTGGACAAACCCTTAAAGTTTTTGAAGTCCAGAAGCAAATTTACACGGCAATAAGGTGACACGTCTTAAAGCAGGTTTTTTACCTGCAGGTTAATGATCATCATTTTAAAACTATACTGTAGTAATTCAAGTTCAAGTTTATGATCATCCGGCAAGTCTGGCTTGGCTCCTGAAATGTCAGACAGTTGGAATCCCTAAGGAGAAGGCAGAAGCAGTAACAAACAGCCTTCTCCTTAGGGATTTCTTCACTGCATAGCTCTGAAATATCAGCCAGATCTATAGACCTAGCAGTCTCATGGTTGCCAGGTCTGCAGGGGTTAATCAGAGCTGCAGCTCTAATCAGACATTAATCCCCACAGTTGTCATTATCCCTGTAACTGGGACTCTTATTGATGCCCCAGTTACAGGTGAAAACTTAAAAGTGAAAAAAAAATAGAAATTAGAAAAATAAAACTATGGAAATGTCCCCCCTGGGTTTTTTTTATGACCTTATGGGGCACAGATAAGGTAAAACACACACACACAGAACATATTAATATACATTTAAAATATTAAAATATCTAATAGAATTCAAAAACATTGCTATAGTCAACCCGTTTGCCCAAGACTATAAATATTATACATCAAAACATATAATATTATAATAGTAATTTTGACTTAATTTGAAAACTAAAAAAACATATACTGGATATATAGAAATATATATTTTTCTCCCAAAAAACTAAAAATGAAAACAAGGCCCTTAAAGGGGTTTTTCAGTTTATCTAGTTAATATATCTGAAACCACCACTGATCAGCAAGTTAGGTCCTATGCTGTGGATGCTCGCCCGGCTGTACCCTTAGGGCAGTGGTAGCAAACCTATGGCATGGGTGCCATAGGTGGCACACAGAGCCCTTTCTGTGGGCATCCAGGCCTTCACCCCAACACAGAGTTTGCCGGCTTTCTCCTGTGATCTAAGACAGAGCAGGACGTGCCATGCTCAGCGCTATTTTAAAGCGACATCCTTGGCTGCCAGGACTACAGGGGGAGTAAGAAGATGTGGATAGAGATGGATTGTCATTGGAGCTCCTGCTCTGAGTCCGCTGATTCTTCCTCTTCAGGGGACCGTGGAGTGAAGCTACAATCCAAATTTCTCGACCATCTTTCTATTGAATTGGTGAACTCAGGATGCCAATACATTAAAAACTGTGATACAACAGGGATCAATAGCTTACTGCCTTAGGGCGTACCGCTGTGTGCTGGAGAGGAGTTGACCCCTTCCCCCTCCATAGAGAAAAGCGACGCACGGCCGCACACACAGGGAAAGATAGAGCATGCACTATCTTTTCCTTGTGTGCAGCGCGGAATGAGGCACCATACTGATGCCCAACTGCCATTGCCGTCTATGGGTACGTATCCCCATCCCCATAGACGGCCGTCTGAATGTACCCTTTGACCAATAATATGAAAATTCACTAAAAATGCCCCACTTATTAAAGCCTTTTAAGTCCTGGTTAGAAAGCGGTTAATAAGATTAGGAAACAACATGTGTTTTATTGCAAAATAACTGGCTCAAAATTAGCTGGTGTAAAGTATCTTTTAAATGTCATGTACTTTTGCACTGCCAGAAAAGGCCAAAGAAACCACACATAACTGTGTGAGTCTTCCAAGCCATGCCAGCATTAAACATTACAAATCATGCATTCACAATATTTATTTAGCTTATCCTTGTACAAAGGATTGATTATTTGTCAGCAGTAAAGTGAACATTGGGACACTGTACTGGTCTAGTAAGTAAGTTCAAGTCTGTAAGTTCAAGTCCACTAGATAAATTGAAAATTATTTAACCTTAATGGGACTTGCTGAAAAATGTAACAACCTATACAATTAAGTTACCATAATATAATTTGTCTCACAAAAAAGTGAGTTCGTATAAGCTGTACTGATACAGTTATGGCTCATGGAATGAGGAAGCAGAAAACTGATAAAATCATACATTTTAGACAGAAAAGTAATTTACAGGTGTAGCGCCAGCACTAAATTCATATTGATGACCTATTTGCCAAATATAGGCATATAAACTTAGCAGACCTATTTGTAGTCTTTAAAAACATCCATCAAGCACTTGATATTCTGCCTGGTGATATAAAAATTACAGATAGAGGCTTGGCTATTGAAATCTACGTCACAAAACTACACACAGTTTATGTGCTAATGTTAATACAACTGGAGGTTTGAAAACCTGCAGTGACTTGTATGCACTTTGCCCCTCTCTCTAGTAGGGAAGCGATGAATGAGTCATTCTTGTAAAAATGTTTGTACAATACCCTAGTATTGCATTGTATTCAGGTGGGATTAGAATATCCTCCTTTCCAGTACCCCCCCAGGACAAAATTTAAAAAAAGTGATGAAATAGTGAAAAAAAAATATAAAAGTAAAACTCAAAAATACCCTTAAAAACTTGTAAGATCACTATTCACTCATTTTAGAGAGCATAAAAGTTCCATTGGCAACGGAAAAGGGGCTCTGCGATTGATAGAACATGTTAAAGTGGCACACATAGGCAATTCTGATGCACTGTCCGTTGCAGGGTTAGAACAAGTATCTGTACCAGCACGTGAAGGGGATAGAAAGAAGAAATTACTAAGGAGAGAGGCATGGTGGATAATAAGAGCGGAGCCCACGGAGCATTAGGGCTCAATGATGAAAACAATATGGGGGTGTTCCTATAAAACTCCCTTTTCCACCTTCCTATTTGCTTTTCTCCCTTATTCATATACTCGTGTTATTATATAATAATCATTATTTAAAGTTTCCAAGAGATGGTTATTTGCAACATAATTTTGTAGTAATTCTTAGGAATTGCCATAATCCATGTCTCGAAATCCCTTACAAATTGCGTAAAAATGATATGCGTTTGTCACCTCATCTCCAAAGAAGCTTGATAAAACTTTATTTAAAAGTCACCCATACCCCTTAATGGTACCAATGAAAATCATGTGCAAACTCAACTAACTAAAAAAAAAAAACTTTAAGAAGTTAGCAATGCCCCTTCAAGATGGTGTGTTCACACATTGGGGCAGATTTACTTACCAGTCCCTGCGCAATCCCCGAGGTGCGTTCCCGGAGGAGAATGCACAGCAGCCACGCTTCACTACGAGCGTGGATCCTATATCCTGCATCTGTCGCTTCCCTGATCAGGTCTGCCGGAGTTCACCTTTTTCTTCCCGGTGCATGTAAGTGCTTGGCTTGCAACACAATTTAAATGTTAAATGCGCCAAAATCCAATCACATGCGACACAATCCCCGGCGTGATCCCCTAAAAGTTGGGAAACCCGATGAAAATGCGGCTGCAGGCCGCATAGGCCCCATTGTGTTTAATTATGCTGTTCTGTTCACATAAAGTTTACACTGCATTTACATAAACAAAAAGTTACTTAATTGCGATGCAAATGGGAAGCATACATTATTTGAAAGCAAACGTGGCTAAAACAATTTTACCGCAAATGAGATGTGAAATCAAAGGTAAAAGATAAAAATTATTGGAAAAGATTAACCAGTTGTCAGCTAATTATGACGGCGCAAAGAGGAAAATTGTAAGTGGAATAGAGGTCCAGTATTCCTTATGGTCCGATAAAACAGTTTTTCCTCGGCATCTACGTCATTCAGAGAAGATTGCAGTAAACAGGGTAAACAGTACCTTACATCAAGTGAAGATGAATAAAATAAAGTCTCCGTGCACTCCCTCTGTGTGGCGCTCTTGTGGATCCAGTTGTTGCGCTAGCGGTGTACAGCGTGTGGCTGTGCAGCCCTCCGGTCCTTCCGACTCGGGAACTCCACTGCAGCACTTTCCGTTCCGCTTTGGTCCAGTAGTGCAACACAATCTCTTTTTGGGAAAAAAAGGTTTCTTTAATATTATACTCACAAACTTTTCTATTAAAAAAGGCCTTATAAAATCTCATAGACTCTCATGCACGTTCGGCGTTGTCTGCCCGACTCGAGTTTCGGCAACTTACGGCTTCTTCCGGGACTCCGGAAGTTATGAAATCTGTTATGCTCTGTAGTTATGAAATTTGGTCTATTACTGTATATGTGGTAAAAAAAAATAAAGGGGAGACAAGGAAAGAAGGGAAGGTGTGAGTGTAGTTAATACTTCACTTTTATTAAATACTCATTAAAAATGCGGACATAACCGCTAAAAATTTAGTCACCACTTTAATACACGTATATTCCCGTGTTGGGACAAAGGGCTAAGCTAATGTGTCCCCCAAAAATATTTTTAGATTATTTCATATTATTCACTGAGAAGAAGACCCCAGAAGAAGCTGAGTTTACTCAGTGAAATGTGGGTTTAGACGATCACTCACACTGTAATATGGGGACTCACAATTTAGGGATATCGCTTACCTAATGTCACACTGGTTGCGGACAAATCCTCTGTGGTACATAGACACAGCCAACCACTCCGATCTAGATCGCAAACGGACTGTGCTTTTGTAGAGAGACACGGAGTCAGCAGCAAGACAGGAGCTGTGCCCCATAGCAGTGGAAGAAATCTTCATCATAGATCAGTGATGGGCAACCTTTTGAGCTTGGTGTGTCAAAATTCACCAAAAAACCGAGCATAACTCTGGTGCTGTGTCACCTTTAGAAAAAAACCTAATTTTGTAATAACATGTCCAGCAGCGGCCTCCCCTTATTAATAACATGTCCAGCAGCGGCCTCCCCTTATTAATAACATGTCCAGCAGTGGCCTCCCCTTATTAATAACATGTCCAGCAGCGGCCTTCCCTTATTAATAACATGTCCAGCAGCGGCCTTCCCTTATTAATAACATGTCCAGCAGCGGCCTCCCCTTATTAATAACATGTCCAGCAGCAGCCTTCCCTTATTAATAACATGTCCAGCAGCGGCCTCCCCTTATTAATAACATGTCCAGCAGCGGCCTTCCTTCCCTAATAAAATACCCCTCGGCCTCCCTGTTACTATTAAATGCCCCTAGCGGCCTCCTTCCCATAAAGGCCCAGCGGCCTCCCTTTACTACTAAATACCACTAAGAGGCCTCCCTTTACTACTAAAATACCCTAGCGGCCTCCTTACTACTAAAATACCCCTAGCGGCCTCCTTTTACTACTAAAATAACCACTAGCCGCCTCCTTTACTACTAAAATAGCCCAGAGCTGCCTCCCTTTACTACTAAAATACCACTAGCGGCCTCCCTTTACTACTAAAAAATACCCCTAGCGGCCTCCCTTATACTAAAAACCCCTAGCGCTCCTTTTCCCTCTAAATACCCCTAGCTGCCTCTTTACTACAAAAATACCCTAGCCCACCTCCCTTTAAATATAATATAATAAAAATATATACTTACCCAGTGATGTCTCTTCCCTGTAGCTTACTGCAGGTCTGATATAATGGCGGCTCGGCGCACCTCAGTTGCACCGCGCGGCTCGGGTCCGTGACTGAAGTTGACCTGACGTCAGGTCGCCTCAGTCACGGACGAGCAGCGTGCATTGCAGCCTGGAGGAAGAACCGGAGGAGTTGCAGATGGTGGGCGGACAAAGCGGCGTCGGACAGGTAGCAGGGGGGCAGAAACACACAGGGGCAGCACATTACACAGGGGCAGAAACACAGGGACGGGACATTAACACAGGAGGCAGCACATTACACAGGCGAGGGGAGGGCCAGAACCGCGGACCAAAAATGGCTACGCTGTCGGTGAGACAAGCGTGTCAGTTGTCACCATCACTGTCATAGACAATGCTGCACTCTAAACATTGTTGTCTGCAACCAGCCTGATGGTAGGAAGTCTAGCAGCATGATCTATGTTACAATGTTGCAATCGAAAAAGTTAATATAAACATAAGGACAAGTGGGCCTATGCTAAATCACTCCATATAGCTCTGTTTGCAAATCAGTATAATAAAGGAATAGGCTATGTGTGTGAGGTGAACCGCAACGATCTGTGTAAAAATGTTTGTAAACCTAGGGTCAATACATACACAATGATAAGCTGGCTGTGTTACAAATAAATCACCACATACAACCCTTTCTTCCTATCCACTATTAGAATCCTGCGCCTTCACAAAGATATAGGGAGAACCCTTATTTTTCTGGGCAAGCTAATAATTAAATACATCTAAAAATATTTTTGGTGACACATTAGCTTAGCCCTTTGTCCCACACGAGAATAACGTTTGTATAAAGTGGTGACTTCATTTTTAGCGTGGAATGCACTGCTTAATAGTACCTCGAACGTTAGCGGGTTATATCCCCATTTTTAATTGGTATTTAATAAAGTTGAAGCATTAACTACACTTTTTTTCCATATTAGTTCTATTCTTTGAAAACGTTTTAGTTAGTAGTTTGGTTGTGCTGAAGTATTTGTTAACTAATATGGGTCTGATACCTTGGTTATGGGTTTGTATCTACACTTAACAAAAAAATATAAACATAGAACTTTTGATTAGTTCTCATTTTCACAAAAGAGGACACAAGGAGACTTTATTAGAACTATCATCCAGGTTTTTTTGGTTTACATCTTTAGTCACAGTAGTGGACCTAGTATTACTATGGTATTGTTTATACTTATCCCAATACTGATGCAATACTCTGTATTTTTATCGGCCTTATACTCTATTGGACCATTGTGAGTGGGTTGATGGTTGTAAATTTTTTTTTTACCCTGGGTTTTAGTGTTTTAATATAGGTGTGATTTTATAAGTTAAATACCGTATATACCCGAGTATAAGCCGAGACCCCTAATTTTACCACCCAAAACGGGAAAACATATTGGACTGAGTATAAGCCGAGGGTGGGGAATGGATTGGTCACAGCCCCCCCCCCAGTATATAGCAGCATGCCCCCAGTAGTTTACAGCCATCCCAGCCTGTCCCCCAGTAGTATACAGCCACCCCCAGCCTCCCCCAGTAGTATACAGCACTGCCCAGCTTGCCCAGTAGTATACAGCACTGCCCAGCCTGCCCCCAGTATATAATGCACTGCCCAGCCTGCCCCCAGTAGTATAAGCACAGCCCAGCTGCCCCCAGTAGTCTACAGCCCCGCCCAGCATTAAAAAAAAGAATAAAAATTATATTATCACCTCTGGGGCCCTGATCTGCAGCGTGCTCCCCGATGTCCGCACGGTTCCTCTTGGCTTCCGTGCCCCCCTTCCGTACATCGTGCTGGGCGCCGCATTGCTGCTCCTGGGCGGCGCTCGTATTGATGTCATCAGGGGCGCCCGGGAGACAGCAGTGGCGGTGCCGGGAAGCCAGAAGAGGAACATCTGGGGAGCAGCGCTGCAGATCGGGCCACGGAGGTGAGTATATAAGTTTATTATTTTTTTTAACTCGTTGTGATCATGTATAAGCCGAGGGGAAGTTTTCAGCACATTTTTTTGTGCTGAAAACCTCGGCTTATACAAAGCGATATTATAACGGTATATATATTTCTCATGTGACCACCATCAGGGCCTTTCTGCAGATCCTGTGCTAAAATCATGGAGAGAACCAGTCTAAACTGTGGACCTCAATATTGTATGTAGTCAGGTTGCACACCTTAGGCACCAACCCTGCTGAATTTACTGACTGTATAAAGTTTTCAAGGTTTATTTAATTGTACCTTTAAATATGTATTACAACTTCTTTTGCAGGATGGAATGAGGGAAACGGCCGAAGAATGCCAGAAAACTAGGAGCTAGACTTTTACATTTGTGGTAGTAGACTGCAGCAAAAGGAATGAGATTTATGCTGCAGCTGAAGAGGTTGATATATATCTTTGTTTTTGTTAATATAGGTTCTGATATATGCTCATAATGAATAACCTGTTTTTATATATTACAAAGGTCAAAGGACAACCATGGAGATGTGGATATTCGTATAAATAATGCAGAGGAGTGGTGTGTTTGGTGTTGAATTTTGGGAACTACGCGATCATCAAATTGAGAAGGACATTTGACGTTAACATTCTTGCTCATTTCTGGGTTAGTAGAGTAATAGTAATTGACTAATCCCTTCAATCAACAAAAGAGTCTCTAGCACATGTTAAATCCAGGATTAAGCTGATAAAATAGTTGTAATGTTCTGTTAGCGAATACAATTTGAAGGGGCTGGCCACTTTCAATGATGCTTTTGTTAATGTGTGTGTAAGCTTGGGGGGACATATATGGTTATTTACCAATATCATCTAATTAAAAGTTCTGCACACGCTTTTTCTGATATGACAAGTGAAGCCTCCTATCTTTGCCTAATCAGCCAGGACATTCCTGCCCATAAAATGGTTTCATGTGATCTTATTGGTCCAAAAACAATCGCCCACCTGGTCCTTATTTTATATTCCTGAAAAACTATCATAAGATTTGGGCAGGGCAATTATTTATGGACAGATAGGATGACATTGACTCCATCAATAGCCATTTTATGGTCAGGAATGTCCATACTTCCAACTGTTTCGCCAGAGAAAGAGGGACAAAAAGGCCCTTCCCTTTTTTCAGAAAACATACCCATTGTCCGGCTTTTGCTCCACCCCCAAAAAATAGGTAATATCAAACCTTAATGGCCCCCACATAGTTTAATGCCCTTCCTGTGGCCAAACCTCCTAATGACCCAATATAATACCCCCCTAATTCAACTTGGAAATATAAACTACCCATCATTAATTTTTCCTCCCTTTATTTTCTGATAAATATCCACAATACTGGGGGGCATGTGCTGGCTTCATATATACTGGGGGGATGTCCCAGAATAGTATATTGCTGGAGGCATGAGCTGGCTTACTAACATACTGGGAGCATGTGCTGGTGCCAAAAGTATTGGACCCCTGCAAATTCTGTCAGATAATTATTCATTTTCAAAAAAAATTATGCATTCAGAATATTATGTATTACTTCATTTAATTTCTTCTATGGAAAACCACAAAAAGAATTGTCAAAAGACAAATTGGATATAATCCACACCAAACATAAAAAAGGGGGTGGACAAAGTATTGGCACTGTTAGAAGACCATGTGATGCTTCTGTAATTTGTGTAATTAACAGCACCGGTAACTACCTGGGCACCTAACAGGTGGGTGCGCAATAAACTAAATCACACTTGCAAGCCAGTTGAAATGGATTAAAGTTGACTGAACCTCTGTCCTGTGTGTGTTACCACATTGATCTTGGAGAAAAGAAAAAAGACCAAAGAATTGTCTGAGGACTTGAGAATCTCAAAGACCTTAATGTTCCAGTGTCTACCGTGGGCAGTGTCATCAAGAAGTTTAAAGCCATTGCACTGTGGTTAACCTCTCGAGAGTGGGACGGAAAAAAGAAAAATCAAAGAGGTTCAACCCCAGATTGTGCAGATGGTGGATAAAAGAACCTCAAACTAACAAGTTCAAGAAGACCACTTCTTACACAGGAACAAAGAAAAGCCAGGCTGGAGTTTGACAAAAAATACCTGAGAAAGACTAAAACGTTTTGGGGAATGTTCTCTGGTAAGATGAGGCTAAAGTAGAGCTTTTTGGGGAAAAGGATTCAACAACATAGAGTTTACAGGAAAAAAGAAGAGGCCTAAAGAAAAGACACGGTCCCTACAGTCCACATGTGCGGAGGTGTCCCTGTGTGTTTTGGGTTACTTGCTGCCACTGGCAATGGACTGCTTGCCCATGTGCATGGCATTATGAGTTGACGACTACACAAAACTGTGTGGAAGCTGGGTCTCCCTCAGAGGTCACAGGTTTCCAGCCGGACAAATGACCAAACCACATTCAAAAGCACTCGAAAATAGTCTGACGAGAAAGAAAGCACTGGAGACCGCACTGGCCGATCTCAAAAGTGATCAGCATGAGTCCAACGACTGAATTCCATAGAACACTCGTGGAGAGATGTCAAATGTGCAGTTGGAGAAGTGCTTCACTCTCAGGACCGTGGATAGTTGGCTAAGGCTATATTCACACTGCCGTTGCCTGCCCGTACCGTAGCGGGCAACGGCAGTGCACGGGGAGAGGAGGAAGAGGTGAGCGCAGCTCACCCCCGCCCCTCTCCATAGCAACCTATGGCGCACAGCGCCGTATTACAGGAAAAGATAGGACAGGTCCTATCTTTTTTCCGGGTACGGAACCGCTCCCGTAGGGTGCCGTGCGCCCATTGCTGCCTATGGGGGACGTATATCTGCCGTATATACGTCCCCCATACGTTAGTGTGAATGTAGCCTAACATCGTTGTCTGCAACCAGCCTGATGTGTGTGAAGTCTAGCAGCATGATCTATGTTACAATGTTACAAATCTAAATGTTAATATAAACACAAGGACAAGTGAGCTAAATCACTCCATATAGCCTTGTTTGCAAATCAGATAAATAAAGGAATAGGCTTATGTGTATGGAGTTGAACAGCACAATCTGTGTAAAAATGTTGTAAACCTAGTGTCAATACATACACAATGATAAGCTGGCTGTGTTACAAATAAATCACCACATACAACCCTTTCCTTTCCCTATCCCACTATTAGAATCCTGCCCCTTCACAAGATATAAGGGAGAACCCTTATTTTTCTGGGCAAGCTAATAATATTAAATAATCTAAAAATATTTTTGGGGACACATTAGCTTAGCTCTTTGTCCCAACACGAGAATATACGTGTATTAAAGTGGTGACTTAATTTTTAGCGTGGAATGCACTGCTTAATAGTACCTCGAACGTTCAGGGGTTATATTCCCCATTTTTAATTAGTATTTAATAAAAGTGAAACATTAACTACACTTTTTCTCATATCAGTTCTATTCTTTGGAAAACTGTTTTTGTAGTAAGTTTGGTTGTGCTGATGTATTTGTGCTGAAGTATTTGTTAACTAAATATGGGTCTGATACCTTGTATCTACACTTAACAAAAAATATAAACATAGAACTTTTGTTTTAGTTCTCATTTTTCACAAGAGGAACACAAGGAGACATTTATTAGGACTTATACTCCAGGTTTTTTTGGTTATATCTTTAGTCACAGTAAGTGACCTCGTATTACTATTGGTATTGTTATACTTAACCCAATACTGATGCATACTCTGTATTTTTACTTATCTGCCTTACACTCTATTTGGACCATTGTGAGTGGGTTGATGGTTGTAAGATTTTTTTTTTTTACCCTGGGTTTTTAGTGTTTTTAATATAGGTGTTATTTTTATAAGTTAATTATATATATTTCTCATGTGCCCACCATCAGGGCTTTCTGCAGATCCTGTGCTAAAAATCATGGAGAGAACCAGTCTAAACTGTGGACCTCAATATGTGTAGTCAGGTTGCACCTTAGGCACCAACCCTTGCTGAATTTACTGATTGCTTAAATGTTTTCAGAGTTTTATTTAATTGTACCTTTAAATATGTATTACAACTTCTTTTGCAGGATGGAATAGAGGAAACGGCAGAAGAATGCAGAAAACTAGGAGCTAAGACTTTTACATTTGTGGTAGACTGCAGCAAAAGGAATGAGATTTATGCTGCAGCTGAAGAGGTTGATATTTATCTTTAGTTTTTGTTAATATAGTTCTGCTATTATGCCTTCATAATGAATAACCTGTTTTTATAATATTACAAAGGTCAAGACAACCATTGGAGATGTGGATATTCTTATAAATAATGCAGGAGTGGTGTTTGGTGTTGAATTTTTGGAACTACAGGATCATCAAATTGAGAAGACATTTGACGTTAACATTCTTGCTCATTTCTGGGTTAGTAGTAATAATGTAATTGACTAATCCCTTCAATCAACAAAGAGTCTCTAGCACATGTTTAAATCCAGGATTAAGCTGATAAATAAGTTGTAATGTTCTGTTTAGCGAATCACATTTGAAGGGGCTGGCCACTTTCAATTATGCTTTTTGTAATGTGTGTAAGCTTGGGGGACAATATATTGGTTATTTTACCAATATTCATCTATTAAAAGTTCTGCACCGCTTTCTTGATATGACAAGTGAAGCCTCCTATCTTTTGCCTAATCAGCCAGACATTCCTGCCCATAAAATGGTTTCATGTGATCACTATTGGTCCATAAACAATCGCCCACCTGGTCCTTAATTTTATATTCCTGAAAACTATCATAAGATCTGGGCAGGGCAATTATTTATGGACAGATAGGATGACATGACTCTCCATCACTAGCCATTTTATGGTCAGCAATGTCCATACCTCCCAACTGTTTCGGCCAGAGAAAGAGGGACAAAAAGTCCCTCCCTTTTTTCAGAAACCATACCCATTGTCCGGCTTTTGCTCCACCCCCAAACATAGTGTAATATCGACCTTAATGGCCCCCACATAGTTTAATGCCCCTTCCTGTGGCCAAACCCTCCTAATGACCCATATAATACCCCCCTAATTCAACTTGTCAATATAAACTACCCCTCATTAATTTTTTCCTCCCTTTTATTTTCTGATAAATATCCCCAATACTGGGGGCATGTGCTGGCTTACATATATACTGGGGTGATGTCCCAGAATACGTACATACATACTGGGAGCATGTGCTGGTGCCAAAAGTATTGGCACCCCTGCAATTCTGTCAGATAATACTCATCTTTTTCCAAAAAATTATTGCATTCAGAAATTATTTGGTATTATTATCTTCATTTAATTTGTCTTCTATGGAAAACCACAAAAAGAATTGTCAAAAAGACAAATTGGATATAATTCCACACCAAACATAAAAAAGGGGGTGGACAAAAGTATTGGCACTGTTAGAAAGACCATGTGATGCTTCTGTAATTTGTGTAATTAACAGCACCTGTAACATACCTGTGGCACCTAACAGGTGGGGCAATAACTAAATCACACTTGCAGCCAGTTGAAATGGATTAAAGTTGACTCAACCTCTGTCCTGTATCCTTGTGTGTACCACATTGATCTTGGAGAAAAGAAAAAAGACCAAAGAATTGTCTGAGGACTTGAGAATCAAAATTGTGAGGAAGCATAAACAATCTCAAGTCCAGCTCCAAAGACCCGAATGTTCCTGTGTCTACTGTGGGCAGTGTCATCAAGAAGTTTAAAGCCTATTGCACCGTGGTTAACCTCTCGAGATGTGGACGGAAAAGAAAAATCAAAGAGATTTCAACCCCAGATTGTGCAGATGGTGGATAAAGAACCTCAACTAACATCCAAACAAGTTCAAGAAGCCACTTCTTACACAGGAAAGCCAGGCTGGAGTTTGACAAAACTTACCTTAGAAAGCCTAAAACGTTTTGGGAGAATGTTCTCTGGTAAGATGAGGCTAAAGTAGAGCTTTTTGGGAAAAGGCATCAACATAGAGTTTACAGGAAAAAGAAGAGGCCTTCAAAGAAAAGAACACGGTCCCTACAGTCAAACATGGCGGAGGTTCCCTGATGTTTTTTGGGTTACTTTGCTGCCACTGGCACTGGACTGCTTGACCATGTGCATGGCATTATGAAGTCTGAAGACTACACAAAACAGTGTGAGAAAGCTGGGTCTCCCTCAGAGGTCACAGGTCTTCCAGCAGGACAATGACCCAAAACACACTTCAAAAAGCACTAGAAAATAGTCTGAGAGAAAGCACTGGAGACTGCTAAAGTGGCCAGCAATAAATCCAGACCTGAGTCCCATAGAACACCCGTGGAGAGATGTCAAAATGGCAGTTTGGAGAAGGTGCCTTCACATCTCAAGGACCTGGAACAGTTTGGAGAATGGTCTAAAATTCCAGCAGAGCATTGTAAGAAACTCATTGATGGTTACCGGAAGCGGTTGTTCGCAGTTATTTTGTCTAAAGGTTGTTCTACCAAATATTAGGCTGATGAGTTTTGTGTAAAATGATCAATGGTTTGATTTTTTTTTCTCTTCTGTGTAAAATAAATGAAGATATTAATACCAAAGAATTTGTGATTGCAATAATTTTCTGGAAGAAAACAAGTATTGTAGCGGTGGCAATACTTTTGCCGACCACTGTATACTGGAGGCATGTGCTGGCTTACAGATATACTGGGAGCATATGCTGGGCTACCTATTTACTGGGGGTATGTGATGGCTTACATATATACTGGGGGCATGTGCTGAGATAAGTATATACTGGGAAAGTGTGCAGGGATACGTATATACTAGTGCATGAGCTGGCCTACATATATACTGGAGGCATGTGCTGGCTTAGATACATACTGTGGGCATGTGTTTCCTTTCATAGATATTGGGGGCATGTGCTTGGATACATATATACTAGGGCAGTGATGGCAAACGTTTTAGAGGCCGAATGCCCAAACTACAACCGCAAACCTGCTTACATATTGAAAAGTGCCAATACGGAAATTTAACATAGTTAGTGTTACTCTTCATTTGGTAGTAGCAGTGAGACCTGTCAATCAGGAACAAAGAGACAGGGCAGTGCAGGGAATAATGAGTGGCTAGACTTACCTCAGAGTTGCATCTAAGTAGCCAAACTGATTTTTTTTAACATTGCAGCCATAAAAAGGAACCATTTAGGGATAATGGCAATGCCTTTGAATCAGTTTTTAATTTAGTATCTATTTTGGGTGGGTTAATTTGAATAGCAGGTTCCCTTCAGAGGAGTTGTATTGCATTCTGATGAGACTATAATTCTCAAATAAATGGTAACTTGCTTGAGGCCTGACTTCAAATTGATCACCTATGCTTCTTAATTTGAGATTTATTGTCCTACATGCTTGTTTATGTCTATTAAACACAATAAATATAAAAAGGTGTGTCTTTATTTCTTTTCAAGATTACTAAATCTTTCTTGCCTGCAATGATGAAGAAAAATTATGGTCACATAGCTACAGTGGCCTCTGTATGTGGTCATGTTGGATTGACATACCTGGTAGATTATTGGTAAGTTGAATTTTATTTTAATGACATGACTATAAAACTACAACTCATAAATCATTAAAAAATTGATTTCTTAATGTGCTGTGATACTGTGACAACATACCTCAAATATTAAGAATTTCTTTGTAAAATCATATTTGTCATATAGAGTTTCCTGGTAGACATAAGATTATAAAAACAAAAGATGAAATTCTTATCTTATTAAGAGACTAAAATCTTTTTTACCATTAGGGATTTAATAAAGATATCCTACCCTTTACGCTATAAAGTTTATATGTATGGCCATAGACTGCACAGCTCCTCTGTCCACCATTAACCCTTTCAGGACATGGCCCTTTGTTTTTTCATTTTTCACGCCCCATGATCAAAAATCCATAACTTTTTTATTTTTCCAGAGCTGTGTGACAACTTGTTTTCTGCGTAACAAATTACACTTCATAGAGATGGTATTTATTATTCCGTGCCGTGTACTGGGAAGCGGGAAAAAAATTCCAAATGCAGTGAAATTGGTAAAAAACGCATTTGTGCTGTTTTTTTGTGGGCTTGGATCTTACGGATTTCACTGTGCGCCCCAAATGACATGTCTACTTTATTCTTTGGGTCGGTGCGATTACGGGGATACCAAATTTATATAGGTTTTATAATGTTTTCATACATTTAAAAAAATTGCCATTTTCGACTTTGGGCGCGATTTTCCGTTACGGGATTAAACGCAGTGAAAAACCGTTATCATATTTTGATAGATCAGGCATTTTTGGAGGCGGAGATACCTAATGTGTTTATGATTTTTACTGTTTATTTATATTTATATCAGTTCTAGGGAAAGGGGGGTGATTTGAGTTTTTGAGTTTTTTGAACGGGTTAAAGATTCTGATTTTTAATGTTTACAAACACAGTGCAAGCAAACCGGGGACTGGCCTCAGCCCCGCCTCATATGCATTTCAATTAAAATGCATACTATCTGTAACCTGCAGTGTCTTGCATTTAAACAATTGCTCCAGAATTCTGGTGCAGATAGATTGATATGCTGTGAAAAAGCAATGGTTGTTAAGTATAAATTGTGCATTATCTATTGACATAGTAGCAATGCAGTAGTAGTAGTAGTAGTAGTAATAGTGGTAGGAGCTACAGTAATCAGCTTTATCAAATGTGTGTAAAGTATATATAATAGGTGTATATTTGTGTGTACATGTATGTGTGTGAGTATGTGTGTATATTTGTGTACATAGTGCATGAGTATGTGTATGCAATATATATGTATATAAGTATGTGTGTCTGTGTGTACATGAGTATGTATGTATTTGTATGAGTGTGTGTATGATCTCTTGTTTCTCTGGTGTGCATCTTCTACAATCCTCTTTGCAGTGCTCACCACTGCAGGGGAGAGTTGTCAGGTATCAGAGCATTCTGTGGATTGGCTCTGCAACATAGTGTAGACCTTACAAGACTCATCCACACTCACTGATGCAAACTACACTGCATTTTATAGTATATAGTAGCACTTTCTGTACAAATATACTATAATGGATACAGTGTATATGATTCTTGTGCAGGAAGTTCTCACTGCAGAGGAAGCAGGAGGAGGTTCATTAGCATAATTTTAAAAGTTGATTTAAGAAGGAGGTCATGGATAACAAATATAGGCGGTTATCTTACAACCAGTAACAGGACAGCGAGGAAATAGTTGCGCTCATTGGAAATGCCAGGGGAAAAAAAGGAAGACCGTGCAGGCCAAATGGGTTCCAAATAAGACTTTTTTTGTTTTCTATACTTTATGTCAGTACCTTCTTCAGATAAACATGGATTGTGTATCTGAAGAAGGATCTAAAACCCTGTTATACATGGGAATCAATAGTGTTATTTGGATTCCAGTTGGTTAGCACAGTCTTTCTTTTTTGACTGTGGGGGTGCCTCTTAGTTGTTGCACAACTTGTCCTGACTTTAATTTTAAGTGATGATCCAAGGATGCCAGCAGCTACATTTCTATTTGATTATTGCTGTTGAAAGTATGGCTAAAATATGGCTAAATTAAATAAAATGGGTGGTTGAGCTTCTAAAGATCTAATTGTCTCACTTTTTGCAGTTTAATACATTTGGCTTTTTTTTCAGTGCCAGCAAATTTGGTGCTGTTGGATTTCATGAGTGTTTGACTGTAGAGCTTGCTAGTCTTGGAAAAGATGGCATTAAGACAAGTTGCTTATGTCCAGTATTTGTAAACACTGGATTCGTCCAAAATCCAAGCACTAGGTAAGAAAACTTTGTATTTATTTATTTAAATCTATAAATTCAGTTTGTAATTTACATAATGAAATCAACTCTTCAGGGCTGGTTAATTTCTTTAATTACAAAGACTTGTACAGTACCTGACAAAGGTTTCCCGAAGTGTATTCATTGAATTGAAAATTAAAACTAAAAGTCCATGGCTTTAAGGTAATCCTGGGTGTTATGGCTATTAAAAAAATGTGTATAACTTTATAGAATCTTGCACAATTCAACTTCCCTTCTCCAACATAAAATATTATACAATAGACACTTTTTCCACTCCTGTGAGGTAAGTTGAAATACACAGAGTATTCTCTAGTAAAAGTTATATAATATTTTTTTTATAGAACACTGGTACAGATTTATCATCTAAAGAATTGTACTGAAGGTTCCAGGAACCCACCTGGGCAGGCATAAGACACCAAAGTACCCTGCTCGGACTCAAGTTTCCCATCAATTGGCTGAAATCTTTATTAGTGTCAGCAGCCACAATATATATTTTTTCATATATTTACTTTAAGAAAATGTACCATCAAAATCAAGCATATGGCCTCCTTCCTTGTGAAATATACTTTTAAATTATGCTAATGAACCAGAGAGGCTCTGGTGGGTATTTCACAGGCTGTCCCAATGAGCAGAGCTGGTCTCCCCTGCACTTCCTGCTGCTGCTAGATTACACAGGCAGAGGAAGAAGGGGGATGAGGGGCTCTGGAATCACCACCAGAGCCCCTCTGGCTCATTAGCATAAAATATGATTTTAGAAGGAAGGAGGACATGGATAACAAATAAAAGAAGATTATCACAGACACAGTGCCTGGATCTATGAGTACTCCTGTTTGTCATGCGTTTTATGTTAGATTTCCTTTAATTACATTTATCTGTCATTTCTCATTATTACTCTCTTATTTTCAGAATATGGCCTGTTCTAAAACCGGAGTATGTTGCTAAGACTTTTGTGGATGGTATCTTAACCAATAAAAAGATGATTCTTGTACCTTCGTCCGTGAAAACATACTTGATACTGTCAAAGTAAGAAAAATAATTAAAAATATGCATTTTTTCTCCTTTTTGCCTCTGCAGAGACAAGTGTTCCTTAAAGATTTCTCACGCCTGTACACAGAAGAGAGTTAAGAAATTATTTTAGTTATTTTAATTTATTTGCCATATGTAAACATTTCTTAAAGTGGATGTTCCTGTTTTAAGATAATTTCTCATAAATGTTGGCATGTTGTCCCTTAGAAACAAGATAGCTTCCTCGGATACGACCACCACGCACTCTGGCAGTGGTGGCCAGACAAGCGTTTTTGAACCCTGTCTGATCACCTGGCTTCAGCGTTACCACAGAACAGCTGTGGGACATGCAGTAACTCCCTGACATTTTATATACAAACACCCTATATCAGTGGTGGCGAACCTATGGCACTGGTGCCAGAGGTGGCACTCAGAGCCCTTTCCATGGGCACCCAGGCCATCACCAGAGAGGACTACAGGTATCTTCCTGCAGTCCCAGATACCCCAGGACTTGCTGTGCACAGAGCTATATTAAAGTGACAGGACTACCTGGGACTACTGGAGGAGTGAGAAGGTGTGGACAGATCTGGATTATCATTGTAGCTCGTGCTGCGGCCCTGACAATTCTTTCTGTTTATGGGATCCTGGAGGGAAGCTGCAATGATCATCCAAATTTCTTCCACTTTTTTTTAAAGCTGTGACAGAGAAGGGAGTATAAATCACAAAAATTAAATTTCTGTGTTGGCACTTTGCAATAAAAAATTGGGTCTTGGTTGTAGTTTGGGCACTCGGTCTCTAAAAGGTTCGCCATCACTGCCCTATATGTCTTTGTGTAATCACTCCAGCAGCGGTGGCCGTATCCAAGGACACAGTCTTATTTCTAAGGGATCATATGACTACATTTATAAGAAATTATCTTCACACAGAAACATTTTTTTAATAACATCCAATTGAAGAAATGTTTATATATGAAATATGGCAAATGGATTAAAGTAAATGTGAATGCCCAAATGGGAATACCCCTTTAATAATCGACTTGTAGCATACCTCCAGATTGAGATGTTTATAAAGAGAATTCTTCCCAGTGACTGACTGTGAATAGTTAAGTCATTAGAAGCATTATTTATTTCTGAGCTGTCAACTGAGTACAGGAGGGAAAGCTGATTTACACAAACTGCTGAAAGGGACACTGTCAACAGATTTTACCCTATTAAACTACTGCCCCTTTAGGTTGTGTATGAAATAATTTTGCTATTTTTTAAAGGTTTTTTAAAGTTTATTTTTAAAGTTAAGACTTACCATTTTATATATAAAACAATCTCCTTCAAAGTCATTTGAAAGTGATCAGTACAGTCATATTTTGATTGAGATGAGTCAAGATTAGAAGCCGCAGCGGGAAGCTGCAGAGATCCATGTACCCTACGTCTTAGTTGTTAGATCAACACTACACAGGTTCACATTTACTAAATTTACTAATTTTCTTTTTTGCGTTCACACGTGGCAATTGAATTGTATTTTATAATGCAATTCAAAGGCAATGGGGAGGAGTTATTCATGATCACATGCGCTTAGACCTTGTGATTGGGAACAAGCAAATGTTTTGCAAGTAAACATTTCAGATTAAATGTGGGGCAATATGTTAATGTTTTATAGCTATTCAGCTCTGTAGTTCCCATATGTAGTCTGTGAATTTAGCCAAAAGGTGGCAGGTAAAATGAGTCGGTTTTAAAATAGAGCTCTAAATCCTAATATCTTTTTAGGTTTCTTCCTCAGCGTGTAATCTCGAAGATAAACAAGATGCAAGATGTACAATTTTACACTAAGTTTAGAAGTGGAACCAAAATGGATTAATGATACCCAAAAGAAAAATAACAAAAGCAAGGCACAACTTTTCATGTTTTTTATGTATTTAGGCTACAAATTAGAATGTTGCTTTTAGTATAATTTTCTGCAATAGTAAAAATAAACCAGTTTCTTGTGTGTTTTCTTTAAAATGTATGTTATTGTAATATGAAATGAATTCAATTTTCTTTGTAGTGAACTCCTTTTAGCCAGTGAAAATATTACTTTTGCGGTCTCATATTTAGGTATGTGGGAATTGCCAGCTTCATCTAGTAATATTATTAGTATTAGCCATTAGTATTTTAAATGTGTTAAGTTACAATTTAAACAGAAATCTCAAAGAGCATCTATAAAATGGCTTATTTTTAATGTCCCAATAATGGCCTGAACTGATCACTAAATTGAACTTAGCCTATAATACAATCCTCTTGTGATTTACATTTGTTATAGTAGAACCATACAGTAGAAAAGTCCAGGGGTGGAAGTTTTCTTTGCTTTTAAGCAGGTAAATCGCATTTATGTCAGCCTTTTATACACGCTACTTCATATGTATGTACATTTGATAAAGAAAACTATTTGATTATGCATTCTGAAATAAAATGATCATTAAATACAGTATATACTATTTAATGTTGCAGTTGTATTAAAAGAAGTTTAGTAATTACTATGCTTTAAATACAAAGGAATAATTAAGCCAGATACCCGTATATACTCGAGTATAAGCCAACCCGAGTATAATCCGAGACCCCTTATTTTACCACCAAAAACTGGGAACACCTATTGACTCAAGTATAAGCCGAGGGTGGGAAATGCATTGGTCACAGCCTCCCAGTATATAGCCTGCAAGCCCCCACTAGTATATAGCCAGCCCCCACTAGTATATAGCCAGCCAGCCCCACTAGTATATAGCCAGCTAGCCCCAGTAATATATAGCCAGCCAGTCCCCAGTAGTATATAGCCAGCCCCCAGTAGTTTATAGCCAGCCAGCCCCCAGAACTATATAGCCAGCCCCTAGTATTATACAGCCAGCCAGCCCACAGTAGTATACAGCTAGACAGCCCCATGTATTATACAGCCAGACAGCCCCATGTAGTATACATCTAGGCAGCCCGCACATAAAGCAAACACATAAAAAAACAACAACTTATATACTCACCTTCGGGCGGTCCCGATGCCCAACGTAGCCTGCCAATGTTCCGGTCCCCACAGCTCCTAACATCCAGCAGAGATGCGTCCATGCGATCTGCCGACCAGCACACTTTATGATGTCATCAGCGGAGACACCGCTGCATCATAGTGTCTGCTGGCCTGCAGATCACGTGGACGCGTCTCTGGCGGCTAATAAAGCAAGGAGAAGAAAGAAGGTGAGCCGCGCCGAGCATCGGGGACACTGGATGGTGAGTATGACCCGGGGCTGTCGGCTCCTCTCTGTGCCGGGTTCCGCCTCCTGGCAGCCTCAGCATGCTCAGTTACTTACAGTATACACTGCAATACAAGTGTATTGCAGGGTAAAGGCTTGAATAAGCGATCGGATGATTGCTTATTCAAGCCAAGAAGTAGAAAGTGTAAAAAAAAGTTAAAAAAAAATTAAATCTTTTTATAATATAATTAAATAAATAAAATAAAAGTCCCATAATCTCCAAACGCTCCCATGCTCTCTACCTTAATATTTGCATTGAGTCCAAAGTATCATACCCTTTAAAATTTTTTCACGTTTTCATTGCAGCCAATTGGTAGATCAAAAGTTCCGTTTTTGCTCAGTACGTACGCTCTCACGCCACAGAACAAAACTGAAAGTAGATAATTTATGATAACGAAAAAAACTGAAATATCACATGGGGTCATAATATCCGTGCAGACCCTGGAGACCGCAGTTTAACTCACATGCTTCCAGTCCTTCGGGTCCTCCTGAGATGTTCTACTCCTTCATTGGGAGTCCCTGCATTTAATTAAACTAGGGGACTTATAGAACGGCACACACCTGCCTATAAGACGTCAAAATACATTGCGGTCAAAGCACCTGAAGCATAATCGCTAGGAACTGCCTAAGAGCTGAAGACAAACTATTGCCAGGCAGCACTCACGGCCTAAGAGCACAATTTCCTCCATAATGCTACATGGAATAGTTGGGGACTCCGCCAAACTAAGACTAGTAGGTCTGGCAGCCCCACTCACAGCTAGTAATAGTGGGGAAGACCTGGTGAGAGAGGTAAAGAGATACACCCAAGTCATTGGCTGAGCTCCAGAGTGCGTAGGACGAAACCCTCGATCTGTGGCTGAGGTTCAGATGATGCATAGGGGAGATGGGAGAAAATTCACGAAGGTGAACTTATTACTGCAGCAGCTTCCACCAAATCGGGGTCTTATGGCAAGTGTTGCTGTGGACAGCCTTCCTCAGTGCAAGAAAATATAAAAGCCACATACAGTTTGTGAAAAAACCACAGTAGACTCCAGCTCTTTTGGGGACATTTCATTCCCCCTCAAACATACCTCACGTCCTAATTGTTACATAGCTTGACTTCGCAATATTTTATTATGATTATATAATTGAGGTTATCGTGATCATGGGTGTGTTAATAGCTATTTGAGTATGTACAAATTGGTTAGGATATGGATAGGAAATTGTTTCCAAAACGTTCAGTTAAGGGGAGTCCGACAGAAGTGAGTAAAGGCCCACTGTAGACATCTTCCACAAAACCCTATTACCAAGAAACCGATTTTAAAACTTAAATACACTGACCCTATTTAGCCTACGGACCTTGAGCTAAGTATATGTAGTATATCAGTCTAGCAATCACGTGATAACACAGTATAAACTGGAGTCTCGAAGTTTCTTTTTGCTATACTACTGATCCAAATCCAATTCAACTTCAGAACAACCTACAGACCCTACGTGTAGGAACCCGGGGCGACTGCCTGAGGCTGACCCCTACTTAAGAAACAACCGACTTACACAGACGACCCAGTAACAACACAGACCTCTGCGATTTATAACATTAAAAGTATCACAGTTTCCAACTAAGATACAACCATCAACTTAAGCAGCAGCCCGCGCACCTACGGGCTTGAAGCAGTGCCCGCGTCAGACTCGGCCAGTGTTCTGCACATGCGCAGACGATAGATTTTCGGCTAGAAATCAAGATGCTACTGTGGCGTGGAGGTCTACCCGGCTCCAGCTACTCCACCCCAGTAGCCTGTTTAAAAATTTACATATAGTAGGAATAAAAGTTATTTAAAATTGGGAGATGGAGGGATTAGCCGTTAAAAGGGCTATCCCTACACGTCCTATAATCCCCCGCCCTTTATAGGTATCTCGTTGTAGGACTTAAACGAACAAACCTGTGGAACCTACTTTGTTGTAATCCGGGTGACCACCTGGTATTTAGATGCCTGAACAGAAAATCTGGTATTATGTTCTGTCACACAAAACGCAAAGAATTTCCCCTTTTTTTTTGTAGGAGTGCTGCCACTGGGACACAACCACTTGAGGTCTATTGTGTCATCACCAAAATCAAATGTGAAAACCAGCCATTGTCAATCTGTTGATGTTTGGCAAAACACATGGGGCTCATTTACACAAGGCCCCGCGTTAGCAATTTCGCTCGCGTACCTCCGAAAATTTCACAATTGTGCGCCGCGGGACAGGTTTTTTAAAGGGTTTTTTGGCGGACGGTCCCGGCTTTCACGCTTAACAAAAATGGGGGGGGGGGGGTTGGGTGCCATCTGGACGATCATGGTGTCCCTGTTCCCAGCAACATGTGAGTGTTTTCTTTCTTGGGAGCTTAGCGTTATGGTGTTGTTTAGTGGCCCTACTAGGCCACAAGAGTGCAGCGGAGCTGTTGCCTATAACCGGATTGGGTACGCGATCAGTATTAGAGTCCAATCTATTGTCAGGGGTCCCCAACTACGGGGCTCGCGGACGCGTTTTATGCGGGACCCCGGCAGCCTCGGCAGGCGGGCAGGGCTCTCCGTCTCTAGATATGGAAGCTCCTGCCTTCCAGTATAGTGCGTCGATGGCCGGAAACGGAACTGCATGCGGGTGCGCGCTCGCGTGACGCCGTCATCCACGCGGCCCCGCAGCACACATTTCCTGTCCGGCAGCCCAAGAAGAAAAGAAGACGCGGGAGCGAGGGCAGAGGGGAGGAGCGCGGTGCGAGTAAGTATAGGTTTTTTTTTTAAGCCAGCAGTATAAAAACATTTGCAGCGGGTGCCTTAAGATATGAAAAATTCTTATGGGAGATCAATAAATACCTAATGTGGTGGGGTGGGCTAAAACCAATGGTGGGGACATAAAAAACAATAAGACTAATGGTGTGGCGGCGAACATATAAAATAACTAATGGGTGGGTGGGGACAGCCATATAAATAACTAATGGTGGGGGGAGACAATAAAATAACTAATGGGAGGGGACGATAAAAAAAATAATGGTGTGGGGGGGGACAGTATAAAATAACTTGGGGAGGGGGGTCACACTAAAATAACTAATGGGGAGGGGAGAACATATAGAAATAACAATGGTGGCGGCAGATCGGAATGAATGGCTGGAGGCAAGGTATATCTTCTATTATGACAGTCTAGTATTAATAGGGGGGGCCAGTCATATTCAATAAGTTAATTGACTCAATTACTCATTACATTACATTAGGCCCAGTATATAAAATTCACAGGGGAGGTGCAGTATATTAAATTATAGGTGGAATTGAGGGGGGGGGCAGTGTATACAGATGCGGTCACATGTACCGCTATTTATCCGGCCCTCCAACGTCTGAGAGGGACAATGATGGCCCCCTATTAAAAGTTTGGGGACCCCTGTATATTGTTTGGGCAAGATGGCATGCGTTGTAACTGCCGACCTCACAGGAAATTGAGAGACTCCTTTATCTTTTTGTGCCCATATCAATCTCTGCGCGAGTATTTGGGTTTTTTTGTCCCGCCCTATGAAGCATTTGTGTAAGTCCTTATTATTTCTCAATATGCTTGTTTTAATAGCAGGGGTGAATGTGTTGAAGGGAATACACTGGTAAGGAATGATCATGATCAGATGCACTCTACTGCACTGTTCAATGGAGGAGTTTCCATCTGGCAATTTTTATTTATTTAGTTATGATTGTGTATTAAGGTGGTAGGCTTAACCTGTAGAGGCTGTTCTGGTGTTCTTTTCTCCGATTATTTATACTAAGGTATTTTTATATACTACTGAATATTATTCCTAGTTGCTTGAGCTCCCTTTTGCACTGAAAATACCATCATTGACTTATTATTTAAACCCGCGAAAAGATTCACCGCAAAGCTGGGCTAGTTTAGTTATTTTTGGATTGTATTTGATGGGTTCCAATACAGCAGAAGTATGCATCAGCAAACATCGTATTAGTTAAGTGATCCCTACCCACCCAATACCATAATTGATTTCTGGATGACCTTGGAGCTCTGTGATGGCTTGTTTTCTCGTAACAAATGCACTCATAGAGATGGCTTTTTAGTTTTCCATCCGTGTACTGGGAGACAGGCGAAAAAAAGTCCAAAGCATGAAAATTGGAAAATCGCATTTGTGCCGTTTTCTTGTGGGCTTGGATTACAGATTTCCACTGTGCAGACCAAATTACAGTCTATTTTATCTTTGGTGTCGGTACGTAATGGGGATACCAAATTTGTATAGGTTTTTAATTTGTTTCATACTTAGAAAAATTAAAACCTCCTGTAAAAAAAATTTGGGAAGGGGGAATTGCCATCTTCTGGCTATGGGTGGTGTCATTTTTTGAAACTTTTGATGACTTTTTTCAATGCTACAATTTTAGGACTTTAGACCTTTTGAATCACTTTTTATAGAAATTTTTTATATTTTCAAAATGATAAACAAGTGCCATTTTTTTACTTTGCCGTCATTTTCCGTTACAGGGTAACACAGTGAAAACCGTGTCTCATCGATCCTACATTACTGACGTGGACTGCCATACTAAATTGGGGATTTCCTGCTCATTCATACAATGTGGCAATTAGGCCCGAGGGCCTGTCATATCAACGGATTGCCGCTCCCCGGTTACGACAAGGGTGACGCTAGTGATCTTCAGCAAAATATGGGGCAGGGGGCCCAGGGCGCCCCGAGGACAACCAAAAATAGGAAACAGACAATCCACTGCCTGCTGATGATTATAGTCTTCCTCCTCTCCGGGGCTGGATATAACAACTGTATGCCCTACTGCTACTATGATACTTAAAGCTTAATAAAGGAATTATTATTATTGTATAATCCACCCAAAATTAAGATACAAATGAAGGCAAATCAGCCCGAGGCAAGCTGTAGAAGCTCCACTTATCTAGCAGTAGAGATGGCAAACAATAATAAAACTGATTGCACGGGTATACTGGTGGGATTAGAGAGACAATTCCAACTATAGCCACAGATGTGGAGAAGCATCTATACCCCTTATCACCGACACTAGTTTTCAGCTCACTGACCAGACTCGATTTTTCAATCGTGACTGTCTCCGATAGGTTGGTTATACTTCGGAATGCTGTTAACATATCCGGGTGATTTTGAGAAGGTTTTCTCGTACATTGTACTTCATGTTAGTTATAAAATTTAAAGTGATAAGTTTTGCGTTTCGTTCTGAAAAAAAGTGAAAAATTTGGGCAAAGTTTGTAAAAATTCTTCATTTTTCTTCAAGATGTAAAACTACCCAAAAAGTTGATAATTAACATATACAGGATATCTGCTTTATGTTGGGATGATATTTTTTGCTTCCGGTCATTTTTCTAGGATGTTATGAGGTGCAGAACTTTAGGTGCGATTTCTTATTTTCATGAAAATTGCCAAAAAACTCACATTTGAGGGACAACTCAGCTTTCAAGTGACTTGAGAGCCCAAATAATGTAAAACCCCCATAAATTACCCACTATAGAAGTTCACCCCTCAACATATGTAAAACACTTCTATAAGTCTATTAAACCCTTTACAGTGTTTCACATGGGTTTAAATATGGACCTGCGATTTTAGAAACTATAGAATTTTTTGGGAAAATACATTCATTTAGGCCAAAAACTGACATTTTCAGAATAAGATTAATGATGAAACACATGCAACGCTTGATGCCAGTTTCCTCCCGAGTTACTGATACCCCATATGTGGGTGGTAAACTTTCTGTACGGGCGCACGGTAGGGGAGTAAGATGAATGGAGTCGCCATTCACAGCAGATTTGTATTGTCACATTGTACGACCTATACATTTTTTTTTTTTTTTATGGTAATGCGAACATATGAGGGGCTTATTATGTACGGGGATGAGATACAATGTATAGATAATTTATTGGGAGTCTAAGGAGCTTATCATGAGATTTTAATTAACTATTTCAAAGGGGCACACAACAAAATCATCAATTTTTATTTGGATTGTTAGCATTTTTTTCCCCCCGCTCACCGTAATGTAAAATAATATTTTATATCTTATTTCGTGTGTTTCACTACGTGAGTGCGGTGATACCTCATTTATATCGTTTTTCTTATTTTTGCTCAATTTTCCTGAGCGAAAAACCAATATTGAGAAAATCGACATTGTTTTACTATTGACAGACTTTTCAGCGCCATAACTTCTGTATTTTTCTGTTGTCAGATCTGGTTGAGGGCTTATTTTTTTCGAAAACAGTTGAACATAACTTTTTTTGATCACTTTTTAGAACATTTTTTGTGATGGTGTTTGATGGAAAAGTTGTATATTAGGGAAGTTTTTCGAGTTTTTTTTTAACGTAGTTCACCAGGCGGGTTCTAATATATTAGATTTATTGTACAGATTAATAACGGACGCGGTGGGTTATGTACACAAATATGTACGTCGTGTTTGTGTTTTATTACTTTATTGCATTTTGTGTTACTATAATGAGAGTGCCCCCCCCCCACCATTAGTTATTCCGTTTCCGGCCGCATCGAGCACTATACTGTGACAAGCAGGAGCTTCCTATCTAGATGGACGGAAGCCCCTGCCCGACTGCCGTGGGCCGCATAGAAACGGTCCGCGGGCCGTAGTTTGGGGACCCCTGACATAATAGATTGGATCCATAATACTGATCGCTACTCCAATTGCGGTATAGAACAAGCTCTGCTGCACTCTTGTGGCCTAGTAGTGGCACTACACACACCATACGCTAAGCTCCCACAGAAAGCAAAACACTCACTGTTGCTCAGGGACACCATTGCCTTATGTAAAATCTTACGGAAAAAATTCCAGTTATGATTTCAATTGTCCAAACACCTCACACTGTGGGGAAACCCAGAATTTCCAGCAGGGACAGAAAGTAGGTTGTTTTTGTCATGGCGAAATTGTGGTATTACCAGAATGCAACACACCCTACACACCAGGGAGCCCAGACTGATATCTCTAGAGGAGTTATGAGAGGAATTTAATCTGTCGGGGAGGCCAGAAATCCCATATACCCAACTGCGTACATTTTGTTCCTCTAAGTTGAGGAATTTAGCAGGGGGATTTTTACGAAATAAATTTGACCAAATTCTGGGTAGCCAAACAGCTAAACAGTTAATCTCCCTCCTTTATATACTACTAAACCTCAAAGAGGAAAGCATGGGAGGAGGTCTCAACTTTCCATATTGGCATAGAAGGCTCGGGGCCAATGAGACCTCAATCTGCATCCTTCAGGGATGGACAACTATAAGGAAGCATGTAATAAGTGAAACATGGAGGGAATCCTTCTTTAACCCCTTCCCAACATTTGACATAGTATTACTGCATGGCGGGACGTGCGTTCCTGCAATATGAAGTAATACTACGTCATGCTTCTGGTGCCGGCTCCTTAACGGAGCTGACGCCAGAAGCTGCGGGTGTCAGCTATATATTATAGCTGACACCCGCCTCTAACACCCGCAATCGGAGATCGTGGTTGTTAACCCCTAACACGCCGCAGTTGCGCCGACCGTGATGCACTAAGATCGTGCGTCCAATTTCCTGCATGTGTCGATTCCCCGCTCAGGTCCGCCGGAGTTCATCATCTTCTTCCCGGTGCATGTAAGTGCATGGCCTGGGACGCAATTTTGAATGTTAAATCCTGCACATTGTCCAAATCCGTCGGATCGTCCGATGGCCCAACCCCCCCCCCCCCCCGATTTTTGTAGCGTGAAAGCCGGTACCGATGCGCCAAAAACCCCTTTTAAAACCCTGTCCCAGCGGCGCACAATTGAAATTTTCGGGATGTTTGCCGAAAGTGCAGTACGCGGGGCCCTTAGTAAATGAGCCCCATTGTTTTGCCAAACAGCCAAACAGATTGACAATGGATGGTTTTCACATTTGATTTTGTGATGACACAATAGACAATCAATGAGTTGTGTCCGAGTGGACAGCACTCCTACAAGAAATTTTTTTGTGGACAAGAGACCTAATACAGATTTCTGTTCAGGCATCTAAATACAGGCAGTCCCCGGGTTACATACAAGATAGGGTCTGTAGGTTTGTTCTTAAGTTGAATTTGGATTAGCAATAAAGCTTCATTGCAGACATCATTTATAACTGTTATAGCTGTTTATTGTAGCCTAGGACTAAAGTACAGTAACTTACCAAAATCCAGAGGTCCGTTTGTAAATAGGGGTCGTCTGTAAGTCAGGTGTTCTTAAGTAGGGGACCGCCTGTACTCACTTCTGTCGGGATCTCCCCTTAACTGAACAGTTTTGGAAAACAAATTCCCTTATCCAATATCTAACCAGATTTTGTACAATACTCAAACTAGCTATTAAACACACCCTGATCCAGATCAACCTCAATTATATAAATCACTAGAAAAATATTGCAATTCAAGCCTAATGTAACAAATTAGACTGAGGTATTTGTTGAGGGGGACATGAAATAGTCCCCAAAAAGACTGGGAGTCCTACATGTGTTTTTTCACAAACTGTATGTGGCTTTTATATGTCTTGCACTGAGGAGAGGCTTCCATCAGCACACTCTGCCATAAAGCCCCGACTTGTGGAAGGCTGCAGTAATAGTTCACTTCGTGGAATTTTCTCCCATCTCCCTACTGCATCTATGGACCTCAGCCACAATGATCTTGGGTTTCTCCCTACTGCATCTCTGGAGCTCAGCCACAATGATCTTGGGTTTCTTCTTTACCTCTCTCACCAAGGCTCTTCTCCCACTATTACTTAGTTTGGTTGGATGCCCAGACTTCTTCCATTTAAGCATTATGGAGGACATTGTGCTCTTAGGAACCTTGAGTGCTGCCTTGCAATAGTTCTGTCTCTCAGCTTCTTTAGGCAGTTCCCTAGAGCTTATGATTCTCATGTGCTTTGACATGCAATGTGATCTTTGAAGTCTTATATAGGCAGGTGTGTGCCTTTCCTTATAAAGTCCAATCAGTTTAATTAAATGCAGCCGGACTCCAATGAAGGAGTAGAACCATCTCAAGGAGGACCAGAAGGAAATGGACAGCATGTGAGTGAAATATGAGTGTCTCACCAAAGGGTCTGAATACTTATGACCATGTGATATTTCAGTTTTTCTTGTTTCATAAATATATCTACTTTTCAGTTTTTTTCTGAGGGTGCAGAGTGTACGTAAATGAGCAAAAAAGGAACTTTTTTGATCTTACCAATTGGCTGCAATGAAAAAAAGTGAAGTGAGTAGAGGGGAGAGCCTGGGGAGCAGTTTTAATACAGAAATCAAAAAAAACAATAGTGTCTGTTGGGTCAACACCTAACAATGACCAACATTTACTAAGGTGCCAGTTTTCTAGTAGACTTTGGACATTATTTTCAATGCAAACTGCTTGCACATGTATTTAATTTCTGCACTGAAGGGGGCGTTCTGGTGCTCAGTTGGACTATGTGATACATTTATTATGCAAAGTCTGTTAAAAGTGTGTTGCACTCTGTAGGAGCAGTGCAGGGAGTGTCAGATTCATGAAGAACGTGAACATGAAATCCTGAAACTGGCGCACTCTCCACACTACACAGGAAACTGCACATAGAGTAGATATGTACATTACATTGTGAATAAAAGTCAATTGGTGCAAGTAAATACTGTATATTTCTTTATTACACTACAGTAGAAAATTCAAAATAATTTCAGGATTATCATGAAATTGTTATCATAAAAGATTAATAAACAATAATTCATGACCTCCAAGCCAGAAAACCGGCACAAAGCCCTTAGTAAATGTGCTCCAATGTCTATTACTTTGTGTTATTAATTTTAAAACCTTTTGTATAAATCCTCCACTTGATATGAGATTTCTGTATGGCAGTAGTACGGGCTGCCAACTGTGAATCAAAACAAATGCAATTACCAGGTTGTCGCTTTAAAAAAATATATAGGTTTTAGGGGTGCCTTTACTTTTTAATCTGTTTTAGTGCTCTATTTTGCAGGTTGTGAGTGTCTTGTAGCCAAATTTGTAGCCAAAAGGCAGATTTTTGGTTATTTCAGTTTTTTTTGTGATATTATGATGCCTTATTCATATGAACATATGACTATGAGGTAACCTTGAAATCTATATATGTTCATCTATTAAATTTAGGAGATGTAAAGCAAAATTTTTTCTGTTTGGGGCACATTTTTGCCATCACAATCAATACACTTTAAATGTAAAATTGCATAAAGGTGCCTATGTCTATAAACTCTTTAACCTGTTGGCGCTCAGCCAATATCGGACGCAACGCTGGAGCCGGTTCAGCTCAAGATCTGAGCCAAACCGGCATCGAGACACACACGGGGTGCCGGCTATAACTAATAGCCGACCCTGTAGTGTAACACCCGCGGTTGGAGTGGGCTCCCATCGCAGGAGTTTAACCCCTTAAATGGGTCACAGACAGCGGCATTTAACATGCCTTTGGGGGGGCTGCCGATATGGCAACTCTGGGGTCCGATCTGGCCCCCAGAGATGCTAGTAGGCACTGCCTGAAAGATGGTGTCTTAAAGGCATGTGCATAGGCTGACACTGTTAATACATCAGTATTGCAGAGTATTATCATGAACAAGAAATCAGATGATTGCTTGTTCATGTCCCATGGTGGAAATAGTCAAAAAGAAAACAAAAAAAGGTTATTCAATAAAAAATAAAGTAATAAAGGGTTAGTAAAAAGTAAAAATGTTTTGCCACTTGGAAGACGGCAATGCAAAAATGATAGATTTTTCCCCACATTAGGTTTTATTTGGCAAATTTAGTAAAATGTAAAAAAAATTTTCATGTCTAGTATCCCCGTAATCGTATCGACCCATAGAATAAAGATAAAATTACTATTAGTGTATACGGTGAACACGAAAAGAAAAAAGGAAAAAAATCCAGTACAGAATTGATGCTTTTCTACTCCTGCCCTCAAAAAAATATATACCTACATTTTCAACAATAGGGGATACCAACACCTAAATGGTAACAATGGAAAAAGCCTCTCATCCTGCAAAAAAAATGCTGTCACATGGCTCCAATAACGATAAACCGAAAATGGCCAATGAGGAAACAAAAATCCTGGCAGCTGCAGGACGCTCCTTTCCTTCTGTGCCTTGCTGTGCGCCCATAAAACAAGTAACGGCTACATGTTGTGGGTCTCTGTACTCGGGGAGAAATTGTAAGATGAGTTTTCTCTTTTTATCTTTTGGAAATGTGTAAATTTTAGGGCTAAAAGAACGTATAACAGACACAATTTGACCATTCTAAATTTCACCTCCATTTTGATGTAATTACTATGAAGATCTCAAGGGGTTAACAATCTTCCTAAAAGCGGTTTCTGATAGTTTAAAGGAAACCTACCACTTAAAGTGGCAGGCATAAGGGGGAACTACCGAGCAGCAGCTCAGGGTGAGCTGGTGCGGGAGCTTAGTTTTGTTAGTGTTTTAAACCGCAGTATCGCGGTTTAAAACACTTTTTAAACTTTATGGCCAAAGCTGCTTCGGCGCAGGGAGGTACGTGCTCGGCGCACCATGCGCGCGACCGTGCGCACGGCTCTCCTTCACTTCCTATGTAGCCGCGGTGGTAGGTCAAGTGGTAGGTTTCCTTTAAGGGATTTAAAAATGGGTTGGTTATATAGGGCGGGGGGGTTGATGTTAAATATGTAAAATTTCATTCAAAACTGTATTTATCCCCAAAATGGTCAATTCTGAAAATACGGAATGTCACGGGTGCTCCCACGATCCCTGTCTCGGATCGTGGGCGCATCCATGCTCCTCCATGTGCACCCGCTGCAGCCCGGTCACGTCACTCACCTCTCCCGGCTCCTGCTCTTACCCGGACTGCTGTGCGCGCACGCGTCCCCGCCTCCTAGGGCGCTCGCGCGGCTCCTGCCGAAAATTTAAAGGGCCAGCGCACCGCTAATTGGTGCACTGGCTGAACACCTCACCTTTAAGAATCCTGCCTCTTCCTGTGTCCCCTGCCGGATTTTTGTGCCTCACAGCCTAAGAGAAAGCTTCTTGGTGATTATTCCTGCGTTCCTATGTATTCCTGCGTTCCTGTGTGTCTCCGATCCCGAGTCCTGTGTAGCCGTGTTACCTGAGTTCCTCTGTCTTGCTGTGTTCCGTGTGCCTGTGTTCCCGTTCCCACCTGCCTGGACCTCCCATTGCTGACCCCATATTTGGACTTGACCTTGCATCTCTGCCACCTGCCCTGCCCCTGAGCCTGGACCTGACTACGACACTGTCTTCTGCTAAGGTACCTCGACCTCGGCTGCCACCGCGGGCTGGTCACACCTGGGAACGACCTGGTGGTATCCTGCTGCAGCAAGTCCAACCCGCTTTGGGGCGGGCTCTGGTGAAAACCAGGTGCCACTTAGACTCCGGTCCCAGGTGTTGGCTAGTTCCATCTCTCCACTGATTCTGACATGGAAAACTGATATTCGATTTGTAAATAAAAATTATCCAGACATTTCATAAATTATGAAAATGTAAAGTAGACATATGGGAAATGTTATTCAGCAACGTATTTAGGTGGTAAATCTATCTGCCTGAAAACGCAATGATTTGATTTTCAACAAATTTTTCCAAAAATCCATAATTTTTTCTTTTTTTTGTAAATAAATACAAAACTCATCAGCCAAAATTTACCACTAAAATTAAGTACAACATGTGAGGAAAGAACAATCTCAGAATCACTTTGATAAGTAACAGTGTTCAAAAGTTACAACCATATAAAATTGATGCAAGTCAGAATCCCAAAAATGGGGCTGAGCCTTAAGGAGTTAATACAATTTTGAAAATGGGGCAAGTGTCTGCTTTCAGAAAACATATGGTTTGTTGGGGTTTACCATATTCTTTATGCTATAATTTTGATTTCCTTTGTACTTTAAAACTGTACAAACTGATCTAGCTAATAAAGTGACAAAATTTCCAGAAATGCCTGGCAGGGAAAGGATTAAACTCCAGATCCTCTCCAATTACAAAATCAACAGGAAAAGCAATGGGAGTGCCTGCATACTGTGCACAAAGGGATGATATGGAGAATGTAATGTGACACTTGAAACATGGTTGTGTAACTGTCCCTCCCCTTCACAGATTGCATCACCAAGACAATGTACAAACACTCTGAAAACCACAGTCCCTGCAGAAGGTGTTGGCTAGCCTCTGGCTGTAAGTATTTCTTAATTTGTCTTCTGATCTCTAGGAATATTCTGTATTTAATGGGAATATACATTTTAAGGTTTATGGAAACCAGCTTATATTAACAACGTAATAGAACGTTAGCTAATAGAGACATATAACATGTCAGGTCATTCTTCCTAATAGACACTGTAACAGTGAATCAGATACTCAGTGTGCACAAATCCAATGGCTTTATAAAGGGTATTAAAGCAAATCAATAACTAAAATAAAAACAAATATAGGCTACAAATACTCACCCCTGCTCCACTTCATCTTGATCCCGGCGCTTATAATTAGCAGCACGGAGCGTGGGGCCGAGATGTCCGGCACTCCAGGTGACAAATTATGCACACCCCCGACTGACGTCACCTCACTTTGAGCATGGGAGAGGGAGGTAGAAAGGACATGTACAATTAGTCGCCAGGAGTGCCGGACATCTTGTCCCCACGCTCTGTGCTGCTAATTATAATGTTCTTTTCTAGGTGATCCCAGAGTATCAAGACTAGTGACGGACAGTGCCGAGATCAAGATGAAGAAGAGCTTGGTTGAGTATTTGTGGCCTTTTTTTAATTATTAGTGGTTAATTTCCTTTAAGGTCAGTGAAGTCAGATCACACCGTGGAAAAAAACAAGTTAATGGCCCACATTTATTAAAGCGTTTGTCCCAGTTTTCTGTGTAGTGTCTGCATTAGTTTTGTGTTGTGGCTGCACTGTGTCCGACAATACAGAAAAATGTGCCCCTAGTCAGATGCGCAACACAATTGTGTCTACGCAACAATTCTGCAGCATGAACAAAGTGCTCCCAAAAAAAAAATGATGCACAGTCCCAGAGTGGTGCAGGGTGCGCCAGATTCATGAAGAGCGTGCCGACAACAATTCATGAATCTGGCACATCCTGTGCAGTTTGCCTCATTTTTGATAAATGTGGGCCAGTGTTTCCAGACAAGACATACCTGCATTATTTAATTATTTAATTTAATAATTATTATGAAATAATTTAATAATATTTAATAATTATTATTTAATTATTTAAGCATTTACAGTGCCATTTTCAGAATCCAGTGTATATCTGAACAAATGAACTGTTTGTTTACTATATAAAACATTAGTATTACCGTATTTTTCGGACTATTAGGGGCACTAAAAATCCTTTGATTTTCTCAGAAATCAAAGGTTCGCCTTATAGTCCAGTGCGCCTTATATATGAACCGTACTTACAAACAACAGCTGCCTTGAACTGTGCACAGGTCTGTCACCTGCTGTTCATTCACCCTTATAATAAGATGCGCCTTATATATGAACCTAGATGTTTTAGCAGGCATTTATTGATGGTGCGCCTTATAGTCCGAAAAATACTGTATTCATCTGAATTTCAGCTATTTCCCTGTAGTTGCCCACATTATTTTATACTGTTAAAGAGGAAACTAAAAAGAAATGTCCTTTGCCCCCTGCAACAGCTTCTTCTGGATAATACCATTGAATGCAATAAATCTTCATCTTTTGTTTACGCAAACAAGCATTTCAGGGCATTGTGTTTGTGGCCACAAGATCCAGTGCACTTTCACTTGCCTGACTTTTTGGGACACACAAGATGATGAAACTGCGAAATGTATAGGTTTTAATGTGCAAGCATTTTATTTTATGATGAACAGGAATCAAGAATGAAACTATCAGTTCTGGGAGCTACTGGACAAACAGGTGCAGCCTTGGTGGCTCAAGCTCTGCAGGATGGACATGAAGTCACGGCTCTTGTAAGAAATGTCAGCAAGATGACCATTCAACATGAAAAACTTAAGGTACTTTAGACAGTCTAAGGGTGCATTCACACGTTCAGTTTTTCAGATGCAGGAAGAATAGTGCAGCCCCCACACATATGTGGCATGGACCCTTCTTCAAATACCTGTGTAAGCAGTTTGCACTAAAGAGAACATGCAAAGTTGCAAGCATTATGCACTCTACAATTACAGCGGTAAACAAAGCATAGCAGACCAATTCAATTCAATATTGCAATGCTTTGTACACAGCTTTAATATCTTCTGCTTCCTTCTGTGGTGCTGCACTCTAAGTTTCTTTTTGGCATGCATTGACTACCAGGTTTTGGGAATTGTGAACCTGAGAGGCTAAGGTGGAGTAAGCTGAACACCTAATCAGACAATGTAATTTCTGATTTATAGACTTATTTTTCTGATAAATCTCAGCAAGTGTACAGTCCATGTTTCTGTAAATGTCAAAAATTAATATTAATTTGTTTGTTTCTTTTCTTTTCAAGGTAGTAGAAGCCAACATATTTTCAGCAGACACATTAGCTGAACATTTCAAAGGACAGGATGCTGTAGTGTCATGTCTGGGATTTCCCTATAAAATGTTTGCATCAATAAGTGGTTATACAGACTCCATGACTGCCATTGTAAGTGCCATGCGACAGACGGGAGTGAACAGGATGGTGACGATGACTTCTTGGTACACAGATAGTATGTATCTAACAACAGACATTTATATTTTATGTTAGATTCAAGAAGCAGTTTATCTGCAAAACCAAGTACAAGCGGTGCTTAAAGGGGTATTCCCATCTGGGCATTTACATTTCATTTAATTCATCTGTTATTTATTTAATTAGATGTTGTTGTAAAATAATGTACCCTTGTGAAGATAGTTTCCCATAAATGTAGTCATATGGTCACTTCTCTAGACATCTGTCCTTAGATACGACTACCACTGCTGGAGTGATAGCACACGAAACAAATAGTTTTTGCATATGACAGAGTTACTGCATGTCCTACAGCCACCCAGTGCTAATGATCGCTGAATCCAGGTGTTCACGCGCCTAAATAGCACATGCATGACCTCTACTATTAGAGTGCAGGGGAAGATTGTATCCAAGGAGAAATATCTTAATATCACAACATTTATGGGAAATAGTCTTCACACTGGTACATTTTTTTTAATAACATTCAGTTAAATAAATTTATATAGATGGCAGATAAACTCAAATAAATGTGGATGTCCAAATGAGAATACCCTTTTAACTATTTTGTGTTTTTTTTAATAGCATATTAACATAGTAAAAACTGTATTTACTCAAAATGACATTCCCTTTTTGTAGAAATAAATCGGTGCAGAAATGGGCATCTTTAGCTTAGAACAGTGATGGCAAACCTTTTAGAGACCGAGTGCCCAAACTACAACAAAGACCTGCTTATTTATCACAAAGTGCCAACACAGAAATTTAATTTGTGATTTATACTCCCTTCTCCATCACAGTTTTCATAGATACCAGGACCCTGAGGACACAAATAAAGCAGAAAATAGTCCCAGGTAGAGCTGTCACTTTAAAATAGCTCTGTGCACAGCAAGTCCTGGTCTGTCTGGGACTGCAGGAAGATACCTGGAGTCATCTCTGGTGATGGCCTGAGTGCCCACAGAAAGGGCTCTGAGTGCCACCTCTGGCACCAGTGCCATAGGTTAGCCATCACTGGCTTAGAACATTCCTGAAAACCTAGACATTCTTCTTCTGTGGTTATCTTAAAAATATGCTTCATATTAGCCCTGTTGTCTTCTTTTTTTTTTTAAACCAAGGGCATTTTTGGCCAGAAAATGGGGGAAAAGCAGTGGTGCATCTTAAAGTCTGAATGTAGACTTGCGGGCATGTGTAAGTTGCAGGTCTTGCTTCACAGCAAGGACTGAATTTTACACACCCACAAGTGTGCCGGCGTCTCTCTACTTACCAAGTGCGTGGAGGAGGATTGGGATGTGCTAATCTCTCCACAGAAGGAGGGAAAAGAGGTCGGGCTGCACTTTACAAATTAGCTCGGCGGTCATGCTGTGTGCCGCTGCACTCTTCAATCCTATTCAGCCTGAACGGAGGACGGCTGCACACTGCCAGCTACAACTAGTGGCAGAAAGTGCAGCCCAGACAACTTAGTACAGCAGCTGTGCTGTGTGCCTCACCTCTCCTCAGCACAGCTTTCCTGTACATTGCATATTAAATAATGCAGAAATCCCACAGATACCAAGTCTTTGTTAATGAAAAATTTCAATTTAAAATCTGGTGTATCACAAACTATGCACCTCCTATTAGTTGGTTTAGATTACCAGGTATGCCAGAAAAATATGCCAGATATTGCCAAAGACATCATACCATTCACGACAAGTGTCTAAAAGGGTGTTTTAGACACTGTCTCACTATGTGCATTTTGCCTGTGAAGTGTGCAGGGTGCGCCTGATTCATGCATTTTGGGGCACGTTCTTCATGAATCTGGTGTCCCCTCCACTGCCCTAACTTTTTTTTGATACAACTTTAACAAAGATCGTGCGACACAATTCAGTCATGATAAATGTGACGCACGGTCCGGCTGTGCACCGCAATGCCCCTTTCAGTGCATAATTTTGTGTCTGGTAAGGCAGCGAACACTTCTTAAGCAAGCAGGTTGCACTGAAAAGAATGTGCAAAGTCAGACAAAAACTGGCACACGAGTTTTAATAAATCTGGGCCATTGTGGACACAGTGCTGCTGTACTGTACTTTTGTTACAGAAAAACAGAATACTCCCCAAAACAGAAAAGGTTAAGATATAAAATTCCTTTTGAACTGGAGGTTGTAAATTATGCCTAAGAGCATGGAAACAGAGCAGCGGAGAAACCAACTGAAAAAATTAGATGGGAATGGAGGAGGCAGGAGGATCAGCTGCAAAAAGCAGATAAACCAAAACACTGTTTTTGTGGACATAAAAGAGTGGAGAACACATCACAGGAACAACAGATTTTCTGTCTCTACCAAAATGATTATAAACAAAGCCAAGTGACTTGCTATGAAGAGATGTAGTTTTGCTATGCACACCAAAACTAGAATTGCTCAAAAAATGTCTAATATTGTTTTCTTACACAAATTTGTACTTGATGAAAGAAAGAAAACTTTTTGAAGTAGGCCAGATTGGGAATATAGATGAAGTCCCTTTAACATTTGGCATTCCATCAAATAACCCCGGTGATGTAAAAGGTGCAAAAACCTTTACCGTGAAAACCTCAGGACATGAGAAAACACATTGCACAGTTATCTTTTCGTGTTGTGCAGATGATACCAAACTGCCACCAATGCTAATATTCAAAAGAAAAAACATGCCAAAAGAGTTGATACCATGAAGAATCATGTCTATGTCTATGTTCACAAGAAAGGATGGATGGACAAAAATGGCATGAAAATATTGATAGGTGGAGGCTGCAACCACTGAATATTTCCATCAACACACCATTTGAAGTTTTCATGCGAGAACAATGGAACAAATGGATGGCTGCTGTAAGAATGAGAGTGGGAATAGTGGGTGAAATCAGCATGGCAATAAGTGAGGGATGAAACAGTTGTGAGATTGTTCAAAAAATGTGGCTTCAACAATGCCTTGGACGTGTCAAAAGATAATATCCTATATGAAGAGAGCGAATTCAGCTTTCTACATTTGGAAAGTAGTGATAAAGATTTCTTAGGGTTCCCTGAAAACTAAAGGACTTTCCTAATTTAATGCCTCTCCTCATTTGATAGTAATGATGGTTGCTATACTGTTTTTTTTGGGGTAAAACATGTTTTCTTATTTTTCCCCTAAAACCAATGTGGGCCTTATGATTCAGTGCGTCTTATAGTGAGAAAAATACACTAATCACTTCTCGGAGTAGGTTATCCCATAGTTCAACTGTGAATGATCTTTCCCTCAATTGTTGTCTAAACCAGTTTCCCACATCCTACAAACATGCAGAATGTCTACCATGTTATGAAATGTACACATAACATGGTAATTCTCTATAAGATGCCTTTTCATGTACCTACTAGAGAACTCTATATATCTCCATACAACATTTGGAACATAGTTATGCCATGTGCATTAGGCCATGCCTCGCGGAAACCTCATATATACCTATATATATGCTATAGCTAAGTGGTTAAAAAATGTTTGCAAATTTTATTTTATTTTCTTTAGTTTTGTGTAACTAATGATATTTTTCTCAACAGCTAGTTCAGCACAAAATGCTTCATTCTTTGTGAGAAATCTACTTGTACCACTAATTAAAAGTGTCCTTACAAACATGTTTGAGATGGAAAAATATCTAGAAAAAGAATGTTCGGATCTTAACTGGACAGTGGTAAGACCTCCAGGACTTCAAAATACACCAGTGACAGGTAGGAATTCACACGTTATCCTCAATTGTAAGAATTCAAATAAGCTCAGCAGCACCAAGGTAACAACTAAGAAGTGGTTTGTGTATGCTCTTAGGCTGGTGCCACACGCACCGCCTTGCACCCACCGGGGCGGCCCGCGGCCTGATCGCATCAGCGTTTATATGGAAACGCCTGCGATCGGGAATGAGCGTTAATTTAATGCAAAACACAGGCCGCTCGTTCCCAATCACAGGTGTTTTCATAGAAATGCTGATGCAATCGGGCCGTGGTCCGCCCTTGTGGGTGCGGCTTTGTCTGCGTTTTCAAACACAGACAAGGCGGTGCGTGTGGCACCTGCCTTAGGGGTGGTTTCAACAGCCCACTATAAATAATATTTTAAACAAGAGGGGCAGCATGTTAGAGTAAAATAAAAACAAAAATCAGTTACTTTAGTAAAGGGGTATTCTCACCAAGACAATATTATTAAATATACTCAGGATAAAGGCAGCGGTAAAAAGCCAGAGCCACACAGGTGCCACCATCTTAGCTTCAATCAGCGCTCCCTGTGACGTCATTTGTGAGTGACAATATGTTGCTATGACAGCCTTTGTAACGAGTGCCAGTGGCACATTGTAATACATGGTCAGTAAAATCCCCATATACTGCCATACTGCAGTATATGGTTGGACCTGTCTGACAACCTAGGGTTAAAGTACCCCAGGGAGGTCTGAAAAATATAAAAAATGTAATAACATTTAATGAAAAGGCCATACATTTAAAATGAATTTTAAAATGTATTTAAAAAAACACCTAAATAAATAATATATAAAGTATAAAGTAATATATAGTAGTCAGGCATCAATTCCAAACAAAAAAAACATTTTAATCTAAAAAGATAGTTTTATTACAAAAATTCTTTGGTGATGTGCATTCTATTCTCTATGACAGTGGTGGCGAACCAATGGCACGGGTGCCAGAGGTGGCACTCGGAGCCCTTTCTGTGGGCACCCAGGCCTTCACCCCAACACAGAGTTTGCCAGCTAGGACTTAAGCTTTTATCCTGTGATCCAATACAGCCCAGGACGCGCCATGATCAACACTATTTGGCTGTCATTACTACAGGAGGAGCGAGAAGATGTGGATAGAGATGGATTGTCATTGGAGCTCCTGCTCTGGGTCCCCTGATTCTTCCTCTTCAGGGGACCCTGAAGCAGCGTGCCACCAAGTAGTATAAAATGCACACAGCATGCCACCAAGTAGTATAAAATAGATACAACGTATCGCCAAGTAGTATAAAATGCATACAGCGTATCGCCATGTAGTATAAAATGCATACAGAATGCCGCCATGTAGTATAAAATGTATCCAGCGTGCCACCAAGTAGTATAAAATGCATACAGCATGCCACCAAGTATTATAAAATGCATACAGAATACCGCCATGTAGTATAAAATGCATACAGAGTACTGCCATGTAGTACAAAATAGAAGCCCTGATAAATATCACAAATGCTGCATATACATACAGCATATATACACTGTATACAAACAAACAGTAGATACAGCATATACACACACACACACATATATACACACACATACATATATACAAACACATATTACATATATTTACACATATATACACATATTACACATATATATGCAAAGATAAAATAACCTTACCTCTCTATTGTGTTCCTGGAAATTTCGATGCCTTGTCCTGCAGCGGTGGTGGCGCGGTGAGGTAGCCAGGAGCGGGTAGGTCGTGAGAGCCGGGAGGCTAGGGAGCCTGGAGCTTAAGCGGGGGCAGGGGGATAGAGCAGATTATATGAATTCTGTAATTCTATAATGCTTGTGGTGTTGCAAATCTTTAATCTCTTAACGCTCGTCACACATATGTGGGGTTTGCTGCATATTGCTTTGTTAACCCTTTGATTGCTGTCATGGCAACCGATGTTACGGGGAGTGACTATCGGTTGCAATGACAGCCTCGGGTCTTTTGAAGACCTGAGGCTGTTCATTTTCTGCAGATTCATTACAATAAATAAACACTAAATAAAATAAATAAACAGTAATAAATAAACAATAAATAATAAACAGTAAAAGTCACAAACATGTTAGGTACTGCCGCATATCAAAATGGCTGATCTATCAAAATTAAAAAATGGTTATTCCCGCTGGTCAATACCCTAAACGGAAAAATGCCTAAATGTCTAAAATGTCACTTTTAGGGCCTTTTTACATTACATTAACATTTTATAAAAAGTGATCAAGAATCCCCAAAATGGGAGCAAAGAAAACAGCTCATCTCACAAAAAATTACATCTCACACAGCTCTATACACCGAAGTATGAAAAAGTTATTTGCATCAGAGGATGTTTTAATTTTTAAAAATGTATTAAAACACAATAAAACCTATATAAA